>CM035406.1:32026902-32214402 GCA_020310875.1 Ceratopteris richardii
GGGTAGTTTTTACTCATTTCCGTTACCTGAGGTCCCTCTTTTATTCTAGCCTGATATGCACGAAACATCATGTCTAGATCTTCTGGTATGGGATCCGCTAAAACTGATCCTGATTTCTGAGCTGGATTTTCTTGATTTAATTCTTGTGAGGCCAATTCTTGTATTTTGGCTCTAGATTCTCTTAGACTTCCTTCCAACTCACTTATCTTTTTACTCCACTTTCTCTTTATTCTTTCTCTAGAATCTTTCCACGATTTCGTTTTTTTACTACTCGATTCTGCAACTTCACTAGTTCCGGCTACTTTCTCTTGATTAAGCTGTTGGTTTTGTACGAGCGCCTGGGCTCTGGTTATAGCTTGGATAGGCACGTATGTAGGGTTAGATCCATCTGCGTTGTTTACAATACCTATCACGTTGATCGGTGTTACATTCGAAGCGTTAACTGGGTTCTTAGGACAATCTTTGATTATGTGCTCTTTGCCACAATCGGCACAAAAGCCTTGGATGCTATAGTACTGTGATTGCCTTGCTATTGGGGGATGTGGACAATCCTTTATGAAATGATCTCCTTGGCACCTAAAGCATGGTCCTCTAGGGCCCTGTGGTCTCTGTTGTCTCAATTGGGGCCGTGGGTTTGGGTTTGCGTACATCACATTAGTATAATCTGGCTCCCAACTAGGTTCCATTGGAGGACTATCATAATGATATGTCTCCACATGTTCTGGTGACTCCGTGTAATAAGCGGGTGGACTAGTTACATGAGTAGAGTCAAAACTGTTTGAGTTCAGGTCACTTTCTGTGATCAAGGGTGAAGAAGGCACTAAGGCCCTACTTAGGTTCTCTTCTGCAGCAGCGTATTTGACTGAGATGACATTCGCTGGTGGGGGTGGCTGCTGAGCTAAGACGGGTTGAGGTCTCTGTTGAGCCTGGTATGGGTAGTTCTGAGGAGGCCTATAGTAATAAGGCTGAGCATTGTATTGGCCTTGATACCTACCTGGCTGCTGGTATGCTTGCGGGTAGTTCTGTCTCACAGTTTGTTTGTTATATGGGCAGTCCTGAGCCGTATGATTCGTGTATCTTCTCTCAATTGTGCAATATTGGCCACTAGGGTTGACATGAGGTTGAGGTGCATTGGGGCACACGTTTGCCAAGTGATTTCCACCACAAGTGTAACAACGTACATTAGTTGGTAGCTTGGGCACCTGTTTACTAGAAACTCCTAGTTTCTGGGCCACTTTTTCTGCTAGGTCCTCTATCGAATTAGACAATTTTGTGGATGCTAGAGAAGAACAATCTGAGTCTTTATAGACCTTTGAGAGTTCTAATTCATCTCCTAGGTTATCCTCAATGTCTATACATATTCTTACACACTCCTCTAGCGTTCTGGGTTCCTTTAGGTACACATAAGAGCGTAGTTTAGCGCTCAACAAGCCATCTAGGAACAAAGACACTTGCTTAGCTTGTGAGGGTAGCTCTTGCATTGGACATCGCTCAACATATTGTCTAAACCTACGTCCTGCCAGTCTTACTGTTTCCTGAGGGGTTTGTTTAAAGCTATGAATCAACGAAGACATGTCATGTCTAATCCCACTTTTAGAGAATTCAGTGATGAATGACTCTAAAAAGTGATGGATGTCTCTGAATTGCCTTTGTTGCAATGGTTGAAACCAAGTTAAAGCGGTATTCTTTAACGTTAGTCCAAATGCATTGTATTGCGTGAACATGTCTTCAACTTGTTCTACTCTTAGTACTTGCTTGAATTCTGCAACATGGTCATAGGGATCTCCTGTCCCATCAAAGTAATTCTTCATTGATTTTACTAATTGAGTGGGTCTCAATACTCTTGCGTGTTCGCGTGGTCTAGGTAGAGGAAAATTGTCTCTACCACCTGGTATTCCATGATCTCTTTGTCTCTCCGCTCTATTAGTGTCCGTGGTTGTTCTATCTCTCCCTATGGGGTGATTAAAGCTTACTTCCGGTCTCTCTTTATTTCCTTCTCTTTGATTTCCATGGGCTGAGGAAGTTCCTGCCCCTTGTTGATTTGCATTCATGTTTCTTCGAGATGGAGGGAATATCAATTCACCTCTCCATGTGTATGTGCTTTTAGCACGCTCGGGCACCACGAAGACTCTTTCTGAAGTCTCATCCAGGTATACAACCTTTCCAGGTGTATCTGGGTCCTTGAATTCATAAATTGTAATGATGCCTACCTCACCAGGGTGTTCCTTTCTGTATCTCCAAAAGGCTTCATCTGTCTCTTTATTTACAAACAACTCGGTGCTCCTGTTATCTTGAGGGATCCATTCTAGGATGAGTACTCTTGTTAATACGGATTTCCCTCTAGGTGTTCTAGGTTCTTCTAACGGTTCTTTTCCTTGAAATTTTGTTTCCGTCTCTAATTGAATTGTGCCAAACTCATTAGTATCGTTTGGTTGCGTACTTAGGACGTACATGGTTCCTTCTTTGTCTATGTAAGCGTCTCTCTCAAATTTCACCACTGGTCTTTCCAATCCAATGGGTTGATCAGGGTTGTGCAGTTGCACCACTTGCCTTCGCAAACCATCCTCATAGATGCGAGCACCTAATCGGTTGGTTCGGAGAAACTCTAATTGCGTTCTATAGGGTCCTTCTGGTTTTTCTAGGTATGCTACATGAGACCCTCCTTCTGGTCTGTCTGTGCTAAATGCCA
Source organism: Ceratopteris richardii (assembly GCA_020310875.1). Taxonomy (NCBI): domain Eukaryota; kingdom Viridiplantae; phylum Streptophyta; class Polypodiopsida; order Polypodiales; family Pteridaceae; genus Ceratopteris; species Ceratopteris richardii. The sequence goes on from CM035406.1 coordinate 32,029,592, forward strand.
TTTCTGATTCACTTGATTCTGAGCTCAACTCGTAGGGATAACTACTATTCAATTGCTGAGCCCAAGATCGAGCGGTAGTTCTCACACTAGCCTCTGATGATCTAAGGCTTCTTCTATCCGACTTACCTATATGTTTGCCTGATCTAAGGTTCATTAATTTCCTTCCTTGTTCACTCAATTACACACTTAGATCGTCAATGGTCCTTTGTTATTACTGTCTTGATTCTTTTTACTTTTCTTTGGATTCTTGTCTTAGTTTATGCGTCAGGAATTCGACTTTCGTTATGATTTTAAGTTGTTGTTCCGTCAGACTTAGGTTCTTTTCTTTAGGTTTTCGTCACGTACACCTTTACTTTAAGTCTTAAACTTGAAAGAATTAGGTATCTTGAACTTGAGGCATTCCTATCGTCGTTAATCCACAACTACCGTTTAGCCTAAGCTAAGAATTGACTGAGGGGGTTGAGTAATCTTCCAACCTCGAGTCGGCTTTTCTGATTGCTCTGATGCCCTGTTGCCCAAGAAGTCGTGCTTCCCAAGCTCTGCTGTCTTCACTGCCTTGCTTGCTTGCCCTTGATTGCCTTTGCTAGACCTGGAAAATTCCAATATTAGACCAATTCACAAGATGATCAAACACTTGAGTATGCACACCTTTTTAGTCCCTTCCCTTTTTGCCCAAAATTTCAATACTTGCCCCCTGGCTTCCTAGTCCCAAACTAGGTGAACCTCAAAATAGTTTATCAAAAAATAGATGTATCCTTTATGAAAAAAACAGTTGAGGTCACGTAGTACTCGTCACGAGCTTTCTAACGAGCTATTAAGCTCAAAAAACGGACTTCGGATGAAAAAGTTATACGCGTTCAGGCCCTGGGGGGTAAAAACTGACAATCAAGTTTTCCCTCAAAAATGAGCTAAGGGGTCTCCTATGAGTCTAATGGTCCAAAAATTTTTCAAAAATACCCTCAAAATTGGTCAAAAATTGGAGCCCAAAATTTGCGATGGGGGTGCACAATCGCGATCGTCTGGGACCGTCGCGATGGTCCAAGCGAACCGTCGCGATGGCGTGGGATTTGGACAATCGCGATGGCCCGAAAAGGCGAACCGTCGCGATGGCCCGAAGTGAACGATCGCGATGGCGTGGAAATGGACCGTCGCGATGGTCCGAAAAAGTGAACCGTCACGATGGCGTGACCTAGCGGACAATCGCGATGGCGGGGTCAACGGTCAAAGGTGGATAATCGCGATGGCGTAAGGTTGAACCGTCGCGATGGCCCGATCAAGTGGACAATCGCGATGGCGCGAGTCAACGGTCAACGGGGAACAATCGCGATGGTCCGAAGTGAACCGTCGCGATGGTCCGCGATGCGATGGCTTGAGCCAATCGCGATGGTCCGGGGTCAGGTGAACAATCGCGATGGTCCAAGCGAACCGTCGCGATGGCTCAAGTGAACCGTCGTGATGGTCCGATTTTGGGCTGTCGCGATGGTCCAAAAAAAATGAACCGTCGCGATGGTCTATCGTGACACGTGGCACTGTCGTGGCGATGGCGTGAGCCAATCGCGATGGTCCGGGGTCAGCTGAACAATCGTGATGGTCCAAGTGGACCGTCGCGATGGCTCAAGTGAACCGTCGCGATGGTCTGAAAAAGCGAACCGTCGCGATGGTCCGGCCGAGCCGTCGCGATGGCGTGAGCCTATCGCGATGGTGCGACACAATCGCGATGGTCTGAGCCAATCGCGATGGTCCACCAAACAACGAATTTTTGAAAGGCAACTATGGTTTCGTGTATGCGCAGGGATCGCCTACCTCGTGGTGTGGTCGCCTACCTCAAAATCCGAAAGTTGCAGACCATCGCGATGGTCCGCCCTACTCGGAAATTTCTGACAGAAAGTACATTTTTTACCTTTTGGAAGCTTTCCTGATGCTCTGAAGCTCTGTACCTGCAAGAAAACTCAAGAAAACACAAGCACACACAAGCACAAATGCTCTCTCTCACTCTCTCGCATGCACAAATGAGGGGAAATGAGGTGAATGGGTGGATATGGTGAATTTTCTGATTTTTTTTGGAAATGGAGATGATGATGCGATGATGAAGATGGAGTATGGGGAAGGTGAAAAACACTAAAAACTAAGTAAAAACAACAACAAAAACTGAAATTTTTACCTTCCAACGCCACTTCTTGCTATACTCTTACCATCACACATTCGTCCTAGACTCGATCCCCGGCAACGGCGCCAAATTTGGTGTTGCTCTAGCACAATGGTAAGTACCACGTTAAGAAGCTTCACCTCCTTAATGTCAATCCGAGGGAGAGGTAGGATTATATGAAGATCGTGAACGTGAGATGATGTGAGAGTGAAGGTGAGAAGCACAAAGATGCACACACACATACACACACACGATGAAGAGACAAGCAAGACACAATGGAAGGTGGGAAATTAGCTCTATTACTCGAGAATACTCTTACAAGCTCAAAAGAACTCTAATCTCAAACAAGCTACAATGAACCAACCTCAAAAATGAGCTCTCTAGCTCTTTTTATAGTTTCTAGACTAGTTTTGACCGGTTTCACATCTAGTGACCGGCCTAGTTAAAAAATAGGTCCTAGAGGCTATTTGGAAGGGTAAACGATGTCTAAAAATAACAAAATTTGGTACGAGCACTCTACCTAAGCTCCTCAAGCTCGAGGACTCCTCGGCTTGCACAAAATGGAGCTATGGATTACAAAATGGGGTTTTCTATGATACATATGTTACAATTAGTGATAACAATCACTGTTGAATGTTTGGAGAATTAATAAGAAATATATTTGTTTGAAAAATTGATCCGCCTGGCTCCCTGCTCTGTCTTTTACATGCTTCCGTGGCGTCTGTGCCTCTGGCTGCTTCCAACATCCACATTCATGGGCTTCCCTGCTACCACGCAACCCTTTTAGCCCTTCTCAAATTTACGACCCCAACCCCCGACATCCCTCTCTCCATTTCTACAATCCCTCCATGACCTCTTCGCTAGGGTTTTTCAACCAGGCTCTCAACCATTCCCTGCCTTTTCAGCTCCCCACCCCACTTCGCATCTATTCACCACTTCCACACACACACCACCTACCATCCCAATGTATATGGCAGACCCCACACTCACACCCACTCCTGAAGGTATGGACATTTCACCACCCACGGCACCTCCACCCACGGTTTCACCTCCTCCCATTCCCCCTCCACCAATTTCACCCACACACACAACTTCCGTAGACACATCATTCACTGTCTCCCTTCCCCAATTCCCTTCCCATGCATCTCCCATGGTAAACACCACCCATTCATCTATAGGAAATGCATTGGACACCATGTTGGCTTGTATATCAAATTTAAGAACAGATTACATTCAGCTCCAGCAACAAAATGAACGCCTGCACGAGCACTCAGAGACACTACAGCACCGCCTTGCGGCACTAGAAGAGGAGAACGCTCGCCTCCACACACAGTTCCAAACCCTCCAAGAAGCCCATAACATATTGGAGGTACAGTTACAGAACGTAGATCAGGAAGCGGTGCAGGTGGTAGAAGGTCACCTACGGACACAGCTGGAACGCAACTCAAAACTTCAGCGAAATATGGCACTACTCAAACGCCATCTTGCGGCTGCTCAAGAAGAGAATCGACGCCTGCAAATACAAAATCAAGAGAACCTGGAGGCAGCTATTGAGAGCACACCGGGGGCACCCATCAGCCCATCCAAGTTTCAAGCAGTGACCCCCGATAATATCAAGATTATATTGGAAGATTATGCCATGCTACTCGAAGCACATGATAAGCTATCGGAGGAGCTGGGACAACTGAAGCAGGAACACCAACAAGGACCAACAGCAGCCCCTCCAACCACCCCCTCTGCGGCTTCACTTCTCACAGACGCAGAGGCCATAAAAGATCTCCAGAAACAGGTCACTGAATTGCAAACACGCCTACTACAATATGAGAGACCATCTTCCCCTCCAGAGGCTCCCACGGACGAAGAAGTTGTGCAAATTCCTGTGGAACAAACGTTTGACGAAGAATACGATCCGCAACCATTCCCAGGCGGCCAACAAACAGAAGAAGCGCAGGACACATTCGAGGCACCACGGCCCCCATGGTTACGTCAAGTGGAGGAAATCGGGAGTTCGCACGAAGAGCGCACCGTAGTGCAAAATCAGGCCATGAGAGTCATCGAGGAAACTGTGTTACAATCAGCTTACTTTAAGAACCTGTCATCAAGACGCCTGATTCTCTCATCTGAACTCCAATACAGGCCGTATTATATTATTTTGGCTGATTATAATGCAGAAATACAAAGAGTCACGGGTCAGATTCCTACTTTTGCGACCCAATTTCAACCCGAAGACCTTCCTCCAGAGGTGCAAAAAGGCAAAATTCGTCAACCAACATGGCGGCAGAAACTTCTAGAGACATATCCAAAAATGCTACGCACATGGAACAACGCGCCTTTGCACCTCCTGTACAATCCATGCTACGGTCCAGTCCCCCGCCGTAGGTCATGGAAGGCATTCAATATCAAGGTACAGAACAACGCGCAATGCAAGGAATGGCTGAACTACCCGTACATTGCGCCACCACAGGGACCACCATCGGTAGCATATATGATGGGGACCATTCGCCACTGGATGCCGCGCTTAAAGCCCATGCAAGATGTAGCAGCGCAAATGATGCTTAAAATCTTAGATATGATGCAAGTAGTCCTGAAGACCTTTCGCAATGCAGCCGCACCACAGGTACGTCTCCCGGGGTTTAGCAATGGAAATTACGACTTGGTGTATGACATGAGCACCACCCTCAGTATTCGTGTGGCTTACGCTTGGCATGCATGCATCAAATACCTCCCCGCCTGCTACAAACAGACCTTCGAAGAAATGTTCAGATCAGGTTTCTGGGAGTATCACTCGGAGGTTTTCGCACCAAAGCCAACACATCTGCTCCAACTGTTTGCTTGTGAACAAGCAATGTATTCAGAGTACTACACCACCCCGCAACCAGGAACCCCTGGTGCAATAAATTGGGATGCATTGGAAGCTGATCTAGCAAGAGGCTTAAGGATAGGAGAACATGAACTGGCCACCAATGTCATCCAATATTACATCGACCACCCGAGAGAACAAAGGTCTGTCAGGGGCGACAGACGCTAGGAAGGGGGGAGTGTTGGCACACAAAGCAACAGAGGAATCATGCACAATACGGCAACAAGGCCAGATCATTTTTTCCATGGATTATGAATAACTCAAGTGATTTTAAACACTACACAAACATTGTAAACCCCGTTTTTGGAAGATTAGACTCCATTTTGTGCAAGCCGAGGAGTCCTCGAGCTTGAGGAGTATTAGAAGTACCATCGTACCAATTTTCATAATTTTTAGACTTCGTTTGAGCCCTCAAATAAGCCCTGGAACCTAATTTTTAACTAGGCCGGACACTAGGTCTGGACAGGGCCAAAACTAGTCAAAAACCTATAAAAAGAGCGAGAGAGCTCATTTTGAAGGTTAGATTGTAATTGAAACGAACTTGTAAGAGCTTTTTGAAAGTAATCTAAAGAACTCCATTGATTCTCTCTCTTTGTCTTGCCGTGTGTGCGCGTGTGTGTGTATGTGTGTGCATGCTTGTGTCCTTCTCACTCACGCACTTGTGCCGCCACTTGCTCGAGGTCTTCATACCATCCTCACGCCTTCCCGGATTGACATTAAAGGAGGTGCTACTCATCACTGAGCTACATTATGCCTGTTTGGTTATGTGATTTTTCTTGAGGAACGCCCCTTGTACTTTCCAAAGGTGTAAGTATAAACATTTTCTTTCTTTACTTGAACAATTTCATGTAAGTATTCCTTGATGAATTTTTGGTATCGAGTGATAAAGTGGACCACTTTCAGTAGTTACAGCTCTATTTTCTTAAGTGTAGAAAATACCGATTATGCTTAAATCCTACTAAATTCGTTTTTACAGTGTCCTGTGGTAAGTTGTTGGGACACATTATTTCTCACAAAGGCATACAAGTTGACCCTGATAAACTTCAAGAAGTCCTGGCTACTCCACCACCAAAATTACCAAAAGAGGTTCATCAATTTCTCGATCAAATTTGGTGGCATGGTTTTCACCTTCATTGGCTCATCCACCTCATTATTCCCCCACTACAAGGAATAAGGGGGCATAGCAATGGTTAACACGACACAATTTTGTCACTCATGATTGCGCATTACATTGCATTGAGCATCAAGTGTGCACACCATCATTTAAATGGTACTAATCTCAATGCTATTTTGGAGGCTCCTAACAACTTTCATCAAAGCCTCGCATATATGAGAGTCACATATGTGACACATTAAGAGTGTCACATATGCAACACAAAAGCATCGCATATGCAACAAACAACAATATCGCATATGCGAGAGTTCTGAGGATTGCATATATGATGACTACACATCACTTATACAATGTTGAATTTTGACATAAATAAAAAAATGCATGGCTCTTTGATCCTCATTTTGATGCAAATGATCCAAAAGCGATCCAATGTTCATATCTATGCTATGCTTACGAGCTCGAGCTCTCTCTTTCTCTATCTCTCTCTCTCTCTCTCCTATTGTTTCTCTCTCTCTCTCTCTATGTCTCTCTCTCCCTCTTTCTCTTTTTATTTCTCTCTCTTTCTCTCTCCTTATTTTTCTTTGTCTTTCGATTCTCTCTCTCTCTCTCTCTCCCTTTATTTCAAGTTATTCAAAGAAGTTCACTAAGCATAATATATGGATAATTAAGTATAATTTTCATTGTTTGTATAACATTAAAATTTTTTTGTTTTCATAAATTAACATACTCACACTTATATATTCACATGCACATATATGCATGTACATGCACATATATGCATGTACATGCACATGCATGCTCATGCATGCACATATGTATACACACACATACAAATACTTATACACATACACATGCACATATGCACATATACACACACATACATACACAAATACACTTGCATATACACATGCACATACACACACATACACATACACATACACACATGCACATGCACAAACATATCTGCATGCACATGCACATGCACATGCATGCATATACACATACATTTACATATACACATACACACATAAACACATAATTATACACATACATATGCGAATACACACACATGTGCATATATATATATATACACACACATGCATGCACATACACATGCATGAACATGCACATGCACATGCATCCACTTGCACACGCACATGCACATTCATGCTCATACATATACACATGCATATACACATACACATACACATGCATATACACACATACATATACACACATACATATACACACACATACACATACACCTACATATACACATACATATACACACATACACATACGCATACACATTCACACACATACACACACATACACCTACATATACACATACATATACACACATACACATATGCATACACATTCACATACATACACACACATATACACACACACATACACAGAGATACACAAATATAGATATACACCTACATGTGCATACATACATACATACATACATACATACATACATATACACACAACTACACACACATACATACATATACACAGACAAACACACATATAATATGAATGAATTATAAAATTAAAGTAATAAATCACATGTTAAATATAAATTGTAATAAAAATCATTAATACATTTAAGTCATATAATTCACTTAAATAAAAATAATAAATTATTTAATAAACACTCTAAAATAATTATAGATATGAACTCACACCATATACACAATTAAGAACATAACTAATATGAGAATATATATATATATATATATATATATATATATATATATATATATATATATATATATATATATATATATATATATATATATATATATATATATATATATATATATATATATATATATATATATATATATATGTGTGTGTGTGTGTGTGTGTGTGTGTGTATCAATGTACATAATACATCCAATGTAAAGTTTTAATCATCTAAATCACCTCCTTGATCATAAAATAAAACATATGAAACATCAATAAAAACAAAATAAAGTATATCAAATTTAATAATACCCACAAAAGCATCTGGATGATATCTTATTTTCTCACTCAGACATAGATATCCACAATATGTAGCATATTTGATTTCCTTATTCATTGGATAATAACCATAACCATGAATCACCATACATGAGTAGAGATGTAGGAAGATACTTCGTTCTCATATGCATAGAGAGCAATAAAAACCAATAGTGTGGATCCACAATCACATTCATCAGATATATAATTTATATGTGACTCTAGATCCAAAAATCTTGGTTTTTGATGATTACTTTCATTTTAAGTGAATAAATCTAAAGTAGGAGTCACATAAAGCTCTCATTTTCTTTAAACTCCTGAAAAAATAAACAAATTAAAATCAATAAAAACATTTATAATATACTATTATTCGAAATAATAAAGTAGAACATGCACAAATATAGACACACATACACATACATGAGTAGAGATGTATGAAGATACTTCGCTATCAATGCATAGTGAATTATGGATGGTGTATACCTCCAAGTGCACCTCTTAGAGAGCAATAGATATCAAGAACTTTAGATCCATAGCCACATTCATCAAATTTAAAATTTAAATGTAACTTTGAACCTAGAGATCTTGGTTTCTAATGCTTACTTCCATTTTAAGTAAAAAAATACAAGAGACATACAAAGCTCTCATCTTGTTTCAAACTCCCCAAAATAAACAAATTAAAATGAATAAAAACATTTATATTATAATATTACTTAAAATTATAAATTGTCATAAACATACACAAATACATATACATACACACAAATACAAATACACATACACATATATACACACACATACACATAGATGCATACACATACACACACATACATATACACACATGCACACACATGCATACACATACACACACATACACATGCATACACATACACACACATATACACACATTTATACACACACATGTACACATATATATGTATATACATACATACATGCATATACACACACATATATATACATACATACATACATGCATGCATACATACATACATACATACATACATACATACAACACACACATATGTGTAAATGTATGTATGTGTCTTTGTGTGAATATATGTATATGTGTATGTCTATGATTGTGTATGTGTATTTATATGTCACAATGTGTATCTATGTATATGTGAATATGTGTGTATGTGTAAATGTGTAAATGTAAATGTGTATGTAAATAGTCAAATTATTAATATGTAATATCTCTTTTTGCTACAGAATCAGATTCTGATCAATTAGAGGGAACTCCACCACTATCTCCTTACCGTGTGAGGACTACTTACTATAAGTATATCAAACTTTTAATTCTAATATTTGATAGATACATACATGAATAATATATACCTTTTTATTGTTATATTATAATTAAATGCTGATCAATCAGAGGGTACTCCACCACTTCCTACCCATGATTTTTACTATCAAGAGCATATTATATGTTGGTGTAATATTTTCTATGGCACGTATTGAAGACCACGATTGAAATGTATGAAACATGAGATTATGGTAGTTTTGAGCATGCACCACCACCTAATTAATGTGATAATGCTTGTGTATGTATGGATTATATAAATAAAAAACATTAATTTATTTTAAAACCATATACAAAATAAAACTATACTAAATATAGAAGAATATTTACTCGATGATGATGATTCTCCTACTAATAATGCTAATATTCCTTTTACACATAATGAACATTCCGTTTATCAATTACAAGCTGCGGTTTTGGGAAATCATCTACCTCCTAATTTATAGAATGAAATAGATGGAGATTATCCATTGCCAACTCGTGGTCATCCTCTAGTACAAATGTATGATAGAAGAAGATTTGGAGGATGGTATAAAGGTGCACTTAATTTAGATGGAGAGGTTTTTAACTTTTGGGGTAATTGCTATATGGTTGCTCCCTCCACTATCACTAGTGTTGGTTGTGGTCTCTTTATTGTAGAGCATTTGTATGTGGCACCGAACTCTGAAGTAACTATTATGTCATTTTGTGGTCCTATATGTAGATGAGGAGATTAGCATTGATTGTTAAACTCTATTCGTCCAATCCGCTAAGGGAACAAGATAGGTTGATAGGGTTCTTGGGGTGGAAAAATATAGTGGAAACTGAATCCCTATATTTCTCCCAATCTACCTCACTAAAGGAAACTAATAAATTATCAAACACAATAACAACCTTCTGCACTAACTTCATCGAATTACAAACCAAATAGAATAATAGATTGTGTCACTCATAGTGTTACTTGACTCCTTTTGATTATCACCACATAAGTAATTACCTTACTACATAGTATAGAAAAGACAAACTCTTGAATAATCAATATAATGAAGCGAACTTCTTTGCATAACAAACGAGACACCTTGGCATGTCCAGTGCCTATCCTCCTAAAAATTGTCTGTGTGCATAGATAGAATGATGTTTATTAATGTTGAAAAGTTACATTTGGATGTTTGCCTCTTCGACATGTTTCAAGGTATTTCTATTTACCAAGGTGTTTGATGGCTAAAACTGGCATGATCGGAAGACCTCAACCCAAAAAGTGTAAGAAAAAACATAAAGTTAGTAGTCAACTTCATCCTGTTCATCTTCAAATGGTGGAAAGATGTCGGCTTTAAAAGATTCTTTAGCATTGTTATATGTAATATATATGTAATCTGAATCTTTTTACCAATAGTCTTCAAAAGTCTCTACACTTCCTCCGATTGGAGAGTGATAGAGCCATTCAGATTGATACTGGAAGTAGAGCCCTGTTGCAAAATCAAACGGCTGTATGCTTTAGCAAGCTAGAGAAAAAATTCTTCTCGTAAATAGAAATCTTGTTGGGCAATGTGCTTCCTGCATTGCACCTCAGCCCGAGAATGTTGTATAGTTTGATCTTTCAAAAGCTTTTCTTTAGCTACCAACTTATGCATTCTAGACACTTGTTGTTACACCACCATGGTCTGTTGTTATTGATGGGTTGCATGAGCAAACAACTATTCATGGGAAGACCTAGGGTGATGAATCATGTCATAGTCATTACATTTAGATGGAGCTAATGGACAATTAGCATAATAGATGGGGTGATACCACTTATCCTAAAGTTGCATTTGGTGCTCCCTATAGCAATGTCATAGGCATCCACAAAAACATGGAAGCGGAGGTACCAATATGGAGCTTGCAGGATCGAAGCCTACATAAGAAGGCGTTTAAGGTGGACAAAAATTTCTTGATGCTCAACAATCCACCAGAAGTCATGAGGGGGAACTATAGTTAATTGAGTACGGGGAATTGTTAAGTGAGCCAACCACCATAGATGGTGGCCATGCCACTAGATTTGTCTGAGGAGCCTTAAAACATCTTTAAGTGATTTTGGGGGTGGGGCATGTAAGATAACATGTACGTTATTGAGATCAACTTGAATTTCGTGATGCAATATAATATGGCCCAATAATTTTCCATAGGAGACAACAAAAATAAATTTACTTGGGTTTAGGCATAGTCGATAATTTCTACACTTAAGGAAGTATGGTCAAAGATGCAACAGATGTGCATTTGTAGCACTAGAAAAAGAGAAATAATCTTGATAGATTTGCATAAAGCTCGTAAGGTAAGGAGAAAGAACCTATGCATGCATCACTTAAACGTGTTGGGTGCATTCCGGAGCCCAAACCACATGACTATTCATGTGTAAACTCCTCAATTAGTGATAAAGGCAGATCTAGGGATATCTACCTTAGCCATATGAACTTGATTATAACTACTATATCCATCTAAAAAAGAGTACATTTCTCGGCTGGCCACTTCATCAAGTGCTTAATGCGAGCATGGAACACATGGTTCCTTGCAACTGCCAATGTGCTCTGACTATCAGTGAAGATGGTGGTGGCAAATGACTCACCAACACCCAAACCAGCCATATGGCATATGAGCCACACACAGTCAATAGCCGCTGTGAAATCTGCCCTATACTCAGCCTCACAACTGGAGGTGGCCACAATAGGATGCTTCTTACTCAACCAAGATATACATGAGTTACCAAGCATGAAGCAAAAGCCACTAGTGGACACACGAGTGTTATATCAACTAGCCTAGTCAGAGTCAAAAAAAGCATGTAAATCTAGCAATAGTGATCCCCCCTTAGGATAAAACAATCCAAGTAGCCAAGTACCACTCAATAAGCGAAAGATGCACTTAACCACCCACCAATGCTTGACACCTAAGCAATGCATAAACCTGCTCATCTATGAGACAACAAACTGAATATCCAGCCAAGTAATGCATAAGTAAATCAAGCATCCAACAACCTACTGATGGAGAATGACATCAGATGCATCTCCAACATCTTGAAGACTCAATCGTAAACCTATCTCGATAAGAGTGGCAATAGGTTTATAGTCTTCAAGGCCAAAACACTACAATAATGTGTCAATATATTTCGTTTGACACAAAGCCCTTCCACCATATACTTGCATAAGTTGAATGCCCAAATAATGATGCAAATGCCCTGAATCAGACATCTCAAATGAGGCATGCAAATTAACCTTAAAGTCAGTGATATGCTTCTCATGAGGACTAGTGAGTAGCATGTCATCAACATACACAACAATGATCAAAAGCACATCATTAGCATGCTTAACATATAAGGTGCTCTCAATTGGACTGTTCTCAAAACCATGTGAAATCAGATAGGGATGTATCTTTTCATACCAAGCACATGGTGCTTATTTTAAACCATACTAGTGGTCTAATACCACAAACTGGGCATTCCTTGCACATCCGATGGACATCTGCTTCCATGGTAGGCTAATATAAGCTTAATCTTTGAAGAGTCTGTAGGGTTTGATGTTTAGAATGGTGTTGTTGTTGTAGTGCACCTACATATGCTAGTTGCAACCATTTTGCATGCTCATCGTCATCTACACAACAAGCTAGTATGCCCTGATTGGTGTGCCTATAGATGTTGCCTGCCATTTGAGATCTCACTACTTCTGTATCGTTAGCTCTTAATACAAGATGTTTAGGTCCAAAGGTGAGAATAGGCACTATACATTTGGCCCACTCAAGCACTACCTCTAGATTGAACAAGTAAGCATCAGGAAGGTCATCTGATACTCCTTGGGGGACTCTCGAGAAATTAGTCTAGAAAGGTGATCAACCTTAAGGTGAGTCCTCCCTTTCCTAACCACAACTTTGAAGTCGTATTCCATTAGTAAGAGGAACCATCTTACTAAAGCTTATCTCATAGGATTGGGAGGTGTGGAAACCCCTTGTTTGGGCGAGGTGGAACTTCCCATCTACCTTCAAGATGTTCCAATGAAAGTCAAAGTGCTAGTGTGTCAAGATGAGAACCTTACAGAAGCACTTGTCTTAGGACAAGATTGGATTTATGACAATGCAGTCAACTTGAACCTAAGAAGTCAACTTCTTCAAGTTTGGGTCCAGGAACAATGCTTTACATTAGAACTAGAAAATGGCATGCTCACAAATCCAGATGTCACATCTTGTAGTTCTCCTAGGACTAATCTTAGCAAAAGAGATGTTGTATGTGTCAAAAGCTCTATGTCGCAGGAGAACTCAATCATGGAAGAACAGGCTCAAAGACAAGCGGACTCCTCCTCTGGGGCAAGGACTAATGCCGCCACTACAACTCAACCAACAAAGCAAGCACAACCGAATAGAAGAACTACTATATCAAATACCAGCGAGATTTCCAAAGGAAATTAGTACCGAGCATGAAGCAGATCTGGGTACGAAAAGGAGAGCAACCACCGGCCTTAACCCCACAATTCCCCTCTAGGGACTCCCACCAAGCCAGAAGATGTTGATATATTTAGGTAGTGATGTGTGTGAACACTCTAGGACTGCCGGGGCACATTTTCCCCTCTTTAGGAGGTTTTTTCCCCCGGCTTGTATATACGCCTATTGTCCTAATGGGCTACTTATCTTTGTACATTCTCTAGTAATACATTCAGTATTGTGTGTTTGTGCTCCAAGCTTCTTCTTCTTCCTTGTGCTGTTCGCGTGCTTCCGGAGACGTCTATCTCCAACAATTGGTATCAGAGCAGGTCGTCGCTTCTTCTAGGGCGCCGTCGACACTCCTCCGTTTGCAGTCTCAGATTCGCACGAAATTTGGTGAGCATACTCAGGGTGTTTTCGAGATCAAAACAGCTTCGCTTTGTGGTGCCGAAATCACGATCTGAGCTCGTTTTGGCCTTCGAACTTTTTGAGATACAGTCAATTTTCTACATCAAGGTATTTTAGTCACCGGCCATGGCTGAAAGCAGTGATGTATTCCGTATGTTGGCTATTGAGGATAAGTTGGATGGTACCAACTACCCATTATGGGCTTATATGATGCGACATGTACTGGTTGCAAAAGGACTGTGGAACATTGTGCAGGGTGTTGAAAGACGTCCTGTTACACCTGCGACTACAGGTACTACAAATACAGGTCCTGGAGGTGCTGGAGCTGATGAAGATGGTGTCGAGGATGATATTTGTTGGGAAAGATGGATGGATCCTCCAGAAGATTGAGTAGGTGCTGCTAATCCTGCTTTGCACCAGCCCTTAGTGACTCCAGATATGATTAGTAGACGCCCTTAGCTTCCATATGATACCAAGAAATGCTATATGTCCTTTGGAAAAGGTTTGAGTAATGACTTGATCAAAACAGATGAGTTTGTGAATCACAAAGCTAGAGAACTTTCTATTTTGGTGTTGATACCTGCTCAGTCTTTCACTCAGTATGACCAGTACACTTACAATTGGCAAAATTCCTTCTAGAAGTATTCTATTAGCTTAGTAAGCTGCCATTTGCAAGTGGAATCATTCAAAATGATAAACTATACTAGGAGAAATCACTTTAGCAAATTTATGGACAACCCCGACTTTTTAGGAAGTATGCAGACAAATACCAGTGAGCACTTCGACGACAATTTCTCGAGATTAGCTGAACCAAGTTGCTTCAAAATTTTTATTGCTTGTAGTATGCTTTGAGCTGGATCCACTAAGCTTTGAATCACTTGATTTGGTGAAGTAGGCACTGAGATATGCCTCTTTGAAGTTGACAGAGTTGGATGTAGAAAACTCAGAGAATACAGTAGTGATAGAAGTAAATGTATGTATTAAATCACATTGATGTACATTCCCATTGGCATGATTAACATTGCGAAATGGTACTCAGAGGTGTAGGCTATGGAGTAGACCTCACACTCTCAATGATCAGTAGTGTAAGCCTCGGGAATTGAGCTAGAAAAATGAGCTCAGCTACCCGCGACTTTTGTCTTGCCTCTTTTATAGAGTTGAGTTGAAACTTCAAGTTTGAATTCAAATTCAAACTCCTAGAATCTTTCACCTAAAAGGTAATGAGATATTCTCTCAATCAATCAACAACTTTTTTCACGACTCTAATCAAGTAGGTGTGTACATAAGAAATGCCAAGTCTTTTAGACTTTTACAAGGAGTAAAATGGTAAGAACTTATAAGCATAAGTTCTTATGGTCCTTCCTTCAAGTGATGTCTTCATGAAGTAATCCAAGCCAAATTGTGAAGGCTTGAATTGCACCAACAGCTCCCCCTCAAGCCAAACACTTTGGCTTAAGTCTTCATCTTCAATCTTCAATCACATCCTACAATCCAATCATGGATTTGAATCTGCATAATTTGTTTCCATCCAAAGCTTTAGTGAGTAAATCTGCACATTGCATATTAGTAGACACATAGGTCAACTGAATGTCCTTGCTTAGCAACTTCTCTCTCACATAGTGGTAATGAACCTCTATGTGTTTTGTCCTAGCATGATATATTGGATTAGCTGCAAGGTGGAGAGAGCTTGTGTTGTCTCCAAAGATAATTGGGGGCCTAGTGTATGGGCCTAGCTCTGTATACAAAAGCTTTAACCAAATAGCTTCTTGAGTGGCATTGGCTAGCCCTCTATACTCTGCTTCAGTGGATGACAATGCCACTTTTGGTTGTTTCTTGGCTGACCAAGAAATAGGTTTATCACCTGCAAAAGATAAGTATCCTGATGTGCTCCTCCTATCATCCTTCATCCTGCCCAATCTGCATCTGAATACACTTTAATGTCAATATCTGATGTATAAGGAAAGTACAAACCATGGTTCTGAGTTCCCTTTAGATACTTCAAGATCTTCTTTGCAGCCTCAAGGTGAGGTACCCTTGGTTTGTGCATGAATTGACTTAGCACACTAACTCCATATGCTATGTCAATTCTGGTCAAGGTAGCATAATTCAAACTACCTACCATACTTTGATATCCTGTAATGTCTTGGACTTCATCCCCTTCATGAGCACTTAGCTTTAGGTTGACTTCCATTGGAGTACTTGAGACTTTAGCATCCTGCAGGTTAAACTTCTTCAACATGTCTTGTACATACTTTTTCTGAGTGATATATATACCTGAATTAGTATAAACCAATTCAAGTCCTAGAAATTATTTCAATAATCCAAGATCATTGATCTTGAACTCCTTCATTATCTGGTTTTTGATGCTTCTGATTCCTTGGACATCATTACCTGTAAAGATGATATCATCAACATAAACACAGAGATAGATTACCTCTGAATTGCTCCTTTTGATAAACAATGAAGTGTCTACCTTGCTCATAGTAAACCCTTGGTCTTGGAGGTATGTTGTCAGCCTGTAGTTCCATGCCCTAGGTGCCTGCTTCAATCCATATAGAGCCTTCTTCAATTTACAAACATAATTTACCTTCTTGGGATCTTCATAGCCAGGTGGTTGTGACATGTAGACTTCTTCAGATATCCATCCATTCAAGAAAGCATTCTTGACATCTAATTGGTAAATGTTCCAATTTTTGGATGCGGCTACACTCACCAATACTCTGATTGTTGGCATCTTAGCCACAGGAGAAAATGTCTCCTCATAATCAATGCCTTGGGTTTGTGCAAAACCCTTGGCTACCAACCTAGCTTTGTACCTGTTGATTGTACCATCAGAGTTCCTCTTTAGTTTGTAGATCCATCTGGATCCTATCACCTTCATAGAGTCCTTCTTGGGTACCAAGTTCCATGTGTCACTCTCCTTGAGAGCTTCTATTTCTTCATCCATAGCTTCTTTCCATTCTGGTTTGGTGATTGCCTCTTCATATGAACCTGGTTCTTCACTTAACAAATCCTTTGCAAGATAAATTGAATGCTTAGTTACAAGAGATGTATCATACCCATATCTGATAGGCTTCTTACTTTCTCTCTGAGATCTCCTTATTGCTTGAATTGAAGATTCTGGTATATCCTCAAGCTTCTTCATCTTCATCTTGCCTCTGGACTTCCATGCCTTGAATTCTTCAAGATTGATTGTGTCATCATCTTGTGAACTTGAGTCTTCCTTCTGGATTGGTTCTTCCTTTGAGAGTTTTGGAAACTCCTCTTCCAAATCATAGGGTAGACTAACCTTCCTGCAATCATTCTCATACCATGAGTCATTCTCATCAAAGATGACATCTCTGCTTACCTTGGTAGGGTTGTAGAATCTGTACCCTTTTTTATTCAAGTCATAACCAATGAAAATACATTTTTCTGCTTTAGGGTCTATCTTTCCCCTTACCTGTGAGGGAATATGCACATATGCTACACAACCAAAAATTTTGCAATGATCCAATGATGGTCTCTTACCATGCCAAGCTTCATAAGGTGTCATTCCATCAAGTGACTTTGATGGCAACCTGTTTATGAGATAGGTGGCAGTAGATACACTCTCTACCCAAAGATAATTTGGCAACTTCTTTTCATTAAGCATGGACCTAGCTGTTTCAACAATAAGCCTATTCCTTCTCTCAGCTACCCCATTTTGTTCACGTGAGTACCTTGTGGTTATCTCCCTTTTGATGCCTCTTTCCTGCAAGAAGTCCTCAAACTCATTTGAGAAGTATTCACCTCCTCCATCTGACCTTAGCTTCTTCAAGTTCCTTTCTGTTTGATTTTCAACTAGTGCAAGATATCTTTTGAAACAATTAAACACTTCATCCTTGTGCTTCATAAAGTATAACACAGTCCATCTGCTATAATCATCAATGAAAGACACATAGTACCTTGATCCTGAAATGGAGGGATCCTTGCTAGGTCCCCAAACATCTGTGTGTACCAAGTCTAGGTAGTCTTCATGCATAAAACCTTTCCTTGAGTAGGGCAATCTGTGAGACTTACCAAACTGACAAGCACCACATTTGTAAATCATGTGTTGCTTGGATACATTAGGTATCCCAAGCACACATTGGTCCCTGCACATTTGCTTTAAGGTCCTTTCACCTATGTGACCTAATCTCTTGTGCCATATTTCTAATTCTGAAAGTGTTTGATCCTTGTAATTGTATAAAGCAATGTTTTTGGTGTCTTCTAGCTCAAAAATAAATAATCTACCTGATTTTTCTCCCTTGGCTATCCTTTTGAATCCATGTCTTGGGTCCTCTACATATGCTCCATGTTGATTGAACCTGACCTGCAAACCTTTCTCCACAATCTGACCAACACTCATTAAGTTTTTGGTAATGGTTGGTACATAAAGTGCCCTGCTCAATAAGTTCTGGTTACCATCACAAGTTTTTACATTTCAAATCTTTACTACAGAATGCTTAGTATCATCACCTGTCTATACTTGATGTTTGCCCTTGGGTTCCTCAAGATCAGAGAGTAGTGCCACATTTCCAGCTACATGATTAGAACACCCTGAATCAATATAAAACAGATGATCATCATTGATACCTGACTTGGAAGTCATATTCATGATCAATAGGGAGTCATCTTGCTCCTCTATGTAGTTGTTGTAGTCTTTCCTATTTCTGAATCCTCCTTGGTAGTTACCATTATGGTTGTTGTTGTAATTGTTGTTGTAGTGATTGTTGTAGCCATTGTAGCCTTGGTGTTGGTTGAACCTTCCTCTGCCTTGAGAGTATCCACCTCTTTGATAGCCTCTTCCTCTCTGATTTTTGTAGTTTCTGTAGCACTCATCTGTGGTGTGGTTAGACAATCCACAAATATTGCATGGTGATGAATTGTAGGGTCTCCCCCTACCTTGCTTACCTCCTCTGCCCATGCCTCTTGAAGATCTACCTCTCCCTGCATAGTTGGCTTGGGAGGTAGAACTTTCATCTTCTTGCTTTTTACTTTTACCTTTGTCTTTAACCTTTTTATCAGTATATAGGGCAGAAGGAGTGTTACCTTTAGATGTATCTCCAACCTTTGTGAACTTTGCTTCATGTGTGAATAGTTGGCCCATCAGAGTTGTGAGATCTGGGGTATGCATATCCATGTAGAGATCCATTGCAGTGGTGAAGCTTTCCCACTTATCATCTGCCTTTAGTCCATGGGTTACTTGCCTTACTATTTGTTCCTCTTCAATCTCCTCTCCTATGCTTGCTAATTGGTCTGCCACATCCTTGATCTTGGTCACAAATTCTGAGACTGATTGCTTTGGTTGCTTCCTAAGGGTTGTGAATTCAATCCACAATTGATTCTTCCTGGCCTTTGTATTAGATGAAAAATATGATGACAAGGTTTCCCAAGTTTCTTGGGAAGTCTTACAATTCCTGATGTGAGGTAAAAGGAAATCAGATATAGAGTTAAGAAGATAAGACATTGCCAATGCATCTTTTGCACACCATGTATTAAGCCTTTCTTGTTCTTCCTTGGTGGGTAGACCCCTTGCTTTGAATGAGGGCAATTCCTCATCTCCTGAGATGAATCCAAATAGACTTCTTCCTTGTAGATAGGTCTTCATCCTCAGAGACCAAGCTTGATAATTGTTCTTGTCCAATTTATCAATGAATGAAGGAAAACCATCTCCCATGTTACCTTGTTTGCTCTGATACCACTCTTGGGAAAGATGGATGGATCCTCCAGAAGATTGAGTAGGTGCTGCTAATCCTGCTTTGCACCAGCCCTCAGTGACTCCAGATATGATTAGTAGACACCCTTAGCTTCCAAATGATACCAAGAAACACTATATGTCCTTTGGAAAAGGTTTGAGTAATGACTTGATCAAAACAGATGAGTTTGTGAATCACAAAGCTAGAGAACTTTCTATTTTGGTGTTGATACCTGCTCAGTCTTTCACTCAGTATGACCAGTACACTTACAATTGGCAAAATTCCTTCTAGAGGTATTCTATTAGCTTAGTAAGCTGCCATTTACAAGTGGAATCATTCAAAATGATAAACTATACTAGGAGAAATCACTTTAGCAAATTTATGGACAACCCCGACTTTTTAGGAAGTATGTAGACAAATACCAGTGAGCACGTCGACGACAATTTCTCGAGATTGGCTGAACCAAGTTGCTTCAAACTTTGTATGCTTGTAGTATGCTTTGAGCTGGATCCACTAAGCTTTGAATCACTTGATTTGGTGAAGTAGGCACTGAGATATGCCTCTTTGAAGTTGACAGAGTTGGATGTAGAAAACTCAGAGAATACAGTAGTGATAGAAGTAAATGTATGTATTAAATCACATTGATGTACATTCCCATTGGCATGATTAACATTGCGAAATGGTACTCAGAGGTGTAGGCTATGGAGTAGACCTCACACTCTCAATAATCAATAGTGTAAGCCTCGGGATTTGAGCTAGAAAAATGAGCTCAGCTACCCGCGACTTTTGTCTTGCCTCTTTTATAGAGTTGAGTTGAAACTTCAAGTTTGAATTCAAATTCAAACTCCTAGAATCTTTCACCTAAAAGGTAATGAGATATTCTCTCAATCAATCAACAACTTTTTTCACGACTCTAATCAAGTAGGTGTGTACATAAGAAATGCCAAGTCTTTTAGACTTTTACAAGGAGTAAAATGGTAAGAACGTATAAGCATAAGTTCCTATGGTCCTTCCTTCAAGTGATGTCTTCATGAAGTAATCCAAGCCAAATTGTGAAGGCTTGAATTGCACCAACAATATTCCACAGATTCCTATTCGTGTTGCTGTTTCTGTTGCACCTACTGTAGAGCAGATTTCGTGGGATGGCAGAGATGCCCAGGCACATGCATTGATAGCTTTGTCTGTCAAACATGCCATTATTCCTCACATTCGCTCTTGCAGAACAGCAAAGATGCTTGGGATACACTTACCACTTTGTACCAGGCTAGGAATGAGGCTCGTGTTGCTTACCTCCGAAAACAGTTGGAGAGTGAGCACATGAATGAAGGTGATTCTATGGACAGTTTTCTTACAAAGATCAAAGACTTGAAGGAACAATTGATTTCTGCTGATGAGGTTATACCAGATAGCTCACTTGTGCAGACCGTTCTGAATGGTCTTCCTGATTCATATCAGAGTTTTGCCTCTACTCTTCAGTTGATGATGAAAGGCAATCCGAATGCCTTGTCATTTGAGGAATTAGTCTCTGTTCTGTTGCAGGAAGATCAGTCCAGGCAGAAGAGGTCCATTATGCGTGTTGCAGATCAAGCTTTCCTGGCTAGTCAGAAGGGCAAAGGAAAATGGAGCTCTTCTACCAGTAAGCAGAAATCTGCAAATACTGCACAATTGAAGAACCAAGATAAAGATGAGAAGAAATAAAAAAAGCAGAAATTGTTCTGCAAGTACTGTAAAGGAAATGTTCATATTATAAAGAACTGTCCAAAACTGGCTGCTAAAGAGGCAAAGAAGAAAGAGGCTGGAATGGTTGTTGTAGAGGCCTCTACACCAAAAACAGAGTCTGCAAATCTTGTGCAGGAAGAAGAATGGGCGTTTACTATTGTCTGCAGTTTTGACCCATCTTCTCATGATCAGTGCATGTCTGCAGTACACTCAGATGTTTGGTACTTTGACAGTGGGGCGACCAAACATATTACCTCGCAACGCAGTTTCTTCTCTTCACTCGAGCCTGCCCCTACAGGGAATACTGTCACATGCGCCAATAACTCCTCTTATCCTGTTATGGGAGTTGGTAAGATCATTCTGACTACTGCTGATGGTAGTTCTTTCACTTTGTCAGATGCTTTATTTGTGCCAGGGATCAAAAAGAACATGTTATCAGTTTCTGCATTAGCCAAGATTGGCTTGGTTGCGAAATTCGTTGATGACAGGTGTACAGTCCATGATCTCTCAAATGGTGATGTGATTATTGCTTCTGGCATCTTATGTCGTGGGCTGTATAAGCTCATAGACTATGAGAGATCTGTGAATGATTCGGCATGTGCAGTTCATGATTCTGAGGCTATGTCAGATGCAAAGCTTTGGCATGCACGCTTTGGTCATCTGAATTTTGCTAGTTTGCTACGCCTGCAGAAATCTGAAATGGTGTCCTCTTTGCCCAAACTTGAGGCTCCTAGAAAACATGTTTGTGAAGGATGTATTTTGGGCAAAATGCAGCGTTCTTCCTTTCCAAAAGATGGTTCAGTTCGGGCTACACAGAAATTGCAGCTTGTACATAGTGATGTCTGTGGTCCTATGCAGACACCCTCTTTTGGAAATTACCTTTACTTTGTGACTTTCATTGATGATTTTTCCAGGCATGCATGGGTATATCCACTCAAAGCAAAGTTTGAAGTGTTCATGTGCTTCAAACTGTTTTTGGTTTTGGCTGAAAATCTATCAGCATGTAAAATGGGCACCCTCCGTTCTGATTGAGGGGGGGAATATATGTCTTCAGATTTTAATGCATTTCTGGTTGAACGTGGTATAAAACACCAATGTACAATGCAGTATACACCTTAACAGAATGAAGTTGCTGAACGAAAGAATAGGTCACTCATGGAGATGGCGAGCTGCATGGTCAAAAGTCAGGCTTTACCACATAGTTTCTGGCTTGAGGCTGTCATGTGTGCAGCATATGTACTGAACAGGTGTCCCACTAAAGCGTTGCAGTCTATCACTCCATATGAGGCTTGGCATGACCGCAAGCCATCTGTTGCTCATGTGCGTGTTTTTGGTTGTTTGGCATATGCATTAGTGCCTGAACAACATCACAGAAAATTGGATGATAAGGCAGTAAAATGTATTTTTGTTGGGTACAGTTTTGAAAGTAAAGGCTATCGTCTGTATCATCCACAGACTAAACACATTCTGGTTAGCCATGATGTTGTCTTTGTGGAAGATGCTATTCAGCCATTGCTTTCATGTACTAAGGAGACATCTGTTAGCTCCAAAGACATGTATGATACTTTGATGCCTCTTTTTACAGGTGGACAGGCTAGTGCTGGTCCTAATGAGGCAACTTCTCAGCCTTTGCAGGTTTCATATGATGATGCAGATCATTCCATTTCTGATGCAGATTTACATGATGCACTTGTTGATGAGAGAGCTGATATTGAGCAGGCAAAAACTATGCCAAAATGGTTGGTGCAGACTTTGCGTGACAGCAAATTAGATGCACCTTTGTCATATCGTACTCGTTCAGGCTCTCATAGTGCCTCCTTTGCATCAGATTGCTATGCTATGGCTGCATCTAGTCTCTGTGATGAGAATGAGCCTGTTTCTTTTGATGAAGCACAAAATTCAGAAAATTGGATGGCTGCTATGCAATCTGAATATGATGCTATAATGAAGAATGGTACATGGTCTTTATGTGACTTGCCTCCTGGCAAGAAGGCCATTGGCACTAAGTGGGTATACAAGCTGAAGCGTAAACCTGATGGTACAGTTGACAGGTATAAGGCTAGGCTTGTTGCAAAAGGTTATGCACAGGAAAGAGGCATTGATTTTGATGAGACCTTTGCACCTACATGTCGTATGACTACTGTTCGGAGCATTTGTGCACTTGCAGCCCATCATGGTTGGAATGTACATCAGTTGGACATTAAAACAGCATTTCTGAATGGTGACTTGCATGAAGAAGTGTATGTTTTTCAGCCCCGTGGCTTTGTGCAGAAAGGGCATGAAAACCAGGTTTGCAGGTTAAAGAAGGCATTATATGGTTCAAAGCAAGCACCACATGCTTGGTATGAGAAGATACATGCCTATCTGATTGCACATGGTTTTCAGAACAGTCCAATTGAAAGCACCTTATATGTTAAACGTGCTAATGATGTGCTTCTAATCATTGTTGTCTATGTTGATGACATGCTGCTCACTGGTCCTATTGAGACACATATTGC
The DNA here is from genome assembly GCA_020310875.1 of Ceratopteris richardii. NCBI lineage: Eukaryota > Viridiplantae > Streptophyta > Polypodiopsida > Polypodiales > Pteridaceae > Ceratopteris > Ceratopteris richardii. The sequence continues at coordinate 32,053,795 of CM035406.1, forward strand.
TGATTTTAAGGCTGATTTGCATGCATCATTTGAGATGTCTAATTTGGGGCATTTGCATCACTATTTGGGCATTCAATTTATGCACGTTGATGGTGGAATGGCTTTGTGTCAAACGAAATATATTGACACATTATTGCAGCGTTTTGGCCTTGAAGACTGTAAGCCTATTGCCACTGCTATGGAGACAGGTTTACGATTGAGTCTTCATGATGCTGGAGATGCGTTTGATGCTGTTCTCTATCAGAAGGCTGTTGGATGCTTGATTTACTTATGCATGACTCGGCCAGATATTCAGTTTGTTGTCTCACAGATGAGCAGGTTTATGCATTGCCCAGGAGTCACGCTTTGGAAAGCGGTTAAGCGCATCTTTCGCTACTTGAGTGGTACTCGGATACTTGGGTTGTTTTATCCCAAGGGGGGATCACTACCGCCAGATTTGCATGCTTTTTCTAAATCAGATTGGGCTGGTTGCTATGAGACTCGTGTGTCCACCAGTGGTTTTTGCTTCATGCTTGGTAGCTCATGTATATCTTGGTTGAGCAAGAAGCAGCCTACTGTGGCCACTTCTAGTTGTGAGGCTGAGTATAGGGCAGCTTTCACAGCGATTGTTGAGTGTGTGTGGCTCAGACGCCTTATGGCTGATTTGGGTGTTGGCCAGTCTTCTGCCACCACCATCTTCACTGACAGTCAGAGCGCATTGCCAGTTGCTAGGAACCCTGTGTTCCATGCTCGCACAAAGCACATTGAGGTGAATATCACTATGTCAGGGAGAGGTTCTCTACTGGGGAGATCAGCTTGGCATATGTGCCCACGCAGGAGAACATTGCAGACGTTTTCACGAAGGCTCTGCCTAGGGAGAAGTTTGAAGCTTTCCGCAAAGCTTTGGGCTTACTTCCTTTTGTGGAGTGATTTCCACATAGCTTGGCACTTCCTTATACATGAGTGCCAGCTCCTTGTTCACCGCATCACTCCCAGAGGGGATTTGTTGATATATTTAGGTAGTGATGTGTGTGAACACTCTAGGACTGCCGGGGCTCTTTTTTCCCTCTTTAGGAGGTTTTTTTCCCCCGGCTTGTATATACGCCTATTGCCCTAATGGGCTACTTATCTTTGTACATTCTCTAGTAATACATTCAGTATTGTGTGTTTGTGCTCCAAGCTTCTTCTTCTTCCTTGTGCTGTTCGCGTGCTTCCGGAGACGTCTATCTCCAACAGAAGACAAATGCAGAAGCTAGGACAAACTCAACCACAAGTATCCAACAATTTTGGGTGCCTAAGAAATTAGCTGCAGCTTGTTGCGAACATTTGTTTTATGTAGGGTACAAGTTTCAAATTATGTAAATACCTTTGGGAAGTCTTCAAATACTTCAAGAAGGCTCATATTATTCATAAAATTTAGCAAAAATACCACGTGAGTTCTAGAACATGGTGAGTCAAATTAGTGAGTCACAAGGGAGCTTCAGTGGTGTCCTAGTGGAAGGTCGATGTGGCTAGTTCTCAAAGTCCATCAATACTTTGCTTATTTGAGCACTTGAGTCATGTAATACCTCCATCCAAGTGTCTACCACGAATTTAGATGTATTAGGAAGGTTTTAGATTAGTTTCCCATGCTATAAAAAGAGGAGAAAAGTCGTGATCTTGTGGGATGTCCAAGAGAGTATCTCTATGCTACTCTAGTTTTTGTATGCAGAGCTTGCAGAGCTTGTATCTCCCTCATTATATATCCAAATTACATGTTTGATAGCTCATTTGAAAGCTCTTCTTGTCTACTTTCATAGTACAAATTTTCATAATCATTGGATTTGTGAGCTGAGAGCAACACTCTCTGCAAGTAGTGTATGTTCTCTGTTTTTTTATCCCTGCTGAAGGTCTCCATTAAACATCCAACTTGCAGAGGTCATATCTCCTTGTGTATGTATCCAAATCATGTGTTCTTTGGCTTGTTAGAAAGCTCTCCAAGTCTATTTGTATTCTGGAAATTTTCAGATTCATTGGAGTTGTGAATTAAGAGCAGTAGTCTCTGCAAGTGATGTATGTCCTCAGGTTCATCTCTGTTTCAAGGTCTCCATTAAAGCTGCATATTGCAGAGGTCATAGTTCATTGAGTATTTATCCAAATTGAGTGTTCTTTGGCTCATTGGAAAGCTCTTGGTCTCTAGTATATGTGGTTAAAACAGTTTTAAAAACTTTTGAGTGAGTAGAGAGTAGTAAGCTCTGCAAACATGACTGGTTTTCTATGATGAAGTTTGTGAGAAGGTCAACTTGTTCCTAGGGGGTTCCACCTACTTCCTGCTATACTTTGGAGGTCAATAAACTCCAACATTGGTATCAGAGCAAGTACTTGGAGACTTGGAGAAGGTTATCATACCTTGACGAAGAATTTGAAGCTATCAAAGAAGCAGTTCATCATCAACACTACACAAAGGTAGAAGAAGATTGCAAGGAGGCATCTGAAGCAACATCCAAGCAAAGAAAGGTGCACATACCTCATTTACAAGGTAAATATTATATTTCTTCTCATCACACACATTGGAAAGGAGGCTTAAAGGAGGAAGCTTAGCATTTGTATTATGGGAGACCAACATGCACAAATAGAGAAGCTTGATAAGACCAATTATCAGGCATGGAAGTTTAGAATCACAGCATACTTGCAAGGTAGAGGCTTGTATGGTTTGATTGACGGCACAGATATCAAACCCACATTACCAGAGGACCCAAATCAGCAACAATTGAGGGAGTTTAGACTTTGGAATGAGAGAGACAAAAGGGTTATATTCATTTTATCACAAAATATTCAAGATTCAATGGTAGGACACATACAAGATCTAGACACAAGTAGAGATGTTTGGCTTGCATTGGAAAGGTTGTATGCTACAGGTACAAGAGCAAGGAAGATTCAACTCAAAAATGAGTTGAATAACATAAAGAAAGATACAAGGACATCGGTCAATGATTACATATTGAAAGTTAAAGAGATTGCAGATCAACTAGGATCAATTCAAGCTCATGTGGAGGACGACGACTTGGTTGCACATACTCTCAACGGACTCAAAGATGATGAGAGATGGAAACCCTTCATTACTTCAGTTTATGTCAGAGGAGAATTACCAGATTTTGATCAACTTATTGCCCTCATGGTCACGGAGGAGATGAATATTCTAAATGGTTCTACTTCAAATCAAAAAGGATCTCAAGGACAAGCTCTTTATGTAGGATCATCAAGAGGTGGAAACAGAGGTGGAAGAGGTTCAAATAGAGGTCGAGGAAGAAGGATCGATGATCAAAGGACTTCAAGTGGCTTCTTCAACACAAGAGGAAGAGGAAGATCAAGCGCTAGAGGTACGAGAGGCTACTACAACTACAACCAAAGACAAAGGAGTGAAGATAATAAGAACAATTGCTATATATGTGGAAGGTATGGACACTATGCCAAAGATTGTTATCAAAATGAAAATAATCAAGGTGGTAATCGAAGAGGAGGCTATTCAAGAAGAGGTAAACAACAAGGAAATTATGCAGTTGAAGGTAAAAGTGATGATTATGATTCTCTTCTTATGATGAATGTAGAAACTAAGATGAATTCCAATAGTGATGTATGGTATGTAGATAGTGGTTGTTCTAATCACATGTCTCATGATGCGTCATGGTTTTCTAATATGCATAATCCGTCATGTAAAGGTCATGTTGAAACAGGAGATGATACAACACATAAGATTATGCAGGTTGGAGATGTTGTTATGCAGGATAAGAGCAAGAAAAATTGCTTGAAGGATGTACTTTATGTGCCAACGATCACTAAGAATTTGATGTCGGTTGGTCAAATGGTAGAAAAAGGTCTACAAGTGAGATTTAATCATGCAGGTTGCTTCATTGAGGATCCAAAGCAAAGGAGGTTAATTGCTAGAGGTCAAAAACAAGGTAGATTGTTTACATTCAAGGTAAACCCAAATCATACAAACTATTTCTCTTATGGTATGCATCGAATAGCAGAGCTTGATCTATGGCACAAAAGGATTGGACACATGAATGTACACAGGTTAAAGGAGCTATCAAAGAAGAGGATTGTTGAAGGATTACCTGATCTTACTAAGCAACATATGGTGCATCTTTGTGAAGCATGTCAAATGGGTAAGCAGAGTAGACAACCTTTCAAGCATTCAAGTTATGTAAGTGATGGTTTGCTAGATCTCATACACACAGATGTATGGGGACCTACTAAAGAGGCATCCTTGATTGGTAATAAGTACTATGTATCATTCATTGATGATCATAGTAGAATGACATTTGTGTATTTCATTAAACATAAGAGTGAGGTCTTTGATTGTTTCAAGAAGTTCAAATCATATGTCGAAAAGCAAACAGGAAGGTATATTAAGAAGCTAAGGTCTGATGGAGGGGGAGAGTATTTCTCTCAAGCTTTTACTGATTTTTTGTATGATGAAGGTATCAAAAGAGAAGTTACATGCAGGTATACTCCACAACAAAATGGAGTCGCAGAAAGAAGAAACAGAATCATAGCAGAAGCATCTAGAAGTATGCTTAATGATATGTGTTTGCCTAATTATTTTTGGGCTGAAGCTGTTAGCACAAGTGTTTACATTATGAATAGAGTTCCGACTGCTGGAGTTCATCATTTGACACCATATGAGGTATGGCATGGAAGGAAACCAAGTGTAAGTCATTTGAAAGTATTTGGTTGTGTATGTTATGTACATGTACCTAGTGAGGTGAGATCTAAACTTGATGCAAAATCAGAAAAATGTATATTTATTGGTTATGCAGATACTCAAAGAGGATATAGATGCTATAATCCTCATACCAATAAGGTTGTTGTGTCAAGAGATGTAAACTTTGATGAATCACTTTCATGGTATGCAGATAAGAATTGTTTGCAGGACATGGATGAAAATGAAGAAGGTGTGGTTGAAGGAGATGAATGCATAGTTCAGCCATCAGGAAGTTTAAATGATGAAAGGAGTGGTCTAGATGAAGAAAGAGGATCACCTTTCAATGGAAGATTAAGGCAAGAGTCACCTCCAAGTGTTAAAAGTAAAGGTAAACTCAAACTTGTTGAAGTTAATGATGAAGGAGAGGAAATTAGTGATGTATGTGAGTATGGAGAATCATCAAAGGTTCCTAATAAGAAAGGAAGAGCATCTACATTGGAGGTAAGAAGAACTTCAAGAGTAAGTAAGCAACCTCAAAGGTATACTTATGAATCTTTCATGAATACTCATTATGCTTTTATGACAAAAGTTGAGCAGGAAAATGAACCCACATGTTATGATGAGGCCAAAGGAGATGAAAAGTGGGAGAAAGCAATGAGAGAAGAAATGGAAGCACTACAGGATAACAAGACTTGGTATTTAGTTCCAAGTACACCAAAGCAAAAGGTAATTGGTTGCAAGTGGGTTTTTAAGATTAAAAGAAATAGTGATGGTAGTGTGTCTAGATATAAGGCTAGACTTGTAGCAAAAGGATATAATCAAACTCAAGGTGTGGACTATGAGGAAACATTTAGTCCAGTAGCAAATATGGCAACAGTAAGAACTTTGTTGGCTTTAGCTGCAAGTAAAAGGTGGAATATATATCAACTTGATATAAAAAATGCCTTTCTTAATGGTGAGTTAAATGAAGAAGTGTATATATCACAGGCAGATGGTTATGTGGATGCAAAATGTCCTAATCATGTATGCAGGTTAAAAAAGGCATTGTATGGTCTTAAGCAGGCACCAAGGGCATGGAATGCAAGGTTGGTAAAGTATCTTATGCTGCAAGGATACACAGCGAGTCATGCTGATCCTTCACTTTATGTAAAACATGTAGATGGCATGTGTGTCTATGTATGCATTTATGTGGATGACTTGTTGATTACAGGGAATGATGCAAAAGCAATTGATGAGATAAAAGGTAATTTGGGAAAGGAATTTAAAATTTCAGATCTTGGTTTGCTCAGATACTTTCTTGGGATTGAAATTGTGTATAGCGATGAAGGTATGTGGTTGATACAAAGAAAGTATATATGTGATATGCTGAAAAGGTTTGGTATGCAGGAATGTAAATTTGTTTCTACTCCAATGGAATGTAATGTAAAGCTGAGTGCAAAGGAAGGTGATGAGTTGCATGATATGAATGTATATAGATCCATGGTAGGATCTTTGATTTATGCAACAAAAACTAGACCTGATATATGTTATGCAGTGGGAGTATTGTCACAGTTTATGCATGAACCTAGAGTACCTCATATGCATGCAGCGAAAAGAGTGCTTAGGTATTTGAAAGGTACCATGAACGAAGGATTATTTTATAGTCATGATGTTGATCTAACTCTTAAAGTCTTTAGTGATGCAGATTGGGCTGGAAGCAAAGATGACAGAAGATCCACAAGTGGATATGTGGTAATAGCAGGAAACAAGACATTAACATGGAGTTCAAAGAAACAGCCTACAGTTGCTTTATCTTCTACAGAGGCTGAGTATAGAGGTTTAGCATTGGCTACTACTGAGGTTATGTGGTTTAAAAAGTTGTTTCATGACTTGAATGTGCAGGTTGATGTACCACTGATATATGGGGATAACTTGAGCAGCATTCATATGACCTCAAATCCTATTTTTCATGCTAGAACAAAGCATATAGAGGTTCACTATCATTATGTTCGAGAGAAGGCCATGAACAATGAAGTGCAGGTTTCTTTTGTTGGAACAAAGGATCAAGTTGCAGATATCTTCACCAAATCCTTGGATGGACCAAAGCTTCAAAGATTCAACTATATTCTTGGCATGAAGGAAATACCCTTTGAAACTTGAGGGGGAGAATGTTGCGAACATTTGTTTTATGTAGGGTACAAGTTTCAAATTATGTAAATACCTTTGGGAAGTCTTCAAATACTTCAAGAAGGCTCATATTATTCATAAAATTTAGCAAAAATACCACGTGAGTTCTAGAACATGGTGAGTCAAATTAGTGAGTCACAAGGGAGCTTCAGTGGTGTCCTAGTGGAAGGTCGATGTGGCTAGTTCTCAAAGTCCATCAATACTTTGCTTATTTGAGCACTTGAGTCATGTAATACCTCCATCCAAGTGTCTACCACGAATTTAGATGTATTAGGAAGGTTTTAGATTAGTTTCCCATGCTATAAAAAGAGGAGAAAAGTCGTGATCTTGTGGGATGTCCAAGAGAGTATCTCTATGCTACTCTAGTTTTTGTATGCAGAGCTTGCAGAGCTTGTATCTCCCTCATTATATATCCAAATTACATGTTTGATAGCTCATTTGAAAGCTCTTCTTGTCTACTTTCATAGTACCAATTTTCATAATCATTGGATTTGTGAGCTGAGAGCAACACTCTCTGCAAGTAGTGTATGTTCTCTGTTTTTTTATCCCTGCTGAAGGTCTCCATTAAACATCCAACTTGCAGAGGTCATATCTCCTTGTGTATGTATCCAAATCATGTGTTCTTTGGCTTGTTAGAAAGCTCTCCAAGTCTATTTGTATTCTGGAAATTTTCAGATTCATTGGAGTTGTGAATTAAGAGCAGTAGTCTCTGCAAGTGATGTATGTCCTCAGGTTCATCTCTGTTTCAAGGTCTCCATTAAAGCTGCATATTGCAGAGGTCATAGTTCATTGAGTATTTATCCAAATTGAGTGTTCTTTGGCTCATTGGAAAGCTCTTGGTCTCTAGTATATGTGGTTAAAACAGTTTTAAAAACTTTTGAGTGAGTAGAGAGTAGTAAGCTCTGCAAACATGACTGGTTTTCTATGATGAAGTTTGTGAGAAGGTCAACTTGTTCCTAGGGGGTTCCACCTACTTCCTGCTATACTTTGGAGGTCAATAAACTCCAACACAGCTCAACAAGGGCGATTACAGAGGTGGGTACCTAAGAAGCTCTTACATCCACAACAACCTATGTTCTCCCACATGCAAAAGGTCTCAACAAAGAAGCCAAAAAGAGAAAAGGGTAAGAACCATGTACAGAGACCGAAAGAAGATCAAATCAGCTCTTCAACAATAGTAGGAAGACGTGCAAAAAGTATATGGTTTCGAAGCCAAAAGTACAAGTAGCCTCCACTGAACCAAAGCACCAACCACATTGGATACCACAGATCAGAAAGCATCCAAAGAGGAAGACGCCTGAAGTGATCTCTATAGTGCCAAATGCTGTTCTAAAATGGACTCCAATAAGGAGGATTACATCAGTTCGAGACTCAATGGATACCTCCACCAAGGTCGGCATCAACCTCCGCAAATAACATCGAAAGCCTCGACGAGCGACAACCATGTGCTTCTTGCACAACCCTGTCTTTGGCACCATTCAGGGCATGCACTTCCAAAGTATGCATTGGTATAGGGCCCTATTACATGGCCGTGCATAGACACATTTGAGAATCCCAGCCACAAGAGCACATGGACACAGGTCAACTAGTTTTACTGATACTAACGTCTATCTTCTTGTTTTGTGACATTGTTCCTCAAAAAAAAAAAAAGGAAAGAAAGAAAGAAAGAAAGAAAGAAAGAAGAAAAGCGAGAGAGAGCTTGTTCCCAGGTTTGGCTTATGAAACATGAATGAGTCATGCTTAGTTGAAGGTGGAATTGTTGATTACTAGGCATTTATCAATTTGGATAGAAGTGTGTCTCGGCTAGCAGATGATATTATTACTGCCTTATCTGGTAGATGGCAAGCACTTGGCATGAACATGGCATCTACAACTATGATTTTCTCTTACCTTGGTAGGAATGAAGAGTTTGAAGGTCCGCAACTTGAGTGATGCTTAACTACTTCATGTACGAGAGCATCCAAGGAGATATCTGCAAAGGGTAGTTCTGGAGGAGAAGACTCCTGCGTATGGTGAGCTAAAGAGAATATGTGAAACTAAGCTTGGTGTAGTTACCCAATGTTGTTTGCCAAGGAATATAAAGAAACTCAATTCTCAGTATTTGGAAAATGTTGCTTTGAAAAGAGGAGAGAGGATCAACCACTCAAAAGATCTTATCAGTGGACCATCAACATGGACATTCATCAACAATGTTCCATCCCAAAGGCCGAGTGTACAACACGAAGAGATGAACATCGATCGACCTTCTCCATGGTAAGTATCTTTACTCTGGAAACACCATAACCATGATAGCTTAGGAAACCTCTTCGTCGGCATACCCTTGAGCACTTAGCTCAAGACCCCAATTTTTGCACCATACTTCTTCCGATGCATTTTCCACGTAAGCATGCATAGGGCTACATTACAAGGCCGTGCACAAAGACACATATTGTCCTCAACCCATGCACGAACACACTTACCCATCATTCATTATGGGTTATGAGTAGTTGGCATGACTACTCTCAACATCATCTTTGGAAGAGCTAGCAGACGTCATGGGAACAACATCCATATCTCAGAAGCAAATTGAAGCCAGTAGTTGCTCCAAATCAATCTTGACAACCTCTTTTGAGCAACTTGCAATTTTGAAAGCTCACAACGACACATTCTTGCTGGAATCCAAGGAACAAGCTCATACAAAGGATGGACACCACCTCTCAAAGCACTACATGGAACAACCCTTACAACAAGGGTCTGTCAGGGACGACAGACTCGAGAAGGGGGGGAGTGTTGGAACTCAAGGTCAAGCATAAAACATGGAAGCACATCAAAGAAGTGGACATAGAAGAAGAGAGAGGAAGTAGGGAGCTCCAAGAAGTGTATGTCAAATTTTCAGAAGAATCCCCTACAAAAATAGTAATTTTCATCACTAAAAACCATTGTAAATGCCATTTTCTATTTTTTTAAACTCCATTTTGTTCAAGCCGAGGAGTTCTTGAGCTTGAGGAGTATTAGAACTATCATCCTACCAATTTTCATAATTGAAGTTATATCAGATAGCTCACTTGTGCAGACCGTTCTGAATGGTCTTCCTAATTCATATCAGAGTTTTGCTTCGACTCTTTGATTGATGATGAAAGGCAATCCAAATGCCTTGTCATTTGAGGACATAGTCTCTATTCTGTTGCAAGAAGATCAGTGGAGTCCATTATGCGTGTTGTAGATCAAGCTTTCCTGGCTAGTCAGAAGGGCAAACGAAAATGGAGCTCTTCAACTAGTAAGCAAAAATCTGCTAATTTTGCACATTCGAAGAAGGAAGAAAAAGATGAGAAGAAATCAAAAAATGAAAATTTTTTTTGCAAGTACTGTAAAGGAGATGATCATATCATAAAGAACTTTCCTAAACTGGCTGCAAAAGAGGCAAAGAAAAAAGAGACTGGAATGGTTGTTGCAGAGGCCTCTACTCCAAAAATAGAGTCTGCTAATCTTGTGCAGGATGAAGAATGGGCGTTTACTACTGTTTGCAATTTTGACTCCTCTTTTGATGAGTAGCGCATGTCTATAGTAGACTCAGATGTTTGGTACTTTGATAGCGGGGCGACCAAACATATTACCTCGCAACGCAGTTTCTTCTCTTCACTCGAGCTTGCCCCTACAGGGAATACTGTCACATGTGCCAACAACTCCTCTTATCCTATCATGGGAGTTGGTAAGATCATTTGGACTATTGCTGATGGTAGTTCTTTCATTTTGTCATATGCTTTATTTCTGCCAAGGATCAAGAAGAATCTGTTATCAGTTTCTGCATTAGCCAAGATTGGCTTGGTTGTGAAATTTGTCAATGATAGATGTACAGTTCATGATCTGTCAAATGGCAATGTTATTATTGCTTCTGCCATTTCGTGGGGTATATACGCTCTGTTGCAGAGCAAAGAAGCACAAAAGAGGAGCCCCAAATTTTTCAAAATAAATGGGCATATTTTTCTTCTTCAAAGTCTTAGGAAATTCCCTCAAGCTATGTAAATGCACTAGAGGAGTCCTCTAGATGCATAATCCCAAATCATTGTAATATATTCCTTGTAAAATAGTAGGAGAATAGAGATTAGTCAATAAAGTGCCGGTCACTTGTGTGAAAGGACCATTTTTAGGGCACATGTATATAAGTCACTTGGTGACTCTTTGTAGAGACTTTTTGCCATTTTGAAGAAGAAGAGCTTCAGAATTTTGAATTTGGTTCTTTCTTGTAGATTTTCATCTTCTCTATGATCTTTTGTGTGTGTGTAAAGCTTGGAATGTGTGTGTAAGACTGTTGTCTACCCCTCCCCAACACTTTTGAGCTGCTTTAGTGTGTGTGTGAGCAAGCATGAGTTGTGGAGTGAGTGTGTGTGTTTCCCACCATTCACCATTTTTGTCATAACTTGAAGGAGAGTTGTCAGAATCAAGTGAAACCACTCCAGTACAAGCATTTCGTTGAGAGCTTCAAAAGAAACCTACTATTGGCCATATTTGCAATTTGGAGCTAGGAGAAATCATCGATTTAGTGAAAACTACTGTAAGTGGTATTGCGGCAAGCATTTTCAACAGTTAAGTGAGTTAGAGAGGTAGCTTAGTCTTTTCTCATGCATGATAGCTGAACCACTTCACTTCCCATCATATGCATGATAGCTGATAGTCATCATATGTTTGGTTAGGTCGGTTTGTGGGATTGATAATTAAGCGTGTGTCAATCCACCACTATACGCACTTGTGTGGCAAATAAGATTTAGTCTCTTTGACACAAGTCCCTAAGACTTCATGACTTAGGAACACACGTTTTTGGCACCGTTGTCGGGGAACACACTCGACCAAGGTGCCTTCGTGATGGTTATAGCTCTAGAGTGAAGAAATCGATTTGGTGGCAAGAAGTCTAGCACTTTAGCACTTGTTACTTCACATCCCGGAGGTGTGTGTAATGAGTTTTTGAGTTTAGGGTTAGGAGCAAGAGGGAGAAGAAAGAGTTAGGGTTAAGCTAGGAAGAGAAGTGGAGTAGGAGTAAGTCAAAATCATCTAGAAAAATCCCAAAAAAATTACCAAATTAGTGTAATACAGGCTTCAGTCACCAAAAACTATAGAAACCAAAAAAATTATAGTTCATTTGACACTTGCATTCAGAGTGGTATCGTTTGCAGACAACGATTAGTATCGCCAACGGGGTGTCGTGTAAACCAAGCTCTCAAAGCTGCATTGTGCACTCAAGCCTCAAGCAGGGTTTCACCAAGGTAAACTACCTCAAGATTTCAAAATCAAAAACACTATAGAAGTGCATTTTTACATGATTAAAAGCACATCTATTATCGCGGGGTGGAACAGAGTGTTTCTAGAGTTCCTTTAAGTGGGACAGAGGGTGAGCAGTGAAGAGGAGAGAGAGAGAAACCAGGGGGTGAAAAAAAATTTGTATTTGGAGTTGATTTGGCTACAGTATCGCGATCTGTTGAGTTTTGGTATCGCGATACCAAAACTCCCTTGTATCGCGATACTCACTGAAGTATGGTATCGTCGGTTACCATTTGTAGTATCACGATACCATTTCCGGTATCATATCGCCAAGTTGGTATCGCGATCGCGAATTGCCAGTGGTATCGTATCGTGGTCCATTTGGTCTCGTATCGTTTCGGTCACGGTATCGTATCATCGATCGAGGGGTATCGTATCGCGCATGATTCCAATATCGTATAGTGCCCCTTTTTGGTATCGTATCGTCCATAGAATCGGTATTGTATCGTTAGGATTCCCAAAATCGTATCACCTAAACCTCAGGTATCGTATCGTGAGAAATTCCAGTATCGTATCGTGCCCCAAGTGTCGTATCGCGAGTTTCCACAGTATCGTATCGTGCAAACTCTAAGTATCATATCGTAACAAATTCTAGTATTGTATCATGCAAATCTAACGTATCGTATCGTGACTTGCACTGGTATCATATCTTTAGGATTCCCAAAATCGTATTTCCTAAACCTCAGGTATCATATCATGTCATTTCTGGTATCGTATCGCGTAGTGCAGAGGTATCATATTGTGCTCTATTGTGGTATCGTATCGCGGGTATATTTGGTCTCGTATTGTGTCTTCAGGTGGTATCATATCGCCTTAACACATAGTGTCATATCGGGGCAGAAGCAGTATCGTATCGTCCATGGTAGTAGTATCGTATCGCCGATAACTTGGTATCGTCTCGTGCAGTATCGCCCATCTGGTATCGTCCAGAACATTTTTAATAATTTTTGAAGGGTCAAGTGAGACTTTAGAGAAGCCAATTGGGGAGAGAGTTAGAGCCCCAGATAGCCCCAGGAGGGTGAATGAACTTGAGGTCAGGAAGAGTTCTAAGTGTGAAGAGATGGATAGGTATGTGCTTGAAGATGAAGAGGTGTTGCAAAATCCTTGATCTACACCAGCCAAATGAACTCAAGAAGTATATGGTGGGCCCTTTTAGCTTGCCAATGGATGTATTAGACACCCTATGTAGCTTGGAAGATCACTCTCAAAAAGATAGATCAAACAGATAAGTTGGAGTTAGCTCAGAGGTGAAAACTTGCTATTCTTGGTTCATACACCTGTCCAGTGTTTTACATAATTCTCTGAGCACAGTAGCAATTAGCTTAATTCCTCTTGGGGAAGTCTAGTTAACTTAAAGAGCTAACTTTCAATAGTAATCTCATAAAAAAGAATGAACCACACACTGAGAATGAGTTTTAACAACTGATGACATCATCCCGATTTTCATGGGCTGCTACAGTTTGAGATGAGTGAGCAGAAAAATCAGCATAACTCCAAATGTAGGAATCCAATGATTATGAAACTTTGTATGGCTATAATAGACAAAAAGCTGAATCCAAAAAACTTTAAATCACTGAATTTGGATAAGTAACCAGTGTGAAACACCTCTGACAAGATGAGTGAAAAAGTCGGGTACCTGACAGAGAAGTGAAAATGCACAGACATTGTTGACTTCAACTGAACATAACTGAATATTGCAACATCCAAATGACATGAAAATTTGTGAGCATATAGTAGATTTATAGAGCTAACTTTACCAAGTTAAATCACTGAAACTGATGCACCAAGCTCAGAGAAAACATCTCTGCAAGCTAACTGCAAAAAACTGAGAGTAATGGCAGTGAGTAGTACACTTCACAAGAACATGGAAAGATGAACTCAAATAATCATGAAAATGAAAGTATATTGCTTGTACAATACAATGACTTACTGATACATATGTGTGCCTTGTAATCACACCTTGATATGGCATAAAGCTCAGCTCTTGGAGGTCTTCACGTAGGTCTCTCTAACCACGACTAAAACTATCATCTATTTATAGTTGAGTTTGGGACGCTAACTTCCCTCAATCACTCTCCAATCAATCAATGATTGATTTGATTCTCTACCTACCACAAATCATGAATTCGTGGCTCCTCTTTTCATTCTTGATCAAGTGGACTCAACCACTTAAGATTCTTTCACTTTTACATTAAGTAAACTCTTCAAAAGTTACAAGAGGTAGTTCACAAGTGAACTTTACATAGTCTTCATTTTAAGGCTTTTTCTATGACTTTGTGGGACTCAAGCCAATACTTAGGCTTGTCATAGACTTGCTCCAACAGCTCCCCCTCAATCCAAGTATGCTTGAGGTCTTCAATCTTCCAAGATTACCTGCAAACCAATCATAGCCTTGAATTTGCAAAGCTTTGTACCATCCAATGCTTTGGTTAGAATATCTGCACATTGTTGTTGAGTGGACACATGTGATATTTGAATATCTTTGCTTAGAACCTTTTCTCGTACATAGTGATAATGAACTTCAATATGTTTAGTCCTTGCATGAAAAATAGGATTAGCAGCCAAATGAATAGAACTCATATTGTCACAAAAAATAGTTGGAGTTCCAAACTCCAATCCAAGATCTTTGAATAATGTCTTCATCCACATAGCTTCTTGTGTAGCTATGGCAAGACCTCTATATTCAGCTTCAGTAGAAGAGAGAGCAACTGTGGGTTGCTTCTTGGATGACCATGAAATAAGCTTTTAACCTGCAAAGGTAAGATAACCTGAAGTGCTCCTTCTATCTTCCTTGGAGCGAGCCCAATCTGCATCAGAAAATAGCTTCAAACCTAAATCAGATACATAAGGATAATAAAGTCCTTCATTTATGGTTCCTTTGAGATACATGAGAATCCTTTTGGCAGCATCCATATGTGGTTTCCTTGGTGTGTGCATAAATTGACTTAGCACACTCACACTGTAACATATATCTACTCTTGTCAATGTGGCATAGTTGAGACTACCCACTAGACTTTGATATGATGTGATGTCCTCTATGAGTTCACCTTCATGTGAGCTCAAGTTGTGATTGACCTCCATTGGAGTACCTGCAATCTTACAATCTTGCATCTTGAATTTTGCCAACATGTCCTTAATGTACTTCCTTTGAGTGAGAAACAAACCATGATCTTTGTAGACAACTTCCAAACCTAGGAAGTAGGTAAGTGAACCCAAATCACTTATCTTGAACTCTTCTCTCATCTGATCTTTGATCTTCTTCATACCATCTGCATCATTTCCTGTCAATATAATATCATCTACATATACACATAGGTAGATGACCTCGGAATTACTCTTTTGAATAAAGAGTGAAGGATCTGCCTTGCTTGGTTGAAAGCCTTTGTCATGCAAGAATGAAACAAGCCTGAAATTCCAAGATCTTGGAGCTTGCTTGAGACCATACAATGCTTTGTTAAGTTTACACACATAATCAGGATAAACTTGATTCTCAAAACCAGGTGGTTGTGCCATATATACCTCTTCTCTTATCCAACCATTCAAAAATGCATTCTTTACATCTAGTTGAAGTATCTTCCAATTCTTGGAAGAGGCAATACTAAGCAAAACCCTAAAAGTAGGCATCTTTGCCACAGGAGAGAAGGTCTCCTCATAATCAATTCCCTGAGTTTGTGCAAAGCCTTTTGCTACAAGCCTTGCCTTATACTTGTTAATGGAACCATCAGAATTCTTCTTGAGTTTATAGACCCATCTTGAGCCTATTACCTTCATGGATGAAGTCTTGGGCACCAAATCCCAAGTGTTGTTTTCCTCAAGTGCTTCAATCTCTTCCTTCATTGCATGCTTCCATTCTGTTTTTGCTTTGGCCTCTTCAAATGATGATGGCTCCTCTTGGTTTATGTCCTGTGCTATGTAGATAGAATGTTTAGTTACTAATGAGGTGTCAAACCCATACCTTTCTGGTTTTTTCTTTTCCCTCATAGATCTTCTTAGGCCATGATGTGATGATTCTGCCTCATGTCCAAGTTCCTGCAATTTTGCTTTACCTTTAGACTTCCATGCTTAGATCTTTTCCATATGAGATTCTTCATCATCCTCCGAGGTGTCTTGTTCTTCAATCTTTGGTTGTTCTCTACCAAGCTTTGGAAAATCTTCTTCAAGATTATATGGTAAATTGACCATCCTACATGAATCTTCATACCATGAATTGTTTTCATCAAAAACTACATCCCTGCTTTCCAAGAATCCTTTGTTGGTAGGGTTGTATAACCTGAAGCCCTTTTGATTGTTGTCATATCCAATAAATACACACCTTTCTGCCTTTGGATCCATCTTGCCTCTAACCTGTGAAGGAACATGAGCAAAAGCAATACATCCAAAAATTTTACAATGATCTAAGCTTGGTCTTCTTCCATTCCAAGCCTCATATGGAGTCATCCCATCAAGGGATTTTGAAGGAAACCTGTTAATCAAGTAAGTGGTTGTAGATACAGCCTCAGCCCATAAGTAATTAGGTAAATGCTTTTCATTTAACATAGACCTTGCAGCTTCAACAATTATCCTATTCCTCCTTTTTGCCACTCCATTTCGCTCAGGAGATCGAATTCTTTGTAATGGTAGGGACATAGAGTACCTTACTGAGTAGGTTGATGTTTCCATCAGGTGCTTTGATATTGCCTATTTTCTCCACAGGATGTTTTGTATCATCTCCTGTTTGTACCTCATGCTTATTCCTTGGATCTTCTAAATCTGATAGGAGTGCCACATTTCCTGCCACATGATTTGAACAACCTGAATCTATGTAGAAAACATGCTCATCAGATTTACCTTGTGGCATAGCCATGTTCATGATCAATAATGAATCCTCTTTGTTTGAGTCTTTTGTGTAGTTATTGTAGTCTCTCCTTCCTTTGTAGCCTCCTTGATAGTTTGAATGATTGTAGTTGTTGTAGTTGCCATGATAATTGTTGAACCTTCCTCTTGAGTAGCCATAACTTCCTCTATTGTATCCTCTGCCTCTTTGATTCCTGGAATTCCTAAAGCAATTTTCAGTTGTATGATTAGTTAATCCACAAATAGAACATGAGTTGGAGTGTTGGGATCTCCCCCTGCCTTGTATACCTCCTCTTCCTCTACCGCTGCCATGTCTTCCTCTACCTGCATAGTTAGCTTGATATGTACCTGCTTCATCATCCACTTTCTTTGCCTTTCCTTTGTTATCTTTGGACTTGCTTTTATCAGTGTATAAAGCTGAAGATTGATTACCTTTAGAGCTTTCTTCATCTTTGATAAGCTTTGCCTCTTGAGTAAGTAGTTGTCCAATGAGTGTGTTGAAATAAGGTACATGCATGTCCATGTACAAATCCATAGCTGTGGTGAATGCTTCCCACTTGTCATCTGCCTTCAAGCCATTGGTGACATGCCTTAAAATTTGTTCTTCATCTATTACCTCTCCAATGCTTCCCAACTGATCCGCTATGTCCTTGAGCTTTGTGACAAAATCACTCACATTTTGTTTGGGAGCCTTCTTGAGAGTTGTGAAATCCAGCCATAATTGATGCTTCCTAGCTTTAGTACTTGAAGAAAAGAAAGCTTCAAGTGCATCCCACACTTCTTGAGATGTCTTACAACTTCTAATGTGAGGCAACAAAAAATCTGAGATAGAGTTGAGGAGATAAGACCTTGCAAGTGCATCCTTGGAGCACCATGTGCTCAATCTTTCTTGCTCTTCTTGTGTTGGTTGACTTTTGTTCCTGAAACTTGGCATAACTTCATCTCCAGCCACATAACCATATAAACTTCTACCTTGGAGATAATCTTCCATCCTTAATGACCAAGCTGAGTAATTACCTCTATCCAATTTGTCAATTGATGAAGGAAATCCATCAGCCATGTTGTCCAACCTTGCTCTGATACCACTGTGAAGAGATGGATAGGTATGTGCTTGAAGATGAAGAGGTGTTGCAAAATCCTTGATCTACACCAGCCAAATGAACTCCAGAAGTATATGGTGGGCCCTTTTAGCTTGCAAATGGATGTATTAGACATCCTATGTACCTTGGAAGATCACTCTCAAAAAGATAGATCAAAAGAGATAAGTTGGAGTTAGCTCAGAGGTGAAAACTTGCTATTCTTGGTTCATACACCTGTCTAGTGTTTTACATAATTCTCTGAGCACAGCAGCAGTTAGCTTAATTCCTCCTTGGGAAGTCTAGGTAACTTAAAGAGCTAACTTTCAAGAGTAATCTCATAAAAAATAATGAACCACACACTGAGAATGAGTTTTAACAACTAATGACATCATCCCGCTTTTCATGGGTTGCTACAGTTTGAGACCAGTGAGTAGAAAAATCAACATACCTCACAATTTAGGAATCCAATGATTGTGAACATTTTTATGGTTATACTAGACAGTAAGCTAAATCCAAAAAGCTTTAAATCACTGAATTTGGATAAGTAACCACTGAGAAACACCTCTGACAAGATGCGTGAAAAAGTCGGGTACCTCACAGAGAAGTGAAAATGCACAGACACTATTGACTTCAACTGAACATAACTGAAGATTGCAACATCCAAATGACATGAACATTTGTGAGCATAAAGTAGACTTATAGAGCTAACTTTACCAAGTTAAATCACTGAAAAGGATGCACCAAGCTCAGAGAAAACATCTCTGCAAGCTGACTGAGAAAAACTAAGAGTAATGGCAGTGAGTAGTACACTTCACACGAACATGGAAAGATGAACTCAAATACTTATGAAAATGAAAGTATATTGCTTGTACAATACAATGACTTACTGATACATATGTGTGCCTTGTAATCACACCTTGATATGGCATAAAGCTCAGCTTTTGGAGGTCTTCACGTAGGTCTCTCTAACCACGACTAAAACTGTCATCTATTTATAGTTGAGTTTGGGAGGCTAACTTCCTTCAATCACTCTCCAATCAATCAATGATTGATTTGATTCTCTACTTACCACAAATCATGAATTCGTGGCTCCTCTTTCCATTCTTGATAAGATGGACTCACTCACTTAAGATTCTTTCACTTTTACATTAAGTAAACTCTTCAAAAGTTACAAGAGGTAGTTCACAAGTGAACTTTACATAGTCTTCATTTTAGTGCTTTTTACATAGTCTTCATTTTAATGCTTTTTCTATGACTTTGTGGGACTCAAGCCAATACTTAGGCTTGTCATAGACTTGCTCCAACAGCTCCCCCTCAAGCCAAGTATGCTTGAGGTCTTCAATCTTCCAAGATTACCTGCAAACCAATCATAGCCTTGAATTTGCAAAGCTTTGTACCATCCAATGCTTTGGTTAGAATATCTGCACATTGTTGATAAGTGGACACATATGATATTTGAATCTCTTTGCTTAGAACCTTTTCTCGTACATAGTGATAATGAACTTCAATATGTTTAGTCCTTGCATGAAAAATAGGAGTAGCAGCCAAATGAATAGAACTCATATTGTCACAAAAAATAGTTGGAGTTACAAACTTCAATCCAAGATCTTTGAATAATGTCTTCATCCACATAGCTTCTTGTGTAGCTATGGCAAGACCTCTATATTCAGCTTCAGTAGAAGAGAGAGCAACTATGGGTTGCTTCTTGGATGACCATGAAGTAAGCGTTGAACCTGCAAAGGTAAGATAACCTGAAGTGCTCCTTCTATCTTCCTTGGAGCCAGCCCAATCTTCATCAGAAAATAGCTTCAAACCTAAATCAGATACATAAGGATAATAAAGTCCTTCTTTTATGGTTCCTTTGAGATACTTGAGAATCCTTTTGGTAGCATCCATATGTGGTTTCCTTGGTGTGCATAAATTGACTTAGCACACTCACACTGTAACATATATCTACTCTTGTCAATGTGGCATAGTTGAGACTACCCACTAGACTTTGATATGATGTGATGTCCTCTATGAGTTCACCTTCATGTGAGCTCAATTTGTGATTGACCTCCATTGGAGTACCTGCAATCTTACAATCTTGCATCTTGAATTTTGCCAACATGTCCTTAATGTACTTCCTTTGAGTGAGAAACAAACCATGATCTTTGTAGACAACTTCCAAACCTAGGAAGTAGGTAAGTGAACCCAAATCACTTATCTTGAACTCTTCTCTCATCCCTGCTTACCAACAATCCTTTGTTGGTAGGGTTGTATAACCTGTAGCCCTTTTTATTGTTGTCATATCCAATAAATATCAAAAACTACATCCCTGCTTACCAACAATCCTTTGTTGGTAGGGTTGTATAACCTGTAGCCCTTTTTATTGTTGTCATATCCAATAAATACACACCTTTCTGCCTTTGGATCCATCTTGCCTCTAACCTATGAAGGAACATGAGCAAAAGCAATACATCCAAAAATTTTACAATGATCTAAGCTTGGTCTTCTTCCATTCCAAGCCTCATATGGAGTCATCCCATCAAGGGATTTTGAAGGCAACCTGTTAATCAAGTAAGTGGCTGTAGATACAGCCTCAGCCCATAAGTAATTAGGTAAATGCTTTTCATTTAACATAGACCTTGCAGCTTCAACAATTGTCCTATTCCTCATTTCTACCACTCCATTTTGCTCAAGAGTGTACCTTGTAGTTACCTCTCTTTTGATTCCTCTTTCTTGAAGAAAAGAATCAAACTCATGGGAGAAGTACTCTCCCCCTCCATCTCACCTTAGCCTTTTTAGTGATTTACCTGTTTGATTCTCCACAAGAGCCAAATATCTTTTGAAACATGAAAAAACTTCATCTTTGTGTTTCATAAAGAATAGGATAGCCCATCTGCTGCAATCATCAATAAAGGAAACATAATACCTTGATCCAGATATTGAAGCTTCCTTGCTAGGTCCCCATATATCTGTATGAACCAACTCCAAGAGATCTCCATGCATATAACCTTTCTTCTTGAATGGTAACCTGTGAGACTTTCCAAATTGACATGCACTACACTTATAAATCATATGTTGTTTTGATAAGTTAGGAAGTCCAAGTACACTTTGGTCCCTGCAAATTTGCTTTAATGACCTTTCACCAATATGTGCTAACCTTTTGTGCCATACTGCCAATTCTGTGAGTGTCTAACTACCATAATTAAAGAGAGCAATGTTTCTAGTGTCCTGTAATTCGAATGTGAACAATCTACCTGTCTTTTCACCTTTTGCAATTTTTCTGAATCCTTGACTTGGATCTTCAACAAATGCTCCTGCCTTTGTGAACCTGACTTGCAACCCTTTCTCTACTATCTGCCCAACACTTATCAAATTCTTTGTAATGGTAGGGACATAGAGTACCTTACTGAGTAGGTTGATGTTTCCATTAGGTGCTTTGACATTGCCTATTTTCTCCACAGGATGTTTTGTATCATCTCCTATTTGTACCTCATGCTTATTCCTTGGATCTTCTAAATCTGATAGGAGTGCGACATTTCGTGCCACATGATTTGAACAACCTGAATCTATGTAGAAAACATGCTCATCAGATTTACCTTGTGGCATAGCCATGTTCATGATCAATAATGAATCATCTTTGTTTGAGTCTTCTGTGTAGTTATTGTAGTCTCTCCTTCCTTTGTAGCCTCCTTGATAGTTTGAATGATTGTAGTTGTTGTAGTTGCCATGATAATTGTTGAACCTTCCTCTTGAGTAGCCATAACTTCCTCTATTGTATCCTCTGCCTCTTTGATTCCTGGAATTCCTATAGCAATTTTCAGTTGTATGATTAGTTAATCCACAAATAGAACATGAGTTGGAGTCTTGGGATCTCCCCCTGCCTTGTATACGTCCTCTTCCTCTACCTCTATCATGTCTTCCTCTACCTGCATAGTTAGCTTGATATGTACCTGCTTCATCATCCACTTTCTTTGCCTTTACTTTGTTATCTTTGGACTTGCTACCGTTAGAGCTTTCTCCATTTCTGATAAGCTTTGCCTCTTGAGTAAGTAGTTGTCCAATGAGTGTGTTGAAATCAGGTACATGCATGTCCATGTACAAATCCATAGTTGTGGTGAATGCTTCCCACTTGTCATCTGCCTTCAAGCCATTGATGACCTGCCTTACAATTTGTTCTTCATCTATTACCTCTCCAATGCTTCCCAACTGATCCGCTATGTCCTTGAGCTTTGTGAAGAAATCAGTCACATTTTGTTTGGGAGCCTTCTTGAGAGTTGTGAAATCCAGCCATAGTTGATGCTTCCTAGCTTTAGTACTTGAAGAAAAGAAAGCTTCAAGTGCATCCCACACTTCTTGAGATGTCTTACAACTTCTAATGTGAGGCAACAAAAAATCTGAGATAGAGTTGAGGAGATAAGACCTTGCAAGTGCATCCTTGGAGCACCATGTGCTCAATCTTTCTTGCTCTTCTTGTGTTGGTTGACTTTTGTTCCTGAAACTTGGCATAACTTCATCTCCAGCCACATAACCATATAAAATTCTACCTTGGAGATAAACTTCCATCCTTAATGACCAAGCTGAGTAATTACCTCTATCCAATTTGTCAATTGATGAAGGAAATCCATCTGCCATGTTATCCAACCTTGCTCTGATACCACTGTGAAGAGATGGATAGGTATGTGCTTGAAGATGAAGAGGTGTTGCAAAATCCTTGATCTACACCAGCCAAATGAACTCCAAAAGTATATGGTGGGCCCTTTTAGCTTGCCAATGGATGTATTAGACACCCTATGTACCTTGGAAGATCACTCTAAAAAAGATAGATCAAAACAGATAAGTTGGAGTTAGCTCAGAGGTGAAAACTTGCTATTCTTGGTTCATACACCTATCCAGTGTTTTACATAATTCTCTGAGCACAACAACAATTAGCTTAATTCCTCTTGGGGAAGTCTAGGTAACTTAAAGAGCTAACTTTCAAGAGTAATCCCATCAAAAATAATGAACCACACACTGAGAATGAGTTTTAACAACTGATGACATCATCCCGATTTTCACGGGCTGCTACAGTTTGAGACTAGTGAGCAGAAAAATCACCATAACTCAAAATGTAGGAATCCAATGATTATGAAAATTTGTATGGTTATACTAGACAGTAAGTTTAATCCAACAATTTTCAAATCACTGAATTTGGGTAAGTAACCACTGAGAAACATCTCTGACAAGATGAGTGAAAAAGTCGGGTACCTGACAAAGAAGTGAAAATGCACAGACACTGTTGACTTCAACTGAACATAACTGAAGATTGCAACCGCCAAATGACATGAAAATTTGTGAGCATATAGTAGAATTATAGAGCTAATTTTACCAAGTTAAATCACTGAAAATGATGCACCAAGCGTAGAGAAAACATCTCTGCAAGCTGACTGAGAAAAACTGAGAGTAATGGTAGTGAGTAGTACACTTCACAAGAACATGGAAAGATGAACTCAAATAATCACGAAAATGAAAGTATATTGCTTGTACAATACAATGACTTACTGATACATATGTGTGCCTTGTAATCACACCTTGATATGGCATAAAGCTCAGCTCTTGGAGGTCTTCACGTAGGTCTCTCTAACCACGACTAAAACTGTCATCTATTTATAGTTGAGTTTGGGAGGCTAACTTCCCTCAATCACTCTCCAATCAATCAATGATTGATTTGATTCTCTACCTACCACAAATCACAAGTTTGTGGCTCCTCTTTCCATTCTTGATCAAGTGGACTCAACCACTTAAGATTCTTTCACTTTTACATTAAGTAAACTCTTCAAAAGTTACAAGAGGTAGTTCACAAGTGAACTTTACATAGTCTTCATTTTAAGGCTTTTTCTATGACTTTGTGGGACTCAAGCCAATACATAGGCTTTTCATAGACTTGCTCCAACACTAAGTAGCTGGAGAAGTGTCATATCATCAGTAGGAAGTACTGCCCGGGTCAGTCACCGCCCTACCTATTCCGACACATCTAGTAAATCAGAGGAGGAGATACCCATGGCTTTAAAAGACATGCAAGGTCATGTTCTCGGGTGAAACTTCATGTCTGCGATAGAAGAGGAGTACCGTACCTCCTTGCAATATGTGTCTACTAATGCCCAAGAGATTCCAATCTTGCTAGACGGGTTAAATAGATCAATTGCTAGGATGGTGACCTCCACCAATGCCACCATTGTGCCCAGACCAGCTGTCAAGTATGAAGGAGGAGTATATATGGATAAGTTGGGTCACGTCTATGTGGTGACAGAACACCCAAAGTTGATCAATGAGAGAGGAGAATTGGAAGGACAAGAACACTTAGGAAGACCAAACCCTAGAGAGTTAGTAACTACTCCCAGAGGCGTCAGTAGTGACACGAGTCTTGAGAGGGGATTTGATACCTCAAGATGACTACTTATTGGAGGTCTATTTGATCCATGGAGCAGAATTATTGCTACAAATTGATTCACCTACACTAGGAAGGAAAGAAAGCACGATGACCTTTTACGAGTTAAAGGATCTTGAAGACGAGTCTGGAGTAACCTACCTAGACAAGAACCAAAGAAGTTATTGGCTTGTCGATGCCTTAAATAGACCTCGATTGAAGTATATGGGCTTGCGTGTATTTCCCTAGCGAGAGCAGGCAACTACCTCTCAAAATCCTTTTGGGACACAGCAAGAGATGGAACATATGATGTCGGGAAAAACAAGCCATCGGAGTGTTCCAAACAGAACACATGTACAATTTACAATGTTTGGAATGCAAGCACACAATAAGACACACCCTAGATTAGGAAACCAACACCGATCGCCAACAAGACCAAGACCACCACTAGGAGTGCAACCTGGAATACCCCCAATTAGACCAATAGTCCCTATAATACCTAGACAGCCAAAACCCCTAAGAAGATTAAGACCTATATAGGTGGCTAAATGCATGAGAAATCACTACGATGGATTGGGAAAACCTTACGACCACATTGCTGAATTTAAACAAGTTCTAAGAGCTGAACAAGTGGATGACTTCTTTTTGTAGTATGAGTCCTTTGGGCTCACTCTCACGGGAACAACTCTGACGTGGTTCGAGCCATTTGATCCCAACCAATTTGGAGATATTGAACAATTTTTTCAAGAATTCATAGGAGAATTCACTAAACGAGGAATTAAACACAACTCTTCATCTTTAATCCATAGCTTTAAGTAGAGCCCCAATGAAACTGTGAAAACAACTGCACGAAGGTTCAACCAATATGTGGATAGATGCCTAGTGGCAGAAAGACCCACCATTATTCTTGGATGGATTAACAAACAGAACTTTAAGAATGTTAGTCTACATAAAGAGACCACAGACATTGAGTGAATGTCTCCAAGAGTGTATTGATCTTGAGGAAAACCTAGCAGATGATCTCAAGAGTGCAACTCGTCCTACTAAATCAGAAGACACTCAAAGCACAGTAACCTCCAACGCAAGCAATGTGGAAGAGCTAGCGGATCTGATAGTGAAGAAGTTAGGAATTCTCGGACAGAGGAACTACCAACATCCATCTACATGCTTGATATGCTTGATATTATCCTCATTTGTAAGTCACATGAGTAGTCATGTGAACACCTCTTGTAAAAGAGTTCATTTTTATCTCTTGAAATTGAAAAAAGAAAAAGGAAAAGGATGGCTTACCTCATGCATGATAAAAAAGCAATTTCGTGGCTCTAACTACCAAAACCCACGACTTTTTGAGCTGAGGGAATATCTACTAACTTTGGGGATCACTTTTAGGTGGTGCCATTCGAATTCGAATTCAAAACTCCCTCCAAGAATAGCTATAAAAGGAGCAAGAAGGAAGAGGCGATTAGCAAGCCTTGTACGTGACCACTTCATGTCATTTTGTAGAGATTGAAGAGCTTACTCCATAGCTCTATCATTCTACTCCCATTGTGCAAAGATTCATTGCCAATGTGGTTGTAATCATATATGAATTTATACATTTATCATCATTCACTTCTCTGTTTTGTTCTCTACTATACTCACTCAGAGCAGTAACTTCAGAAGGCCATATCGCGAGTTGTACTTAACCTTTTTCCATGATTGAACATGCGTTGGATAGATCTTACTGTCTGGTTTCTGCATATCCATTTTCAAGTTCATTGGATTTATAGTTTTGGAGATATCTGCAATTTACTGCTCACTAGTCTATCTCTGCAGAGCCCCGAGAATTATGGGCATGTTCCAAAAATTGATAAATCTTGTTCTCAGTGCTCAGTCCATCATTTGAAGTGTTTTAACTTGTATTGGGAAGCTTGCTAAGTCTATTTGCTATGCCCAAAAGGAATTTTTCTAATTCCTACCAGGTTGAGAGCAGTGTTCATTTTTTCCAGCAGGTGTGTGTCCAAATATAGCAAGTTTTGGGAGCTAGTCATTTCGCAACTAGTCTGTCTTGACTTAAACTTTTGGGATACATGTTCCAAAGTACTTGGCTGATATTTTGGTGGATTTAGGAAGCTTAAAGGGTCTAATATTTAACTCTGAAGTCTCAGTTGGCTGGTGTGAAGCTGGTTGTAGCAGCACCTTGTTAGACGGCCGCCGAACAAAGGACAATTGTACTTAGACAGAGGTTTTTAATGTAGAAAGAACCCTTCTGAAAGTACGCGGTAAAGAAAGATTCGCGTAAAGCCTTGTAACAAAACTCTATTTAAAGCAATGAAAAGGGACGAGAGGGCATCAGAGAGAGTCCCCGTTTTTTGGGAAGTTGCGAGTATATTGTGAGAGTTCCCGTTTTTTGGGGTTACTTCTTCTACTGTGTGTAAACGAGTAGAGTGTCTTGGTTCTGTCCTGTTCTGTGCGCCTTCTCTGTGTAATCATTTGACTGCGTATGTGTGATACACTGTGGTGTTACGAGTCGGTACTACGATTGTGAGATTCTGTTCGGTAACGAGTTGAGGTGTCTTGATTATGCGTAAGGTGTTAGAGTGTTGTCTATTTGTTATTCCTGCGGTGGGATAAGTAAGTGTGAAGGATGGACATGAGTTGGTATGATTCTCTGTAAGTGACTGAGTTGGTATCGTAGTCTGTGTTCAAGGTAATGCCGTTAATATCTGAGTACGCGTAGAATGGTAACACGGTTGCGATGCGTCTTACGATATTACGGATTGAAAGGTAGACACCCGGTAAGTCTGTGAACTGATAAGAAGAATTGTGTGTTAAGTTACTAAAAGTGTTGGACTGCAATCTCGGACTACTGCTCAACTACTATGGCAGAAACAGCCTGAGAACTCTGAGTCCAGTACGTTGGTCTAATTGAAGTTGTTCAGGAGCAAAGACTGAGCTAAGACGGAAAAGCCACAACTACGGTTGAGTGAGAAGTTGGGAAAATAGTACAGGGCCTCTGTCTAACAGACCCCTACCACTCCCAAGGACCCACATGGCTCGAGTCAGTTTATTTTCTGCGGTAAGATTGAATACAGAGAAAAAGGGAGAGACTCGGAAATATCTGGTACGCAGGTGTGGAACCAGATTCTGGAGTCTCCGAAGGGTTGTTGTGTTGAATTAGTAATTAACGTCCGCGGTAGGCAATTAACAGTTACGTTAATAGTAAACGACGAATATAACCTTTAACATTTGGCGCCGTCTGTGGGAAAGTGGCATCCGAGTGCCAGTTCTCTGACCCGTTGTATGTGGAAAGTGGCAACTGATTACCAGTCTCTGCGGTAAAGTAGCATTTGATTACGAGTCACTTGTGAGACAGTGGCATTAAAGTGCTAACGGTTTGTAAGAAGCAAACACCCAGCAACATTTTGCTTCACTGACAGTAGCAACAGATCCAGATTGTTGCGAACTGTTCAGATAGTATCACTGGGTAATAATACATGCCGGTCACTCGATCGGGCGAAACATATCCTAAGAATCGTCAGACTGAAGCACGAAAATCACAAAAGATAGCCTCGGAAGAAGTAGGCATAACTAGATCTGACCAAGTGGTCAAGAAAAGTGGAAACGTTACAACTGATTCCGGTCATATTCCGGTAAAACGGTCAGCGCCTTTGAGACATTCTGATGCTACTTCGACCCAGCATATCGAAGATATAGCAAGTCCAGACTCTATCAAAACGCCGTTGGAACCTAGTTTAACAATATCAGATAAAGATTTAGAGTTATCCACGGTCAGAAATATGTTAGAAAAATTCGGTAAAAGTAGCAAAACAGGGCATTCTGGCCCAATTTCGGTTCATTCCGGTGAGATTCCGGTAATAGAATCACCGATCGCTGGCAAAGGTTTAGCCTTTTTTGCGGAATCATCAACTCGCCCTTCGTGTTTGGAAGAAAGATTTCGAATATTAGACATCCAGAAGGAAGGAAAGCTGTTCGAAACAGAGATCCGAAGCATCTTAAGTCGACACAGTACACCGGAAAACGCACCATCCGGCGATACAAGTCCCGATAGTTCACCCGATCAATCCCGAGATATAGAAGGAAACCCTGAAACCTTCACAATGAGCGGGAAACACCAACAACAACACCATCAACAACAACAGCTAGGATCGCCAAGGCCACCTCCAACAGGAGTAACCTACGCGAAATTCGGTGGATTCCCAGGAGACGACCCAGACGCTCACGTACGAACGTTCGAGATAAGTTATGCAGTTCTTAACCACCCACCAGATCAGGCGTATAAGGCCATTGTTTTTCAATCGACACTGATCAATGAAGCGGCGAGATGGCTCACGGAATATGATATCAATCATTTCGGTACTTACGATGCAGTACGAGACGCCTTCTTACAGCGATTCAGACTGAAGAAGAATCCCGCTAAAATCTTTGAGTATCTACAGAACAACAGACAGAAGGTAAATTAGACTGTCCAGGAGTACGCTACCCTCTTTAGAACACATTTACGACAGATACCACAGGCTCACGCTAATCTACCTGACGATGTCATCTCTCAATGGTTTATCAATGGATTAACCCCACAACTAAAGCAGATCATGATCATAAGATGTGTCGGAGCTATGACCTTGGATGCCGTCATTACAATGGCTCTACAGCTAGAATCCAAGGTTGGTGGATTTTCGGAAGACTTGGAATGGTTAAAAACAAACCAAAATATGGCTGAAGATATCACCAGGCAAGTATATTGCACCACATGCAAAAATTCGGGGCATACAAGTGCCAACTGTGCACTGAACCAAGTGTTTTGCGCTATCTGCAACACTACCGGACACACCACCGGAAACTGTATCTACAACGCTAGAATACAGGGGACAACAACCGTCAATGCAGTCATCCAAGAACATGGCCAACCAGTAAATCGCTATGTGCCTCCGCAACAGAGAAACAATCAACAACAAGGATATCGGAACTATCGAGGACAGAGAAACAACACTTATAATGCCAACCGATGGCAGAATGGACCACCACCGGAAAAACCTGAGTTACCACCTCCACGATGTCATTTTTGTGGCGAATTCGGCCACATTAGAAGGTTTTGTAAAGACGCAATAGAGTATGATCAAAGAAGGAAGGAACGCCAGAATCCAATGGCCAACATGGTAACAATTACACCGATTGAGACACAGACTGCTACAGTCCAGACCCGTTCCGGTAAACAACTTCAGTCGGCAGCAGAAATCTTTGAACCAGGGATACAAGAACAACGAAGGATGTATAACAAAGCTAGTCACTGGACCACAACAGAACCACCAGTGTTCCCCGAACCTATTCCGGTGACTCAGGCTTCCTCATCAAAGGACGATACAACACAAAAGGATGCATCAGTAGGGCCATCATCATCAGCAGAAACAACAGCAGACACTCCTGCCTCAGTAGAGACTGCAAGACCAAAAGGACAAGACAATCAAGCTCAACAGGCCTGGGAAATTTTGTCCAAGGCATCCATCACGCTACCTCTAGGCCAACTTCTGGCCTTAGTGCCTGGGATCCGACAACAGTTTCAGCAACAATTCAGTCCAGTACCTTCGTGCATTCCTACGACAGCCGCAGTTCAACCGGAACCTGATGCTGCGATTGACCACGCAGTGCCCTTGATCACAGTATGGTATAAGAACCAGAAGATCACGCAAGTATTGATTGATGGAGGCTCAGGCGTAAACATTGCAACCGCAGCCTTATGCAAAAAGCTAGGCTGGACCGAAATTGAACCAGTGCAATTCTTTGTTCGAATGGCGGATCAATCGAGAGTCCATCCTGTAGGACTTGTGCGGAATGTACCAATCACTCTACAAGGTACAACTTTCAAGATGACTTTTGTCATACTAGATCTACTCGAATC
Organism: Ceratopteris richardii; assembly: GCA_020310875.1. Taxonomy (NCBI): domain Eukaryota; kingdom Viridiplantae; phylum Streptophyta; class Polypodiopsida; order Polypodiales; family Pteridaceae; genus Ceratopteris; species Ceratopteris richardii. The sequence goes on from CM035406.1 coordinate 32,084,118, forward strand.
CACTTTGGATTACAATCTTCTTTTCGGTCGACCTTGGCTGAAGCATGCGAAGGTGATACAGGACTGGTCTGCACAAGAGCTTACATTCAAGGATGCCCATCGTAAATATGTGGTGAAACTAGATGCTATGCAATCTTGCGAACCTCACGCCCGATCGTACTTTGCTGAACCAGTTCATATGTTAGATGGACTGTCAGATGATGAAGAAGAGCAATTTCTGAAGAGTAATGCCGATTTAATGACTCTAGGAACTGTTGACCTACAATCCGTCATAGATAACTGGAACACGTCAATATGTACAGTAGTAGCTGTCACCGGAAATTCGGTCCAGGAAGATACTTCCTCAACCCATGACGACGAATTACAACCACTGTTCAAGTCAACAGATGATACAGAGAAACCTCAACAATTTTATGTTCCAGAAGACCAGCTGATCACGTACAATCTAGGAGATAGAGATCACCCACGACCTGTGAAGATAAGGCAGAACTTACCGGAAACATTTAAGGAGGATTTGATTAAACTTCTTCGCGAATTTGTAGACGTCTTTGCATGGGATTACAAAGACATGAAAGGATTAGATCCGCGCATCTATCAACACAGGGTCATGTTGAAACCGGAAGTGAAACCGAAAAGACAACCTAGCTACAGAATGAACCCCCATTATGCATCACAAGTAAAAGCCGAACTTGATAGACTACTAAAAGTCGGATTCATTGTACCAGTAGAACACGCTGAATGGATCTCGCCCATAGTGATCGTGCCAAAGAAAAACAAGCAGTTACGAATCTGTGTGGATTACCGGAAATTAAACGCAGCAACAGTACCAGATCCTTTCCCGATCCCTTTTTTGGATACCATGCTCGATAGAGTCGCAGGTCATGAAATGTATTCATTTTTAGATGGATACAACGGGTACAACCAGGTTAGAATGGCTGAAGAAGATATACCAAAAACTGCCTTCATTACCAATTGGGGTGTTTTTGCCTGCACAGTAATGTGGTTCGGATTGAGAAATGCGCCAAGCACATTTCAAAGATGTATGCAGGAGATATTTTCTCCTTATCTCACTTCATTCATGCAAGTCTACCTCGACGACTTCTCAATCTTTGGGAAGATGATAGCCCATTTGTTTCATTTACGATGCTGTTTTCAGAAGTGTAGAGAATATAGACTCTGCCTTAATCCCAACAAATCCGTGTTTGCCGTTTCGTGTGGCAAACTACTTGGGCATATTGTATCTGCTCAAGGTATTCGAGTGGACCCAGATAAGATTTCAGCGATTTTAGAAGCCCCGATACCCACAACTCCGAAGGAAGTAATGCGTTTTATGGGTCAAATACGGTGGCATGGCAGACACTTACGGTGGCTTGCTCACCTAGCAGTACCACTGAACAGACTAATCGCAAAGACTCCGAGACAGTTTGAATGGACTGAAGAAGGTCAAACTACATTTGATCGACTCAAATATCTCCTGACGCACGCTCCAATTTTACAACCACCGGACTGGGACAATCCGTTCCATGTGTTTGTCGACGCTTCAGATATTGCAATCGGCAGTATTCTGATGCAGCAAACAGATAAATGGTTTCGCCCTGTTTATTACGCCAGTAGAAGACTTGCGCCTGCAGAAAAGAACTACTCCACCACGGAAAGAGAATGTCTAGGACTGATTTACTCAATCAAAAAGTTCAGACATTACCTACTAGGCCGAAAATTTACCTTTCATGTGGATCATGCTGCCCTTGTTTATCTAGTAAGACAACAGCACTTAGGAGGACGATTAGCACGATGGGTGCTACTATTACAGGAATTCGATTATGATATCATTCACCGACCCGGAAATGCACATGCCTTAGCAGATTTCTTATCACGCCTAGATTCCGGTGAAGCTCCGGTAGGGATAGATGACACGACTCCTGCGGTTTATAATGCTGAACCACTACCTGATGAGTCGCCCAACTTACAAACACCACCTACATACTATGATCAGATTCTAACTTTCCTCACCGAAGGTCGCTTTCCAGCCGAGACTACCAAGGCAGTTCGAAGAAACATCACAGTTTTTAGCCGCCGATTTCGGTTAGTTGCTGGAGAACTGTATTATACAGATCATACCGGAATCCTACTTCGCTGTATTCCACCACATGAAGTTAACGCAGTTATCACTTTGACTCACTCAATTCCTTCCGGTGGCCATTTTGCACCAGACTTAACTCACCGGAAAATTCTGCAAGGAGGACTGTGGTGGCCAACTATGTACAGAGATATCTCACAGTTTGTTAAACAATGCGATGCTTGCCAAAGAACTGGTCAGCCTCTTCAACGGCATCTTTTTCCCCTGCAACCCATCTTGCCATTAGAACCTTTTCAGAAATGGGGTTTAGATGTTATCGGGCCAATTACACCTCCAGCAGTATCCAGTAACAATCGATACATACTAACTTGCACAGATTACGCAACTAGATGGGCAGAAGCTTGGGCTTTGCGGTCTGCTACAGAAGTTACGGTAGCAAAATGTCTACTCACGGATGTCTTCCCACGATTTGGTTTACCACTGGAAATTGTCTCAGATCAAGGCACTCATTTTGTAAACAATTTAATGAAGGCTCTCACACAGTCCTTCCAAGTCACACATAAATTTAGCTCTCCTTATTATCCACGTGCCAATGGATTGGCTGAAAGTACAAACAAATCTCTGTTAAACATCCTCCGGAAATTGATCATGGAAGCACCGGAAAGATGGGATCAACTACTACCTGCGGTATTATGGGCATACCGAACCACATATAAAGTAACAACAGGCTTGACACCTTTCAAGCTAGCTTATGGCTTAGAAGCAATCGCTCCCATGGAAGTAGTCATCCCAAGTTTGCGGGTAGCAATCACTCAGAAGATGCTACCGGAATCTTCACTGACAGAACGATTGGACGCACTCAGAGAACTCGATGAGCACCGATGGCTCAGTTTTTTAACTATGCGTGAAGTTCAACTAAGGCAGGCTAAGACACACGATCGATATTTGAAGACGCCAATCTTTTCGGTAGGACAGCTTGTACTCTTCTATAACGCAAAATCGGACAGAGCAGCAGGAAAATTCAAACTACGATGGTTCGGCCCTTTCAAGATCTCAGCACAAGTAGGTCCGGCAACTTTTCGGTTGACTACGTTGACCGAAATTCCACTTCCAAAAGTAATTAATGGATCGAAGTTGCGGCCGTATTATCCCACTACCAGTACGCCTTAATTATTCGGCAACGAGCCACGTTTTTGTATAAATTTTTATGTTTTGCTTTTTAGCCGTCTTTTGTACAGATCTTTATGATACCAGCCGCCTCTCCCTACCGGTCACTCAGTACGCACGCCAGCATGCAAACCGTATCATTCCCGCACCACACAATGATCCTCTCCTCCACACCGTGTTCTCCATATTTAAACCCCTGAGTTGCACCAAAAAACCGCTATTGTGTTTTCGTGATTGTGTATTCTGTGTTTTCTGTAAGTGTGCACTGTGAACGCCATGGAAGCTCTAGCCAACTACGCTTCTTTCCGCGAAGGCATCCCTACAGACGTAGGCGAATACCTGAGATGCAGAGGGTTGGCCAACTTCGCTGAGTTGCCTTGGCACTCAGTGGAAACCCATCCCTTCTCCGCACAGATCATTCAAGCCATTGCCCAAAGCTCCGCCACCGAACGACAGTGGGCCTTCCTTTCCCTCCCACACAGAACCGTCATCACCTTCCAAGCCTTCGCCGACGCCTACCACCTCACCCCGCAAGGTCGCGAAAATGGCCCTACCATCACTGTAGCCTGTATGACCGAACTCTTTCCCCGTTCCTCATCAAACGAATACGCCATTCTATGCCGCCCCGAACCCGAGCGATCCGCCCTCCAGTTCCTTGTAGCCATCCTTAACCTGCAGAAACGAACTTATGGCATCTCTCGCCCCTTCTACTCCGCCTTAGATTTAGCTGCCCGCGAACCGGTAAATTTTGCCTCCTATTTCTTCCATAGAATCCATAAAGAATGTGTAGCTATCGTAAAACAACTCCAAAAGGGTTCTACCCCCCGCTCTCGCCTTCCACACATCATCTCCTTCCTCTTCCCAACCATCCTCGCCGCACAACCCCCACCCGCAGGCCCCGCACTTCGACACGAAGAGTCCGCACAACCAATCGAGGACAGTGAAGAAGAAGACGAAGAAATTAATCAGCTCTTCCGTACCAAGCGAATTCGGATCAGCTCCTCGGAAAGTGAAGTCCAAGGATCCGCCGAAAAAGATCAGGAGACCAAGCCAGACGACCAAGAGGAAACGTACCACGACACCACCACACACATCGAAACATCGACGGAGCAACCAGACCAGCAGGATCAAGCCGAGACGGAACTAGTATCCACAGAAAAAGAATCGGAGCAGCACCAGGATGAACAGGAATCGGCCACCAAAGCCCTGGATCAACTCATCGACGCCATCAACCAGACAGAAACACTCGCCAAGGTAAACCCCTCAGACACCGTCCTCCCTACACCACCTCCTGCCAAACCCCTACCCCCACCGGAACCACCCCTCCCACCCACCGATGAACCCACAGCATCTTCCTCTTCCTCCCCTAACTACTCTCCACCAAACTCCCAGCAACTCCTCACCGACACATCCTCTCAACCTCGTCGTCCTCCACCACCACCGCCACAGAACGCATTCTCGGAACTTGCCGCCATGGGGCAGTACCTTATCCAGTTATCACACCAGCTACCGGCCCAATTTTCGGCAGCCACGGACCACCTGAAACTCGAATACCAGCACAAGGTAGACACCCTGGAAGCCGACATCACCCCCCTCCAGGAAGAAATTGATGCCGTAAAGACCGAAAATCATCAACTCCGGGCACAGCTAGCAGAACTCGAAGCACGAGTTTCGACAGAACAGACGCTAGTACAACAACGAGATGCAGCCCTGGACCAGATAGCTGCTAAAGACAAACTCATACACGATGCACATGAGGAAATTCGGACACTGAAGGCCGCCCTTCAAGAACAAGAAAATATCAACGTCTCTCTTGAAGAACTGATCGCAGACACGAAGCGTCAATTACAAGAAACCACCCAGACGATGCAGGAGCAACAGAAAGAAGCTGCCGAAGTTCAAGAACGATTACGGCGAGCCGAAGAATGTGCCGACGCGGTCAACAACATTCTCAAAAAACAATTAATAAAGGAAGGCCAATACCAAAAGGATATTGAAAGGACGCGCAGAGAACGAGATTCACTACAGAAAAGTCTGGCATTCCAAAACCAACAGTTTGAACGCAACGACAACCAGATACGCAACCAGAAGGAGTGCATCAGAGAAATGCAGACCAAACTGGTGGAAATAACGACAGCCCGAGATGCGGCACTAGCCAACGACTTTTATCTCCAGGAGGCTTTTCTTCAAACCCAAGCCGAAATTTTGTTAAATCAAGCCATAGCCCTCAGTGCAGTCAGAACCGACGCCCAATTATTAGAACCTACCACCATAGTACAAATGTTAGAAACCCTCAAAAAGAAAATTACCCGAACATTTAGGCTTGCCAGACGTATGTACTTAGAAGGTATAGTATCCGAACCGTAGGTACTTGCGGGTACGAGTCCCGAGGACCCGATAATACTAAGTCCGAAAGTTAGTAGTAAAAGTCATGATTTTTTGTGCATAATACTTTCACACATGTAAAAGACGTTCCAAGTCCAGCACCAATCTCCAGAATGATGATTCTTGATTCTAGAATCTCGGTAAGCAGCCTGAAATGTCATATCAGAATGGAATACCATCATTCTAGTGACTGGCAGCTCAAGGTCTAGCACTTATAAATACGAATACCCGGGAACGCACACTTACACCGAACCGTGTTGTGACTACAACCGATACTACATTACAGTGGCTTCGATCGAGCTGGCAAGCCACTAGGCTTGCGCTGTGTGACTTAGTGGGGAACAGGACTGAAAGACAACGCTCTTCATGGTGGCCGAAAAGGGTGATGAAGTAAGGTAGCGTCAAGGATGGTGCCGATGTAGACGAAAGCAAGACAGGGAGTGACGAAGTGCGAATACGACTTCGGGGAAGAAGTGATCATTTCTAGCAATTCGGAAGACGAAAGGCGAAACGAACAGGATAGTAACGAGGATTTGGTGAAGAATGTCAAAGCAGAGAATGTGAGTGCGGATGTCGATGACGAAGATAACGCAAGAACCTCAACAAACATCACCAGAGGACCGGACTCCGACAGTTTGCTAAGTTACCCTGGAAACAGTGGACTTGTTCCACCACTAGAACAAGTGCGATCAGAAAGGATTGGGGAGTTAATTCCTGGCATGGACCAACAGACACTATAAACGGATATCTCAGCCAGGTGGTGATAGGATACTGTATGGTTACATGACTTCTGCAGAAGACATGGATTCAACAGCACAGAGGGTACTTTGATTCCATACACGAAGCGCTTAAAGCACAAGATCAAGAAGGTGGGCCCAGGTAACAACGAAATCAAGAGTAGATTCTTATTATATGTATAAATCGACATGTTTTTCAGAAGGGCTTAGATGTTCAAAAAGCTATTTAAAGGAAGAGCTGCAGCTGAAGAATACGAGTATGTAAAGTATGAGTCTTTGAGGCAACTAGACCAGCTATACGAGTTTGAGGAAATTCGGGAGAAAGAGACAACCTATCACATACAGTGACACATTCGGGATTGAAAAATATTTACTGAATCATCAACAGAATATGGACATTATGAGCGATTAGCCTGCATCTTTCTGATGCATAGCCCCAGGCAAAAGGATATCACCTACAGTACTGCACTTGCAGGTTCGAGTCCACCGTGCGTGCCAGTGTTAGACGGCCGCCGAACAAAGGACAATTGTACTTAGACAGAGGTTTTTAATGTAGAAAGAACCCTTCTGAAAGTACGAGGTAAAGAAAGATTCGCGTAAAGCCCTGTAACAAAACTCTATTTAAAGCAATGAAAAGGGACGAGAGGGCATCAGAGAGAGTCCCCGTTTTTTGGGAAGTTGCGAGTATATTGTGAGAGTTCCCGTTTTTTGGGGTTACTTCTTCTACTGTGTGTAAACGAGTAGAGTGTCTTGGTTCTGTCCTGTTCTGTGCGCCTTCTCTGTGTAATCATTTGACTGCGTATGTGTGATACACTGTGGTGTTACGAGTCGGTACTACGATTGTGAGATTCTGTTCGGTAACGAGTTGAGGTGTCTTGATTATGCGTAAGGTGTTAGAGTGTTGTCTATTTGCTATTCCTGCGGTGGGATAAGTAAGTGTGAAGGATGGACATGAGTTGGTATGATTCTCTGTAAGTGACTGAGTTGGTATCGTAGTCTGTGTTCAAGGTAATGCCGTTAATATCTGAGTACGCGTAGAATGGTAACACGGTTGCGATGCGTCTTACGATATTACGGATTGAAAGGTAGACACCCGGTAAGTCTGTGAACTGATAAGAAGAATTGTGTGTTAAGTTACTAAAAGTGTTGGACTGCAATCTCGGACTACTGCTCAACTACTATGGCACAAACAGCCTGAGAACTCTGAGTCCAGTACGTTGGTCTAATTGAAGTTGTTCAGGAGCAAAGACTGAGCTAAGACGGAAAAGCCACAACTACGGTTGAGTGAGAAGTTGGGAAAATAGTACAGGGCCTCTATCTAACAGACCCCTACCACTCCCAAGGACCCACATGGCTCGAGTCAGTTTATTTTCTGCGGTAAGATTGAATACAGAGAAAAAGGGAGAGACTCGGAAATATCTGGTACGCAGGTGTGGAACCAGATTCTGGAGTCTCCGAAGGGTTGTTGTGTTGAATTAGTAATTAACGTCCGCGGTAGGCAATTAACAGTTACGTTAATAGTAAACGACGAATATAACCTTTAACAACCTACTCATCTTTGGATTGCATCCACCATCTCTCTTCACAGTGGTATCAGAGCATAGTCAAGCAACATGGGAGATGGATTTCCATCAACAATTGACAAATTGGATCGAAACAACTACCCGGCATGGTCTCTAAGGATGGAGGCTTACCTTCAAGGGAGGAATCTATATGGATTCATATCCGGAGATGAAGCAATGCCAACCATGAGGAACAAAGGGCAACCATCACATGAAGAAGTGGAAGGACTTTCGAATTGGTGTTCGAAGGATGCACTTGCAAGGTCCTATATTCTAAACTCAATCTCTAATTTTCTTTTACCTCATGTCAAGGGATGCAAGACATCAAGAGAGACCTGGAATGCACTTGCTTTTTTCTTCTCTTCCAACACTCGAGCAAGGAAGAACCAATTGTGGATGGAGTTCACAACAATGAAGAAAAGCCCGAAGCAAAATGTGACTGATTATGTCACAAAGATGAAGGAGATTTCCGACCAACTTGGAAGCATTGGAGAGGTAATTGAAGAGGAGAAAATCATAAGACAAATCATGAATGGAATCAAAGCAGACGACAAGTGGGAGTCATTCACAACAACCATGGATTTATACATGGATATGCATGTACCCGACCTCAACACACTCATGGGCCAACTCCTCACTTATGCAGCAAAGATTAGCAAAGGTGGTGAGTCCTCAAGAGGTAATCAAACTTCTGCCTTATATTCTGATAAAGCTAAGGTCAAGGACAAGTCAAAGAATAGGAAGAATGAAGATGAAGGAAGCTCTTTCCAAGCAAACTTTGCAGGTAGAGGAAGAGCTAGAGGTAGAGGCAGAGGTGGAAAGCAAGGCAGGGGAGATTCCAATCATCTCAACCTTGCAACATATGTGGCTTATCTAACCATACTACTGAAGAATGTTTCAAGAACCTGAGGAACTCAAGAGGAAGAGGATTCAATAGAAGTGGCTATGGATCAAATAGAGGTAGATACAATGGAGGCTACAACAACAACAACTACTACAACAACAATTACAACAACAACAACTATCAAAGTGGCCATAGAGGAAGAAGAGACTACAATAACTATGCAGAGGACCAAAGTCAAGAAGATTCATTATTGATTATGAATCTATCAGCGAAGAAGGGTAAGGATGATGATCACATATTTTACATTGATTCGGGATGCTCGAACCATGTAGCAGGAAATGTGGCTTTACTTTCCGATTTGGAAGATCCTCATAACAAGCATGAAGTGCAGACAGGAGATGACACAAAGCACTCAGTGGAGAAGATAGGTAATGTGAAGACATCACATGGTAATATGAACCTCTTAAGCAAAGTCTTGTATGTCCCTACAATTACCAAAAATTTAATAAGTGTTGGACAGATTGTTGAAAAAGGATTGCAGGTTAGATTCAATCGATTTGGAGCATATGTTGAAGACCCAAGGCAAGGCTTTCGAAGGATTGCCAAAGGAGAAAAGACAGGAAGGCTTTTCACTTTTGAAGTGGAAGATACAAAGAACATAGCTTTGTTTAGCTATGGATCTCAAACTCTAACAGAGTTGGAGATATGGCACAAAAGGCTTGCTCACATTGGTGAGAGGACACTCAAACAGATTTGCAGGGACCAAAGTGTACTTGGTTTGCCTAATATCACAAGGCAACACATGATTTATAAGTGTGAAGCTTGTCAACTCGGCAAGGCTCATAGACAACCTTTCAATAAGAAAGGATATATGTATCAAAATCCTTTGGATCTAGTGCACACGGATGTGTGGGGTCCAAGTAAGGAGCCATCTATATCAGGCTCAAGATATTATGTGTCTTTCATAGATGATTGTAGCAGGTGGACCATTCTGTTTTTCATGAAGCACAAGGATGAAGTGTTTAATTGCTTTAAGAAGTATATTGCTCTTGTTGAAAACCAAACAGGTAGGACTTTGAAACGACTCAGATCAGATGGTGGAGGAGAATACTTCTCTTCTGAATTTGATGCCTTCTTGCATGAAAGAGGCATTAAAAGGGAAGTCACTACAAGGTATACACTCGAACTCAATGGTGTAGCAGAGAGGAGGAATAGAGCTATTGTCGAAGCAGCAAGGTCCATGCTCAACGAAAAGGGATTGCCAAACTACCTATGGGCAGAGGCTGTGTCTACAGCCACATATCTCATAAATAGACTTCCATCTAAGTCACTAGATGGAACCACTCCATATGAAGTGTGGAATGGAAGAAGACCTAGTCTAGAGCATTGCAAAATCTTTGGATGCTTAGCCTATGCTCACATTCCTTCTCAAGTAAGAGGGAAATTGGATCCCAAGGCAGAGAAGTGTGTATTCATTGGTTATGATCAAAACCAAAAAGGATATAGATTGTACAATCCAACCAATAAAGGATTTTCTGTGAGTAGAGATGTAATTTTTTATGAAAACAAATCATGGTTTGATGATGACAGGAAAGTGAAGCTGCCTTATGACTTGGATGAAAATTTTCCATCACTTCAACCAAAGGAGCCAAAGCAGATTGAAGAAAGTGATTCGGAGATTTACCTAGAAGACTTGGAAAGACTAAAGCTATGGAAGAACAAAGGAAAAGCAAAGATGCAGGATTCTACATATGGACCCGAGAGCTCACATCAACCACTTAGAAGGTCTTCAAGGGAGAAGAAGAAACCAGAGAGGTTTGGTTATGATACTTCTTTGGTCACGAAGCACTCAATCTACATTGCAAAGGATTCAACCAATGAAGAACCTACCACATTTGAAGAAGCACAAAGCAAGAAAGCTTGGAGAGATGCAATGGATGAAGAAATGGAAGCCTTGAAGGAGAATGACACTTGGGAGCTTGTACCTAACAAGCCATTTATGAAGATAATCGGATCTCGATGGATATACAAAATCAAGAGGAATCCAGATGGAAGTATAAATAGACACAAAGCAAGGTTAGTTGCTAAAGGGTTTGCTCAAACCCATGGTATTGATTGTGAGGAGACTTTCTCTCCTGTTGCAAAAATGCCTACAATTAGGGTTCTCATTAGTCTTGCTGCATCTAGAAATTGGAATCTTTATCAACTTGATGTAAAGAATGCTTTCTTGAATGGATGGATTTCTGAGGAAGTGTATATGGCACAACCTCCTGGATATGAGGATGCACATCATCCTAACTATGTATGCAAACTAAAGAAAGCTTTGTATGGATTGAAGCAAGCTCCAAGAGCTTGGATTTTCAGACTGGTGACTTATTTGCAGGACCAAGGATTCAAAGCTAGCAAGGCGAATACCTCTTTGTTCATAAAGAGGAATGGATCTGAAGTGATCTATTTATGTGTGTATGTTGATGATATTATTATCACAGGCAATGATCTTGAAGGAATCAAACAGGTAAAGAGTCAAATGAAGGAGGAGTTCAAAATAAGTGACCTCAGACCGCTCACTTATTTTCTTGGATTGGAGTTGATCTACACAGATTCAGGTATATACATCACACAAAGGAAGTATGTCCATGACATGCTCGTCAAGTTCAAGATGGAAAATACCAAGTGTGCAGGTACACCTATGGAGCAAAATCATAAGCTTAGTGCTTATGAAGGAGAGCCAATTGAGGACATCACAAGCTATCAAAGCTTGGTTGGAAGTTTGAACTATGCAACACTCACAAGGGTGGATATATGCTATAGTGTTAGCATATTGAGTCAGTTTATGCATAAGCGGAGAAGACCACATATGGAAGCAGCCAAGCGAGTCCTCAAGTACCTAAAGGGGACCATGAATGAAGGTTTGTGTTATTCATTTACTTCAGATATTGAGCTAAAGGTCTACTCAGATGCAGATTGGGCCGGATCTAGAGATGATAGAAGAAGCACATCCGGGTATATATCATTTGCAGGTTCAAAAATCATTTCTTGGTCATCGAAGAAGCAACCAACCGTGGCATTATCTTCTACCAAAGCTGAATATAGAGGTTTGGCTAATGCAACTCAAGAAATCATGTGGTTAAAGTCTTTGTACACAGATCTTGGACTTCATTCTTCAACACCTCACATTTTTTGTGACAACACAAGCTCACTACATCTAGCTGCTAATCCAGTATACCATGCTAGAACCAAGCATATTGAAGTCCACTACCATTATGTAAGGGAGAATCTAATGAGCAAGGATATTCAACTATCCTATGTCTCTACAGATATGCAATGTGCAAACATGTTAACTAAAGCTCTTGATGGTACAAAGTTAAGTAGATTCAAGTTGATGATTGGCTTGCAGGAAATCAAGGACAATTGAAGACTTATTTGGAGGCCAAGCATGTCAAGCTTTAGGGGAAGCTATTGGTGCATTTTACCCAAGCCTACATGCTTGATATGCTTGATATTATCCTCATTTGTAAGTCACATGAGTAGTCATGTGAACACCTCTTGTAAAAGAGTTCATTTTTATCTCTTGAAATTGAAAAAAGAAAAAGGAAAAGGATGGCTTACCTCATGCATGATGTAAAAGCAATTTCGTGGCTCTAAATACCAAAACCCACGACTTTTTGAGCTGAGGGAATATCTCCTAACTTTGGGGATCACTTTTAGGTGGAGCCATTCGAATTCAAATTCAAAACTCCCTCCAAGAATAGCTATAAAAGGAGCAAGAAGGAAGAGGCGATTCGCAAGCCTTGTACATGACCACTTCATGTCATTTTGTAGAGATTGAAGAGCTTAATCCATAGCTCTATCATTCTACTCCCATTGTGCAAAGATTCATTGCCAATGTGGTTGTAATCATATATGAATTTATACATTTATCATCATTCACTTCTTTGTTTTGTTCTCTATTATACTCACTCAGAGCACTAACTTCAGAAGGTCATATCTTGAGTTCTACTGAACCTTTTTGAGTGATTGAATGTGCGTTTGATAGATCTTACTATCTAGTTTCTACATATCAATTTTCAAGGTCATTGAATTTATAGTTTTGGAGATATCTGCATTTTACTACTCACTGGTCTATCTCTGCAGAGCCCCGAGAATTGTGGCCATGTTCCAGAAATTGATAAAACTTGTTCTCAGTGCTCAGTCCATCATTTGAAGTGTTTTAACTTGGATTGGGAAGCTTGCTAAGTCTGTTTGCTATGCCCAAAAGGAATTTTTCTAATTCCTACCAGGTTGAGAGTAGTGTTCATTTTTTCCAGCAGGTGTATGTCCAAAAATAGTAAGTTTTGGGAGCTAGTCATTTCGCAACTAGTCTGTCTTGACTTAAACTTTTGGGATACATGTTCCAAAGTACTTGGCTGATATTTTGGTGGATTTAGGAAGCTTAAAGGGTCTAATATTTAACTCTGAAGTCTCAGTTGGCTGGTGTGAAGCTGGTTGTAGCAGCACCTACTCATCTTTGGATTGCATCCACCATCTCTCTTCACAACATGTGGCAGGCGTACCTCAAGCATACCCTTATAATAGGCAGCCTCATTAAGGAACAGCCTTGTATTGTCATATAGAACAAAAATACACCAATCACACCACGGAAAATTGCCCATTCAATAGGCAGACACGGGCTCTACACCCACCTCAGTATCGACCATATGGATATCCACGTAGAGAGCCAGGCAAAGAGATGCCCAGGTACAATCCCTACCCAACACCACTAGGAGCACCTAGACCATATGACCAAGTGCAATATGGAAACCCTCAGCCAATATTAGGACCACAACCACCACTTCCACAACATGTGGTACCTGTCAAGTATACCCAGCCAGAGGAAAACGTAGAAAGAGCCATAGTGCCAGCATCACCAATAGCCAGTGTAGAGTCAACGAACCCAGGATTTGAGCAATCCCAAGGGGAGTACTATTCCTATGATGCTAGTATAATGGAGTACGAGCAAGTGTATGATCCGCAATACTATGGATACGAAGGGTATGACAATACCTATGGACCAGAAGTGGCAACATTAATGTACACTGCACCTAAAGCACAGGCACCCGTAAGACCATCCATCAGACCACTTGTGCCAAGAGGACCGTGTTATAGATGTGGAGGAGACCACTTTATCAGGGAATGCACTCGGTCGTACAATCCACCACCTCTTAGAACTTGGGAAGGGTATTGCAGTGATTCTGGAAAGGAACATCTCTTCCGAGATTGCCCAAAAATCCTAACAAGACTCAAGACACTGCACCTATTAATGTGATCGAAGTGATAGAAGCATCGAGTAGTGATAAGGAATACACTGTACCATTAAAGGCCATTACACGAGCATGAACAAAGGAATGAGAAGGAAAACAATCGGACCTTGAACAAGAAAATAGGAAAACCCTAAACCCCAAGATTCAAATAGTGGAAGATTCAGAAGACCCTTGCGAGAGTACTCAAGCAACGAAAAGCCAAAAGTGGAAGGAAAGAAGAGAAAAGCTCAAGGAAAAATGGATGAAAAACAAAAATTAGGAAAATAAGAACCATACATAAAGTAATAAGAAGCCTAAAGAACCAGAGATTCGGGAAGAAGTTTCCATTCCATTACCTATCCGAGAGTCAAAAAATCCAGGATCAATTCTAGCCGACCCAAAACCGGATGATTTGGACATGTGGTTGAAAGCATACCAAGCTAGGATTAAGACTGGACTGAATGTGAAGCAACATGAAAAGCTTTACCCACAAGGAGAGTTAGAAGGGGAGAGGCTAGCTATATGTAGAAAACTCATAGAGGTAGCTCAGGCCACCCTAGAGAAGACCATTTTAGCTCTCCTTGAGACAAGGATAGCGGAGGATCAATACAAGGATTGTGTTAAAGCCAAGGATAAAGAACCTAAAGAGAACGATGATAAATGTCAGCTAGTGAAAACCCAGGACGAACCTATGTCAACAGTGCCTGATTTGGAGGTTGACTGGCCAAAAGAATTGTGGAATAGAATCCGAGAAGAACAATGGAAAAGGAATGGAGTGTCTAAACCTCCTTTTGAGGAATTAGATGTGGAAGTTTATTAGCCAAGTCCCAACATGAAAGAAGTATATGAGGAAGTATCGAGACTAGACCGAAATAGGGAAGAAGCTCAGAGCATTTCAACCCTACCAAATTACATGGGATAATACAAAAAAGAATCCGTGATCTTCTGAGCGCCCACAGTACAAGGAAAAGGAAAGGGAAACTCAGATAAGAATTCGCACAATCTAACAGAACTTAAAAAGACAAAAGTACAATGCCAATTGACTGTGGAAGAACTACTTCGTGTTAAACCACAATTATGGAAACAATTAGCAGGTCAACTGGAGTTAGGGCAGGAGAAGAACCAAATGGAAAGCAAGGGAAATGAAAACCCACCTAAGGTACAAATTCCAGTGGATAAGGTAGGAGAATTTAGTGAAGAAGATGAAGGTAACATGTGTCTACCCATCACTTATAATGGCTATATGACCAAATCCATACTAGACACAAGAGCAGGAGTAGGTATTGCTACCAAAGAGATTTGGGAGAAATGGGGAAAGCCTGCCTTACGACCCACTCGTATGAAGCTTCAGTTAGCACATGGTCATGTTGAAAAACCATTGGGAATATTAGAAAAGATCAAATTAACCACCTGTGGAGTTGAATTTGAGCATACTTTAGGCATCTGTCAATTTGGAAAAGCAAATAACTATGAGATGATATTAGGACGACCCTTCATGAGACAGCTTAGGGTAGTGCAAGATTGGGGACGAGACTCACTATACCTTCAACATCAAGGAAACACTACCAAGATAAACTTGCATACCTTTGCATACTGAGATGTACCACCACTACAATGGAACCCCATACATAAGGAAGAGGATGATTTGTCTATCCATAGTGCGGGATCAAGCGATCAATCATGGATGCATGAGGATGCCCAATTATGGATGTGTAAAGAAGCCAAGAAAGAGGATAACAAGATGCAGTTATGGCCAATAGGACATCCTAACTATCGACCGGTAGAGGACCCAATGTACATGCCTCAAAATTTTTCCTGGTGAAGCCTTTGAGCCACACGGATGGATGGAGATCATAGCAACCTTAGATGTATGTGTAAATGAAGAAGTGCTTATGATGAATGAATGTGTGAACGAAGAAGGGTACGATGTAAACTTGTACATGGTTGTCCTTCAAGAAGTAGAAGCAGGGGAAATATTGGAAAAGGAGTGGAAAGAAGAATACGAGAGCATAGAGATGGAACCGGAATTCGATTATGAAGAACTTTACCTAGAAGCCAGTCGAAACGAAGACAATTATGGAATGACCAAGGTGTTAGCAATAGAAGCAACCCCTATAGTACCAAAACAAGAGGAAAGTGTGAGTAAGATCGAACCAAATCCTGACCTTTTTGAGGTTTCAGAGCATTTTAAAAGGTATGAAGCAGAAGAGAGAAAGATGGCTATTCAAATGCCTAAGAGAGAGGCAAGAGAAGGAGAAGCATACGACAACAAGGAACAAACAAAAAAGATCATAGTGACTGTAGAAGACGGAGAAGCAAGATGTACATACATAGGGAAAGACGTGTCGACAAAAGAGGAAGAAGAATTGATATAGTTGATCCGAGAATATCGAGATGTATTTGCTTGGACATATAAGGATCTCAAGGGTGTGGAACCCTCTATTTGTTCTCATAGAATACCAATGACATCGGAGGCAAAACCATCTAAACAACACCCTTTCACCTATAACGAGGTCTATGCTGCTAAAATAAAAGAAGAAATAGACAAGCTATTAGCGTCTAGATTCATTTATGAAATAGAACATACTGAATGGGTATCACCACTTGTGATTGTGCCTAAAAAGAATGGAAAACTCAGAGTATACATTAATCTGAAAAGGTCAATGCAGCCACTATCCGTGATAGCTATCCATTACCTATCACCGACCATCTATTGGAAAGAGTAGCGGGAAAAGAAGTCTATAGCTTCTTAGGCGGATTCTCTGGATACAACCAAGTAGCTATTGCTACTAAGGATCAACATAAGACCGCATTCGCGACTGAATGGGGAGTATATGCTTTAAGAGTGATGCCCTTCGGACTCATTAATGCACATGCTACTTTCCAAAGGCTTATGTGTCATGTTTTTAAAGAATTCCTAAAGAAGAGTATGGAAGTGTATGTAGATGACCTATGTACCTATTCAAATCAAAGGCAAGACCACATCCCAAAATTGTGGCAAATATTTGATAAATGCCGACAATATAGAGTCTGCTTGAATCCTGAGAAGTGTGTCTTCATGGTAAGACAAGGGAAGATTTTGGGACACATAGTATCTAGGAACATAATATCCATAGATGAAGACAAGATCAAGGTCATTTTAGAACTTCCTCGACCAAAGAATGCAAAAGAAGTGCAAGCATTTATGGGACATTGTGGATACTACCGCCGATTTATCCACATGTACACCATAATTGCCAAACCTTTGTATGGATTATTGACCCAATTCTCTTGGACGAATGAATGTGAAAAGGCATTTAATGAGTTAAAAACCTGGGAAATTCAACTATGGAACAACGAGTTCTAGTGTGCAAAGATGAGGATCTAATGGAAAACTTGATCCTAGGACAAGGCTGGATCATTGAGAATGAAGTGAGCATCCACCTAGCGCTAGGATACATTTCAGCCAAAATAGGGCACAAGGAAATCTTTAGTTTATTAGGAGAGAAACCCTCTCATAGACCGGGAGTCATCAGAAGTACCGAACACATTGTACGAGAGAACGTAACAAATGATTCCAGCACAAATCAATTAGAAGCAGATCTGACTGAAGAAAGGAATTCAACTTCCAATGAATCCAAGGAGAAGGTAGATTCATCCTACTTGAATGGTGAACAGAAAGGAACCAAGGAGAAAAGAACTCCAAAAGCCTCCTATGCCAGAGATAGAGCATCCGCATGGCAACCCACTGTCAGCTTCTCGCAATTAAGAAGTGCTAACCTCAAGTGGGTTTCCAAGGATGGAGTGAGGAAATCAGAGATGACAACGCCAGTACAACTCATTCATCATATGAAGAAAAGGGTAGACAAGGGTTCTTCTTCAACAAAATCAGAACCAAAACGAGTTTTGAGAGTATGGCTTCTGAAGTCTTTGATAGAAGCCCAAAGAACTTGACAACAAATATGGGTCCCAAAGAACGTCAAACAAGTGGCCACTCAAGAGATAGACAAGTACGAGGAAACATTACATCAACACAGCAAAGCTATGAAGCCAAGCGAGACTCATCACAGCTACCGGACAAGAAAGACACCAACGACTCGAACAATGGAGAAAATAGAAGAAAATCATGGGACGCAACAAAACGACAAGAGGATGAAGCTTCAAAATTCAAAAGCAACATGGATATGGAAACCGAAGGAGCAACAAATATCAGAACATCAAGATCGAAAAGATTCCAATTGCACTCATGAAGCATCAAATGCACCTAAAGTATGCATAATAGGGCCACATTACAAGGCCAGACATTCGACACATGAGGCACATAATAAAGTTAGTGGTGCACATTCTCTAATAGGGAACAGGTCATAGCTACTACTTTCCTAGGAATGGACCTACTATGTAAATAAATAAATGCTTCGGCTATGCTAATTCTTGTTTCTTTCAGGATAAAATGAAAAAAAAAATATGCGGTAAGGGATCTTACTTATACAAGCAAGGGGAATGGAGTGATGCAACGAACGAGATGTCACTACAACACACATCACTAAAGACATGTCTTCCATAGAAGCTAATGCTCTTTTCATTACAAGTGCAGATGGCCTCCAAAGATTCTGAAGCAACCATTCAGGAGGAAGTGTTGGAATTCCCTCTGCAAAGCGTGACTAAAGCAAAAGTACACTGGTTTAGAGAGGATCAACCAGCTGGGGATTATCTATTCCTAGTGACCATCAAGATCATGGACACGGATCATCAGTTCCCTGTGATGTCCTAATATTTCAAGGTAGTACATGAGCTCCCATCTACCATTGACATTATGAAGAAAGCGGGCATTCACAAATATTTTGAATTGACAATCTACAAACCTGACTTTCAAAGGTGCACGCAAGTTATGAATACGTTACAGCCAACACTACATGATCCATTGGTGCAAGAGGCTAGAGTCTTGGATGCAGTAGGTGAATGGGTCATCAGTCAATTTACACATGATTTAATCAAGGAAGCTTTTGGATGGGAGAAGGATGGAAATACGGTATTAAAAGAAGATAGTCGAGGGGCAAAGACCAGGACCTTTACTGACATTAATCGCATTGATATTGAAGAAGAAGTAAGACTCATCCATCAGCACTTTTGTTTTCCTAACATGCATAGATACATTGTTCCTCAAAAGATCATAGTACAAATGTTGTCACATGCTTTTAAACAAATTTGAAATCAAATCAATATGACTCCTTATATTCAAGAGAGGTTGTTCGAAAGAAGCAATGGAATCACAAGAAGTTCCTAAATGGCAATGTGGCTCTGACGATATTGATATATCATGCCTTGGGCATTAGTGAGCATTTGCAAGAAATGCCATCATCGAAAGCCATGGCCAAATACACAAAGGTCACTATAGTCCGGAGAAAGAAAAAAGGGGTCAAGATCATTGAGGAGGCATAAACTAGCTCCCAAACGGATATTCTTTCGATGTGATAGCCTTTGATGTAGATCAAATCCACACTTCAAGCTCACTTAGGGTTTGAGACCCAAAGTTGAATAGAGCTATGTTCCTGGTTTCTCCTACTTCAAAAGTAAAGAGCCTACCATGCTTATCACCTCGGGCTATCTTTTTGAAGCCTTGACATGGATCTTCCACAAAGGCTCCATGTTGGGTGAAACTAACTTGCAAGCCTTTTTCAACTATTTGGCCTACACTTATTAGGTTTTTAGTGATAGTGGGTACATAGAGAACCTTATTCAGAATGTTTGTCCTGCCATTGGAAGCTTTGACATTACCAATCTTCTCCACATTGTGCTTTGTGTCATCCCTTGTTTGCACTTCATGTCTATGCTTTGGACTTTCCAAATCAGATAGAAGAGCAATGTTGCCTGCAACATGATTTGAACATCCTGAATCTATGTAGAACAAATGATCATCTTCTTTACCTTCTTTGTGGCTTAGATTCATAAGAAGCAATGAGTCTTCATGTGGTTGATCTTCTAAATAATTGTTGTAGTCCCTCCTATTATAGCTTCTATTGTTATTTTTGAAGTTGTGTCCACCTCTGCCTCTATTGCTGCCATATCCACCTCTTCCACTTCCTTTCTGGGTCTTCCCATTGAACCAGCAATTCTGAGTGGTATGGTTGGTCTTATCGCATATGGCACAAGGTTGAACATTGTGACCTTTGGCTTTGTCTTGCTTTGGTCCTTTCTTCTTCCCTTTCCACTTGCTCTTGCTTGCAAAGTTGGCTTGAGAAGTCTCTTCTTCATCTTCTTCCTTCTTCTTGCCTTTTTTCTTCTTATCCTTCTTATCTGCATATAGAGCACTAGTTGAATTACCATGATAAGAGTTACCCTCCTTTATGCTATTGTTGGCTTCTTGATTGAAGAGTTGTCCAAGAAAGATGTTGAAGTCTGGAGTTTGCACATCCATGATGAGATCCTAGGCCGTTGTGAAGGATTGCCATTGCTTATCACTTCGAATGCCATTGAGAATTTGCCTCATGATGACCTCTTCTTCAGTCAGCTCTCCAATGGATGCTAACTGATCCGCAACCTCCTTGACCTTGGTAAGAAACTCTGTGATGGTTTGTTTCGGTGTCTTCTTCATTTGGTTGAACTCGTTCCAAAGATGATTCTTTCTTGCCTTGGTACTAGCAGAAAAGAAAGTCTCGAGGGCATCCCAAGTCTCTTGAGATGTCTTGCATCCTCTAATATGTGGTAATAGAAAGTTAGAGATAGAGTTTATGTTGGTGCAGCGCTTATTGTGGAATTCGCTTACACCACAGAAAGTAAGCTAAAGTGATGTTAGAACACCTCTATAATCATCAGTAGCTTAGCAAATTTTCTGAAAACTGAAAACTTATAACTGTATCTAGTGAACACCGAAAATTCACTTTATAGAAAGCTTCACGTTTCCTTCAAGCTTCAATTCTGAACTGATTTACTTCAATCTTTACACTACTGTGTTTGCTTACAATTAACCAATCTTTGTGTCACTTAACTTTGTCAAAACTGTGTTTTGAACTTACCAAAATTCCATCGGAACTTCACCAGACTGTCATCGGAATCTTATTGGAATATCACCGGAATCAATTGCAATTCTGTTTGTAATTACTTCAAATGTGTATACATGAAGTAAGGAAGTGATACGTGAACTTCCTTCACTAAATGAACTCTATCTGAAGTTTAAGAAAAAACTTCACCAGTTCTGGATATCTCTTTCCGGTCATACTTTGTACTGTGTGTACATATCCATTTCACCAAAAACTTTGATCAACTTATAGTAGAGACGTCTAGCTACAAGGTAAGCTATCTCTCATACAAAACTTTACATTATACTTCGAGATCTAACTCATAGAAGTACCGGAAAATATTTACTGAAAAACCTGTAATTGTTAACTAACTTTTCACAGTAACATGAAATCTCTCAGATTTCTTCACATACAAGAATGCGCTCAAACTTCCACATGAACATGTGTTTTCTATTAGAGAAGATGTGTACAAAATATAGCTTGGCCTCACTTTGCTCATAGCTATGGAAAACCCTCCTACTCTGAGTAGTTGTTCCTTACCATCTCTCTCAGATGAATACCCGACATTTCAGGTTTTGTTATTCATCTCTACATACGCGATCTATGGCATCTTCTATATCTTACTTCTATTCTCTATCTCATATATACAATTTTTTATCCGGTTTCAACAAACTCTAATTCTCAAAGTTTCTACGCTGTATATTACAGACGTGAATTTGTCCCTTCACTAAGGCTTTTGTTTTTCTTCTAAATGCTTTGTTTCTGCTTTCCTTTGTCTTTATGTTGTTATGTCTAATTCGTGAGTGAATCTCCAACAGCTCCCCCTCAATCACTAATTTGCATCTTTCGGTCTTCATATATCCTTCTTTTCTTTTATACCTGTCATTTCTTTGAATCTACTTGTCTTTACTCCATCCAAGCTCTTTGTGAGAATATCTGCAATCTGATCTTTTGTAGGAGTGAATACCAATGCAATCTCCTTCTCCATTACCTTTTCCCTCAGGAAATGATATTGAATCTCTATGTGTTTTGTTCTTGCATGAAACACTGGATTTGTGCAAGATACAACGAGATCATATTGTCTCCATGTATGATAGGTATACCTTGATCAATACCCATGCTTTTGAACAAGGTCTGCATCCATATCACCTCTTTAGCTACTTCCACAAGTCCTTTGTATTCAGCTTCTATTGACGATAAAGCTACTGTGTGTTGCTTCTTTGAACACCAGCTTACAAGCTTATCTCCTAGGTATATCATATACCCATGTGTTGACCTTTTGTCATCTTGACTTCCTGCCCAATCTAAGTCACTGTATGCTCTCAGCTTTATATCTGATGTATAAGGATAATATAATCCTTCCTTTATAGTTCCTTTAATATACCTAAGAACTCTTTGTCCTGCTACCCAATGTTGATCCTTCGGACAATGCATGAACTGTGATAGAACTCCCACTGCATAACTGAGATCTGGTCTTGTTAGCGTAGCATAAATTAAGCTTACCACTAATGACTGATACTTCCTCATATCTTTAAACTCTGCACCACCATATTTGCTGAGTTTATGATTTACTTCAAGCAGTGTTGAAGCTTCTTTGCAATTCTCCATGTTAAACTTCTTTAGTAAGTTTAGGAGATATCTTTCTTGTGAAACATATATACCATGATCTGTATATGTAACTTCCATTCCAAGAAAATATGATAACTTTCCTAGATCACTGATCTTGAACTCTTTTTCAAGCAGTCTCTTTACCTCTTTGATTCCTTCATCTGAGGTTCATGTGATTATTATGTCATCTACATAAATACAAATGTAGATCATACCTTCATCTATTCTCTTGATCAGTAGAATTTCATTTGCCTTCGAACTTTGGTATCCAAGGTCATTGAGATACTTCACAAGTCTATAATTCCAAGCTCTTGGAGCTTGCTTCAATCCATAGAGAGCTCTTCTTAATTTGCAAACATGTTTTGGGTAACTAGAACTTACGAACCCTTCAGGTTGTTCCATGTAAACCTCATATGATATATATCCATTCAAAAATGCATTCTTTATATCCAGCTGACTTAGCTTCCATCCTTTTGATGCTGCTACAACAATCAATGTCCTTATGGTTGACATCTTTGCCACCGGACTAAATGTCTCATCATAATCTATGCCATATGTCTGAGCATAGCCTTTGACTACCAGTCTAGCTTTGTATCTGGCTATCCTTCCATCTGCAAGCTTCTTGACTTTGTAAACCCATTTGTTTCCAATCACTTTCTTACCACTTGGTTTTGGAACAAGTTCCCAAGTCTTGTTCTCCTCCAGACCATTAAAGTCCTCCTTCATTGCTTCTTCCCAATTTTTCTTATCTTTTGCTTCACTGTAATTCATAGGTTCTTCATCCTCCTTTACTAAGTAAGCATAGTTTTTCTGAGTCAAATAAGAAGTATCATAGGAATACGTTGTCGGTTGTTTCCTTACTCCGTTTGACCTTCTTGGTTCAAACTCTTCATGTGTATCTGAATACACATCTTCTTCATTTCTCATACCTGATTCGATCCTGGACGTACTTGCCTGCATATAATCTTCATCTCCATTCACCTGCATATGTGATTTACCTTTTTCATTTCTTCTTATCTCTTCTTCAAGTGTTTCAACACTATGCTCTTTATCTGTATACCAGCTCTTTCCTTCATCAAACGTCACATCTCTAGAAACAATAAACTGTTTGGTTAGAGGACTCCATAACCTATAACCCATCTGCTTTTCATCATATCCGATGAACACATATTTTTCAGCTTTTGGTTCAAGCTTATGTCTCAACTGTGATGGTACATAAGCATAAGCAACTGATCCAAACACTTTGCAATGATCAAGTGTTGGTTTCTTGCCCCACCAAGCTTCATAAGGGGTCATCCCATTTAAATTTGTACATGGTAATCTGTTTACCAGGTATGTAGCTGTATTTACAGCCTCAGCCCAAAAATAATTTGGACAATTCTTCTCCTTTAGCATCACTCTTGCAAACTCAACTAGAGTTCGGTTTCTCCTTTCTGCTACTCCATTTTGTTGTGGTGTATACCTGCAAGTCATTTCCCTTTTGATACCTGCATTCCATAGATAATAATTGAACTCTCAAGAAAAATATTCTCCTCCTCCATCAGACCTTAGTCTTTTGAGTTTCTGTCCTGTAAGTCTTTCAGCATATGCATGAAAATGCCTGAAAGCTTCAAATACTTCTGACTTCTCTTTCAAAACATAAAGAGTTATCCATCTTGTTGCATCATCAATGAAAAGAATAGAATACCTTGATCCGCTGATAGATCCTTCTTTTGTTGGTCCCCATACATCTGTATGTATGAGCTCTAGCACACCATCATGTTTGTAACCATTTTTCTGAAATGGTAACCTGTGGGCTCTTCCCATCTGACAGGCTTCGCACTTGTGAATCATATGTTGGTTCTTCATATTTGGTAATCCTCTCACGGTCTGTTTCTCTACCATAGCTTTGATTCCCTTTTCATTAAAATGTCCTAACCTCTTATGCCAGAGGTCTAGTTCTGTAAGTACCTCATCACCATGTGTGATCAAGGCTTGACCAACATTTCCTTGTACTTTTAGAGTAAAAAGTCTACCTTCCTTTTTACCATGGACAATCTCTTTGTATCCATTCTCTGAATCTTCAACAAATACTCCTTCATTTGTAAACCTGACTTGAAAACCTTTTTCTACTATCTGACCCACACTGATCAGATTCTTCCGAATTGTTGGAACATACAAAACATTTGTTAGTAGGTCAGCTCCATTCTTACATTTTACTTTTCCAATTGACCTTACATTATGTTTTGTGTTATCACCTGTCTGTACTGTATGATTTGAAATACCTCCCTCAAGTTCTGATAATAATTCTATATTTCCTCACAAATGATTTGAACAACTAGAGTCAATATAGAATACCTTGAGGTCTTCATTCTCTGACACACTTATCGAGTTCATCATCAACATCGTATGATCCTCATTCTGCATATCATTCGCATAGTTGTAGTAGGTAGTGTTGTGAGACTGATTCTGTCCCCAACTTCTTGCTCCACCTCTACCATATCCGCCTCTTTGGCTTTGTCTTCCTCTTTGATATCTTTTGCTTCTACCTCTACTGTTATTTTTTTGATTCTGGTTTGATCCTTGTGAATTATGCCAGCAATCATGAGCTAAATAATTGCTTAATCCGCAAATCCAGCAAGCCTTCTTCTGATTACCTCTACCTTTTGTATTACCTCTTTTATTTCTGACATTACCTCGTCCTCTTGCATAATTTGCTTGAGCAGTCACTTCTTCTTCATCTTTTTCTTTACCTTTATCACCTCTCTTCTTATTCTTTGTGTACATAGCTGAACTATGTCCTTTTTCTCCATCTGTCTTCAAATCTTGCTCAAACATTAGCATTAGTCCAAGCAACTGATTTAAATCTGGTACAAAATGATTTAAAGACAGTTCAGTTGAGAGTACAAAAGGTTTCCACCTTTCATCTCCTTTCAAACCTGTAAGCACTTGAGCTATTAATCTGTGGTCTTCGATATCTTCACCAATCGATCCAAGACTTTCTGCCAAGTCCTTCATCTTAGTGACATAATCACTAATGCTTTGACTTTGCTTTTTTGAATGTTGTGAACTCCGACCATAAGCTAGCTTTTCTAGCTTTCGTAGTATTTTGGAAGTGATCTTCCAACGCTCTCCATATATCTTCTGCTTTCTCCAGACCTCTAATGTGTGGTAGTAGATGATCTGTAACAATATTATAGATATATGCTCTTGCCATTGCATCTTTCTTCTGCCACAGCTTCAAGACTTCTAATTCTTCTTTCTTTGGTTGACTATCATCTTCGAAAGTCGGCTTCTTTTCTTCTCCTGTCACATATATCATTAAGTCCTTACTCATAAGTAAGGCTTCCATGTGCATTACCCATGCCGGATAATTATCTCTGTCCAATTTGTCAATAGAAATGTGATCTGCCATGATCTTCTTGTTTCTGTTACTTCCGGTGAATGTAACGTTAAAGGATTTTACCTTTTGTAAACCTTTACCTTGAGAATGACTTCGGAACATAAGCTAAAGTGATGTTAGAACACCTCTATAACCATCAGTAGCTTAGCATATTTTCTGAAAATTGAAAACTTATAACTGTATCTAGTGAACACCGAAATTCACTTTACAGAAAGCTTCACGTTTCCTTCAAGCTTCAATTCTAAACTGATTTACTTCAATCTTTACACTACTGTGTTTGCTTATAGTTAACCAATCTTTGCGTCACTTAACTTTGTCAAAATTGTGTTTTGAACTTACCAAAATTCCACCGGAACTTCACTATAATGTCACCGGAATCTTACTAGAATATCACCGGAATCAACTGCAATTCTGTTTGTAATTACTTCAAATGTGTATACATGAAGTAAGGAAGTGATACGTGAACTTCCTTCACTAAATGAACTCTATCTAAAGTTTAAGAAAAAACTTCACCAGTTCTGGATATCTCTTTCCGGTCAGACTTTGTACTGTGTGTACATATCCATTTCACCGAAAACTTTGATCAACTTATAGTAGAGACGTCTAGCTACAAGATAAGCTATCTCTCATACAAAACTTTACATTATACTTCGAGATCTAACTCATAGAAGTACCGAAAAATATTTACTCAAAAACCTATAACTGTTAACTAACTTTTCACAGTAACATGAAATCTCTCAGATTTCTTCACATACAAGAATGCGCTCAAACTTCCACATGAACATGTGTTTTCTATTAGAGAAGATGTGTACAAAATATAGCTTGGCCTCACTTTGCTCATAGCTATGGAAAACCCTCCTACTCTGAGTAGTTGTTCCTTACCATCTCTCTCAGATGAATACACGACATTTCAGGTTTTGTTATTCATCTCTACATACGCGATCTATGGCGTCTTCTATATCTTACTTCTATTCTCTATCTCATATATACAATTTTTTATCTGATTTCAACAAACTCTAATTCTGGAAGTTTCTACGCTGTATATTACAGATGTGAATTTGTCCCTTCACTAAGGCTTTTGTTTTTCTTCTAAATGCTTTGTTTCTGCTTTCCTTTGTCTTTATGTTGTTATGTCTAATTAGTGAGTGAATCTCCAACAGTTTAGTATGTACGACCTTGCTTGAGCATCCCTTGCGCACCAAAGTGTGAGCTTATCTGTCTCCTCTTGTGTAGGTCCTCCTTTGGATCTTGGAATAGGCATAGCTTCATCACCTGCTACAATTCCATAAAGATTTCTACCTTGCAAATAGGCCTCCATTCTGATTTTCCAAGCCGCATAGTTGTGTCGATCAAGCTTCTCGATCATTGAGGGAAAGCCTTCACCCATCTTGATCTAGCTCTGATACCACTGAAAGAACTTGCAGAAGCTTGTAGAAGGTAGAGAAGTGTGTTTCGAAGCGACGAAGTTTGGTCAAGCCAACTGGCAGCCCTTGAGCTTATGGAGACTCAAATAGACCTTATAGGCATGTGATAAGTGCAAAGAAATACACTATGTACTTTGGAGCATCAAGGAGAATGAGTCGATACAAAACAGATAGGTTCGGGGGTCGACTAGCTCAAAAAACTTATTATCTATGGAAGAGACAATGAACTTCAAATGCCCATAGTGACCAGCGTGATTACAATTAGAAAAAATCCTTTTATGGGAATGATACACATAGGGTTGAGTGTATAGAATGCACAAAAGTATAAGGAATAAGCAAAATATGCTATAGGAATGAATGCGACATTCACCAGTGGTACTTCCTATTTTTCAGGAATACACAGATATTGACCCTGAGACAAAAAAACTCAGATTTCTCCCAATCTACTGAACCAAATGATATGAAACTTTATATGCATCAATTAGAGACTGATACCTTTCCAATAAGCCATCTTGCACTCAATTTGAAGCTCTAGAGAAAGAGCAGCAGCCTCTCCAAGATTACTGTTGGTGAAGAAGATGATGCAGAGAATTGAAGGAGCAAGACAATGATGGTCACAAGTGTATGTATATTGCTTCCATGTAATGTACAAGTGATTTCAAGTCTTTATATAGACTCTAAGAGTGTTCCACGCCTTCCACAAGTGAAATTTGAATTCAAATGAAGGTGGGAATGGTTGTTGGAGGGAATCAATTCACTTCCCTACATTCTAGGAAAAGTGAAGATCTAGTTTGATCTACTTTTAGGTGATTTGATTGCTTGACTGAATCCAACTTCAACCACCACAAATTTGTGGGATTTGGGCTCTATCTTTCTACCTTTACATGTGTAAAGCTCAAGGCTTTTACAACGGTAAATGAACCATCAAAAATCTCTCAAAAAAATACAATAAATGAGCATAAGAAAAAGAACTCTCCAACAGATATTCTTTCAATGTGATAGCCATTGATGTAGATCAAATCCACCTCAAGCATAGTGTAATCTTGATGTTCCAATAGTGAGGACATTACTTCTCAACCTATCCACCCTATAAGAGGGAAACCTGTTGGAGATAGACGTCTGCGGAAGCACGCGAACAGCACAAGGAAGAAGAAGAAGCTTGGAGCACAAACACACAATACTGAATGTATTACTAGAGAATGTACAAAGATAAGGAGCCCATTAGGGCAATAGGCGTAGATACAAGCCGGGGGAAAAAAACCTCCTAAAGATGGAAAAAAGTGCCTCGACAGTCGTAGAGTGTTCACACACATCACTACCTAAATATATCAACAAATCCCCCCCGAGAGTGATGCGGTGAACAAGGAGCTGGCACTCATGTATAAGGAAGTGCCAAGCTATGTGGAAATCACTCCACAAAAGGAAGTAAGCCCAAAGCTTTGCGAAAAGCTTCAAACTTCTCCCTAGGCAGAGCCTTCGTGAAAAGGTCTGCAATGTTCTCCTGTGTGGGCACATATGCCAAGCTGATCTCCCAACAGAGAACCTCTCCCTGACATAGTGATAATGCACCTCAATGTGCTTAGTACGAGCATGGAACACAGGGTTCCTCACAAATGCCAATGCACTCTGACTCTCAGTGAAGATGGTGGTGGTAGAAGACTGGCCAACACCCAAATCAGCCATAAGGCGTCTGAGCCACACACACTCAACAGTCGCTGTGAAAGCTGCCCTATACTCAACCTCATAACTGGAAGTGGCCACAGTAGGCTGCTTCTTGCTCAACCAAGATATGATGGAGAGTGTTAATCTCCAAAAGAACAACCTACTCTTGAGTTTAGAACACCTCTATGTCAAGAGTAAGTCAAAACCTTCACTAAATTATAGATCCAATCTCCAAATTATCAAAATTAAGAAAATCTGTGAAGAAAGTGAAACACAGAAAAGTCTGCTGCAGAATTTCTTCACATTGACTTATCAAACGTGTAAAGTTTTTGATGAAACTTTGTATGAATCATCTCCTAGAGATTGCGCATCACCTCCAAGTTAAATTACTTCAAAAGCTATAGTATAACTTGAGAAATCAATTTCACAAGTTACCTATGTCAGACACTGTTACTCAGAACAGTCGATTCTACACCCCTAACTTCTTAACTTTGGTTCTCACAATGTCGAACCCGTTTTGCCAAATCCTTTTGACTGAAGATAGCTTATCTCTCAACTTAGATTTTAAGCTATTATATGTGTAAAACTTTACACTGTGCACTGAGCACTACTCATTTCTTTGGACTCGAAATGTGCGCCTGTTTCAGAGAGCTGTGAACATTCAATACATGTGAATGTTCCTATCAGCAATTCTCTTCACCTGTTTACAATTAGACTCTAAAATTCAAACCACAGACTCATTAACTAACAACTTAGATATCCTCAAAAGGATTTCACAAATGATCTACCACAGACGGAGTAGACGCAGAAACATCGGGCGCAACATTTCCTTCATTTCAGGAGAAGACTACAACTGAAAAGTGAGAGAGACTTCAACTTCTTTCTCAACTGTCTATTGACATTTACAATCACTAATTTCTCTATTCCTATGCTCATACATGGTCTCTCTTTGTCTTCTCTCTTCTGCTCTCTCTATATGCCCGACATTTTTCAAAAGTATTTATAGACATCTATGTACAAACTCTCATCAAAACATAAGTATATATAACCTATGTCATAACTAATGTACATATGTGTACATGTCCTTCACTCTTGTGAATGTATCCATTTTCTTCACTCCAAATCTTCAATTGGTGATTGATATGCACCAACAGCTCCCCCTCAATCATCAATTGAGATTTCTCCTTTCTTTTTTATACCTGCCATGTCCTTAAACTTCTGTAGCTTTGGTCCATCCAAGCTCTTTGTAAGCATATCAGCTATCTGATCCTTTGTTGAAGTATGTATGACTTCAATCTCCTTATCCATCACTTTCTCTCTTAGAAAGTGATACTGAATCTCAATGTGTTTGGTCCTGGCATGAAAAACAGGATTAGCAGCTAAATACAATGAACTCATGTTATCTCCATATATGATTGGTATCCCATGCATAATATCAAGACTCTTCATCAATGTCTTGACCCAAATTACTTCTTTTGCAGCTTCAACCATGCCTTTATACTCTGCTTCTGTAGAAGATAAAGCAACTGTATGTTGCTTCTTGGAACACCATGAGATAAGTTTATCTCCCACATAACACATGTACCCAAATGTAGATCTTCTATCATCTGTATTACCTGCCCAATCTGCATCACTATAAATTTTGATATTTGTATCTGAGGTAAACCCATAATACAAACCTTCATTGAGTGTACCCTTAATGTACCTCAACACCCTTTGTCCTGCAATCCAATGTTCTTTCCTTGGGCAATGCATAAATTGAGACAAAACTCCTACTGCATATGATAAATCAGGTCTAGTTAGAGTAGCATAGATAAGGCTACCAACCAAACTCTGATATTGTCTCATGTCCTTGAATTCTTCACCTCCATACTTACTCAATTTGTGATTCACCTCCATTGGTGTAGGTGCTACCCTGCAATCATCCATTTTAAACTTGATTAACAAGTTCTTCAAATACCTTTCTTGGGTCACAAATACTCCATGTTGAGTATATGTAATCTCCATGCCCAAAAAGTATGACAAGTCTCCCAAGTCACTTATCTTGAACTCCTTTTCCATTTGCCTCTTGAGCTTTTGTATTCCTTCTTCATCTGTACCTGTAAGAATTATATCATCAACATATATGCACATGTATATGAAACCATTTTCACTTGCCTTGACAAGCAAGCTACTATCTGCTTTAGACACCTGAAAACCAAGTTCTTTTAGGAACTTCACAAGTCTATAGTTCCATGCCCTTGGGGCCTGCTTCAAGCCATACAAAGCTCTCTTGAGCTTGCACACATGATCTGGATACCTTTTATCTTTGAACCCTTGAGGTTTCTCCATGAATACATCATCTGAAATGTAACCATTCAAAAAAGCATTCTTCACATCAAGTTGACATAGCTTCCAACCTTTACATGCAGCAATAGCAATAAGTGTCCTTATGGTTGTCATTTTTGCCACAGGACTATATGTCTCATCATAATCAATACCATATGTCTGAGCAAAGCCTTTGACAACAAGTCTAGCCTTGTATCTAGACACACTTCCATCTGCAAACCTTTTTGTCTTGTAGACCCACTTGCATCCAATAATCTTCTGACTATTTGGTTTAGGAACCAAATCCCATGTTTGATTCTCCAATAGTGCATCATATTCTTCCTGCATAGCACTCTCCCATTTTTCCTTACCTTTTGCCTCTTCATATGTAGAAGGGTCTTCATCTGTATTCACCATATAAGCATAATCTTTTGTGGCTAGAAATGAAGTATCATAACTATACCTTGTAGGTTGCCACCTATTTCTTGTAGACCTTCTGAGTTCTCCACTCCTTGAGGTTTCTGGCTCTTCACATTCAGGATCAAATCTTGGTGTCTCTTCCACTTCAATCTGCACTTCATTATTCTCTTGCTCATCAAATATTTGAACTTTTGATTTACCTTTTCTTTGACTCACTTCTTCTTCATCACCTGTATTGATTTTGATTGTACCTGCATACCAAGTGCTTTGTTCATCAAATGTAACATCTTTAGAAACCATAAATTGTTTTGTTGATGGACTCCACAACCTATAGCCCATCTGCTTGTCATCATAGCCAATGAAAACATACTTTTCAGCTTTGGGTTCCAATTTGTGTCTTAATTGTGATGGCACATATGCATATGCCACACACCCAAAAACTCTGCAATGATCCAAGGTAGGTCTCTTACCCCACCAAGCCTCATATGGTGTCATACCCTGCAAGGCTTTACATGGTAACCTATTGACCAAATAAGTGGCTGTATTTACAGCCTCAGCCCACAAATAATTAGGGCAATTTTTCTCCTTCATCATGGATCTTGCAAACTCAACAAGAGTTCTATTTCTCCTTTCTGCAACACCATTTTGTTGAGGAGAGTACCTGCAAGTAATTTCCCTTTTTATACCTGCATTCCATAAGTAATCACTGAACTCATTTGAGAAATACTCTCCCCCTCCATCTGACCTTAGTCTCTTCAACTTATGTCCTGTAATTCTTTCTGCATATGCATGATAGTGTTTAAATGTATTAAACACTTCTGACTTATCTTTGATCACATAGATAGTGATCCACCTAGTAGCATCATCAACATAAATCACATAATACCTTGATCCATTTATACTGAAATCTTTTGATGGTCCCCACACATCTGTGTGTACCAACTCAAGTTTCTCTGAGTGCATAAAACCATGCTTGGAATAGGAATGTTTATGAGCCTTACCTAATTGACATGCCTCACATTTGTATGTCATATGTTGACCTGCAACATTAGGCAATCCAAGCACTGAACCATTGTTAACCATATCTTTAATACCTCTTTCATTAAAATGTCCAAGCCTCTTGTGCCAAAGATCTAACTCAGAGATCTTATGTCCTTCATATGTGAACATAGCATGACCAATGTTACCTTGAATCTTCAATGTAAATAATCTTCCTTCCTTTTTTCCTGAAACAATCTGTTTATACCCTTGGCTAGGGTCTTCCACATATACTCCATCATTAGTGAACCTTACTTCATATCCCTTTTCAACAATTTGACCTACACTTATCAAATTCTTAGGGATTGTAGGAACATACAAGACCTTACTCAATAAGGTGCTTCCATCCTTGGCCTTCACTGATCCTATTGACTTCACATTGTGCTTTGTGTTGTCACCTGTTTGAACAACATGATTAAAAACTTTACTTTCCAAATCAGTCATCAAAGATATGTTACCACTCAGGTGATTGCTACATCCTGAGTCAATGTAGAAGACTCTTTGATCTTCACTCTGCCTTTCACAAGTTGCATTCATTATCAGTGTTGAATCTTCCTTTTGATCTGAAGCATAATTGTAGTAGGTGTTGTTGTATTGTTGACTTTGGAATCCTCTACCTGCATTTCTTCCAAAGTAATTCCTTCCACCTCTACCTCTGTAATTACCTCTTTGATTTCTGCCACCTCTTCCTCTTGCATTATAGTTTTGACTATATCCATTATTATTCTGATTATTGTGCCAACAATCATTAGCTAAGTGATTTGTCTTACCACAAATCCAGCAAGCTTTGCCTCCATCTTTATTATTCCTGCCTCTTCCTCTACCTTTGCTACCTCCTCTTCCTCTTAGGAAGTTGGCTTGAGTAGTTGTTCCTTCATCTTCACCTGCTTGTTGTTTTCCTTTGCTATTCTTCTTCTTATCCTTTGAGTACATTGCATGTCCTGTACTCTTGTCACAATCTCCTTTAACATCCTGCTCAAATGTTAGCATATGACCTAACAATTGATTTAAATCAGGAGTGAAATGGTCAAGTGATAGTTCTGTAGACAAAATAAATGGCTTCCATTTGTCATCACCTCTCAACCCTGTAAGGATTTGCCTTACCAATTTATCTTCCTCAATGTCTTCATCAACAGCTCCTAAAGCATCTGCAATATCTTTCATCCTTGTCACATAATCTGAGATGGACTGAGAGGCCTTCTTCTTGAAGGTAGTAAACTCTGCCCATAAGGATGCTGTTGGAAGGTGTATTTTTGAAGAGCATTTTTGATGTAAAAAATTAGTAAAAAGTCAAAAAAAACTTGTAAAATATTTATGCAATGATTGTAAAAATAAGGAAGAGCCTTCCTTATGTGGTTGAGGATCTCATGTAATTTTTGTAGAATTTTTAGAAACTCTTAGATAGCATTTTTTAGAAAATTAGAGAAAAAGACCTAATTTCAAGTGTGAAAAGGGACACTTGAAAATGTATATAAGTCAATTTTCTCTATTTTGGAGAGGTTGGTTAGTCATTTGCTCAAGCTATCAATAGAGAAGAAAGAGTTTCTGCAAAATCGTGTTTTCTCCTATTGAGTGTAATTTCTTTTGATGTGTGAGCTTGTCTCTTGCTTAATCATGGAGATTTGTGAGTCATATTTATGTATTACTGAGTAAGTTGTATGAAGAGAAGGACCTATTGCTGTAAATGAGTGGAAAGGACTGAAGGAAGTTCCAAAATTGTGAAAATCGTCTGTTGGTACAGAATCGCGATTGTCTCGTCTTGGTGATACAGGTGATATTTTTCAGTTTTGAGTTCATATTTGTATTCTGCTAATGAAATGGCATGGTTTTGACACAAAGAACATGGAAAATGATGGAGATTTGCCTTAGTTATGGTAAACTCAAGATTTTCTCTTCATCTTCAATTTCTCTCAGCAATCCAGCCATCAATCTCTTATTTCCTTGAATCTATTATCTTGAAGGGGCTGTGGTCTTGTGGATATTCCTAGGATTGACAAAATAAAGATGATTTGTTGATTCTTTGTTACTTCATGATTGGAGAGGACAACTTGGAGTCCAAAACAAAACATTTTTTGGCGCCGTTGCCGGGGAACATTCCAAGAACTTCTTTGAAGTTGGACCTTTGCTGGATCTTCAGTTGATGATGGTAAACAAGGTAAAGCTCATCAATAAGGAAAAGTGCACATGAATAGGTAGATATCATTGTTTGTCTTTAGGGAAGAAGAAAGCAATGGATGTCTTGTAGAAGTGGAAGTGCTGAAATTTTTGTAGATTGATAGTTGCTCATCATTTTGGTGAAGTAAAAGTGCAGGTGTGTGGAGGATTTGAGCCAAGAAGCTGAAGATGGAGGTAACTTGAATCTATTCTTGCAATTCTAGATTTCTTTTTGCCCAAGTACTAGACACCATGGGTGATCTTGGGAAGATAACATGGTGATATTAAGGAAAGGACAGTTAAAGTAGCTAGATGCAAGAATGAGGGATTCAGTTGTTGACCAAGTCTGAGCATTAAATCTTGAGTTGTGCTGCATTTTGAAAAAAAATCATATGATTGAGTTTATCTTTACAAAAATTGATTGCCTTTCATAACACTTTTTCATTGGAGAACCTTTCTTTGGTACTTTAGTGATAGCTAAGGACATAGAAACTCATAACCAATCAAGAACCATAGGATCAGTTGATTTCCAAAACCAGAAACCCTAAGTAAAGTGTTCACCTTTATTTTTAGGGCAAAAATACCAAACAAATTCACAAAACTCATCAAAAACAATCAAACAAATTTCTTTTCTTGATAAGAAGTTGAAGTGAGGTGTTGTGATTAGGAGTGATTGTGAAAAACTGGAAAAGAAAGCAAAAAATGATCAAAAAACCAGAAAATTGAAAAACACGATTCTCTGCACAGAATCGCGACTTTCTGAAAAAAGTAATTGATTTTGAAATAACATTGTAAGGGAAGGTTGAATTGAAGTTGTTGAAGGGTTTTGAAGGTAATCAAGAAGAAAAAGCTACTCAAAGTGGCATAAAATCAAAAATAGAGAAAAACACGATTTTCTGCACAAAGTCGCGATTTTCTGAGGGAGATTGTGATTTTGGTGCAAAAATTCAGGAGTAAACTCAATTACAAAGAAAAGAAGAAATTGAAGCAAAACAAAGAGAAAGAAAGCTTAAAAAATAAAAAAATTATTAAAAAAAAAACCAGAAAATTAGAAAACACGATTCTCTGAACAGAATCGCGATTTTCTGTAAAAAGTGTTTTTTTGAAAAAACTTTCCAGGTGACTCATGTATTGAAGTGTGAAGGATATTGAGAGAAGGCAAGGACATAGAATACTCAAAATTTGCACAAGAAAAGATCTACAGAAAAAAACACAATTCTCTACACAAAATCGCGATTTTCTGTAAAGAAAGTTTTTTGGAAAATGTGGTATATTTGGGTACTTGACACAAGAAAGTGTAGAGGGAGTCATTAAGATTGAGTAAGTGAAATTGAACAAGTGAAAGAGAGAGGAAAAGTAAAAATCACACAAAATCGCGATTTTCTGAACACTATAAAAATCTGAAATTCAAAGAAAAATTCATTTGAGTGAGAGAGAGGGAGAGAGAGGGAGTGCAGAGGCGAACAAAATCGCGATTTCCTGCTACAAGCAAGCTTTGGAGATATTTGCAACTTGGCAAGCAAGGTAAAAAGTCTAGTAGCATTTTGAATACATATTTTTTTGCATTAAAGTGATAAAATAACACAAAAAAGTAGGAAAATAGTAAAATCACGAAATCGCGATTTCCTGTTTTTTATTGGTTTTCAGTAAGAAAAAATGTTTTTCAAAAAATTTCTTCATTGCATGTTAAAATTTTGATAAAGCGATTCTATAGGTTAAAAAATATTGAAAAAAGCAAAAAGTTGAAAATCTGTCAAATTTTGGACAAAATCGCGATTCTGAGTTTTACTCAAAATCGCGATTCTGTGAAAAAGTGCCAACAACATCGCGATTCCCAGAACGCGATTTTCATAAGAAAATCGTGTTTTTAACAATCTGTGAGCAATCACGATTGTCTGGGAACAAAATCGTGGAAAAACACGATTTTGACACAAAATCGCAAAAAACACGATTCTGTGAACAAAATCGCAAAAAACACGATTCTGTGAACAAAATCGCAAAAAACACGATTTTGACACAAAATCGCAAAAAACACGATTTTGACACAAAATCGCAAAAAAAAACACGATTTTGACACAAAATCGCAAAAAACACGATTCTGTGAACAAAATCGCAAAAAACACGATTCTGTGAACAAAATCGCAAAAAACACGATTCTGTGAACAAAATCGCAAAAAACACGATTTTGACACAAAATCGCAAAAAATACAATTTTCAACAGAAAATCGTGAAAAACACGATTTTGACACAAAATCGTGGAAAACACGATTCTGTGAACAACATCGTGGAAAAACACGATTTTGACACAACATCGTGAAAAAACTCGATTTTCAACAGAAAATCGTGGAAAACTCGATTTTCAACAGAAAATCATGAAAAACTCGATTTTCAACAGAAAATCGTGGAAAACTCGATTTTCAACAGAAAATCGTGGAAAACTCGATTTTCAACAGAAAATCGTGAAAAACTCGATTTTCAACAGAAAATCGTGAAAAACTCGATTCTCAACACAAAATCGTGAAAAACACGATTTTCAACAGAAAATCGTGAAAAACTCACAAGTAAATAGAAAATCGTGAAAAACACGACTTTCAACAGAAAATTGTAAAAAAACTCACAGGTAGGCACAAAATCGTGAAAAAACCTAAATCCAACAGAAAATCGTGAAAAAGTCTAATTGCATGGTAAAATCGTGAAAAACACGATTTTCATCTGAAAGTTGTGAAAAAAAAAAAAAAAAAAAACACTAAAGGCAGTAGAAAATCGTGAAAAAAAAACCCTAAAGTCATTAAGAAGTGGTGAAAAGCACAAAATATAGGAAGAAAATTAAAACACACACAATTTTGGACAGAAAATTGTGGAAAACCAATATATTGGTCAGGAAATTGTGTCAAACACTCTGTTGAGTATTGGAAATTTGTCAAGACTAGTTGAATGATACTAAGGTCTGGAAATAAAATAGATCCAATTCCTAAACAAGACCTAACAAGGAAGGAAAAAGAGCCAGGAAGTAATAAAAGATCAGAAAGAAGTTTAAGCCAAGAAAATAACATGGAAAACATAAATGAAACAAATGAGTCAATAGAAACTGGGGATTTTAGAAACATCCTTAAATACATGTATACAAATAGGTTTGGAACCTATATATACCAGGATGGAATGCATAAATTCCTAATTAGACTGAGAAATTTAGAAATTCCCCTGAATATAACTCCAGTAGCCCAATTCAAAGATGGAAGATATGAAGACAGGCAAGGATGTGTATACATCTTCTCTCAAGATCCAGAAAATTCAAATGATCTAGGGCAATGTGCTGACAAAGGACCTTGGGAACATAACATGGGACAACCAGACATACCTAGACCAAATGAAAACTACACTAATAATGAGCAAAATCATGGGAGAAGGACACATGCTTCACCAAATCCCTTTGACAGAGAACCAGAAGGAAACAATGACTTCCCGCTCAGAAGAAGACCTCATTGGCAACCTCAGGGTAGGATGCTTAGACCATATCAAGTAGCCAAATGCATGAAGAACCAATATGAAGGGTATTCAGATCCTCATGCTCATGCTGCAGAATTTAGACAACTGATTAGAGCAGAGGAAGTAGAAGATTACAAGGTACAATTTGAAGCATTTGGTCTAACCCTAACAGGGCCAGCCTTATCATGGTTCATTCCTTTGAGAAAAGAAATGTACCTAGACATTGAATCTTTCTTAGAAGCTTTCATTGGTGAATTCTCTAAGACTGGAATCAAACATAGTACAGCCACATTGATACACAGCTTCAAACAACAAAAGGAGGAAAATGTTAGGGAAGCAGCCAGAAGGTTTAAGCAGTACATTGATAGATGCCCAAGGGAGGAAGTACCTTCCATGGCAAAACAAGTATCCTTATTCATTGAGGGATTGAGAAGTGCCCAATTAAGGACCCTAGTGTACTATAGGAGATGTCCTGATTTAGCAGCCTGTGTTAAGGAAGCAATAGATTTGGAGGACAACAGAGGTCAAGATTTGTTAGCGTTTGATCAACCCAGATCTTATGAAGACAAAATTCCTCCAGCAGAAGAGTTGGCTCAGGCTATTGCTAAAGCCCTAGAGGTAAGCACTAAAACTAATCTGATAAACTCTAGGATAAACACAAACAAGAAATGTTATAATTGTGGAGAAAATCATCTGGCACAACAATGCCCTTATCAGAAACCACAACACTTACAAGATAGGAAGACACTCAAGTATTGTACACTAGAGAGAAAATGGACAAACCATACCAGGGAGGATTGCTTCTATAACAAACAACCTGTCAAGGAAAGAGACTATATGGCTCAAAGGGAATCAGGTTATACTGAGCAACCAAGACCAGTATTGGGACAACAACCTCCCATTCCAACCAATGTGGTACCAGTCAAATATACACCCATTGATGAAGGAAATTCAAGATTCAGATCACCTTATAAGGAAGAGTATCAATGGAGTGAGGGACATCAGGAAGAATGGGAAGATTATGAAATAAGGGAACCTGAACTTAAAGCCCTAGATCTGGGAAATGGAAAAATTGAAATGGACACAGCAACATTCATGTACATTACTAACAACTACATGTCCAATCAAAAACCTCAATTCAAAGGGGGACCAAAGATAACATGTTATAGGTGTGGGGGAGAGCATTTCATTAGGGATGAGCATTTCATTAGGGATTGTCCACAACCTCCAACATTCAGGATAGAGGGAGCATATTGTAAGGATTGTGGTAGAGAACATCTGATCAAGGACTGTCCAAAAAATCCCCAAAAACAACAGAACACACCTAATAACATACCTTTAAAAACAGTCAAAATTATGGAACAAGAGGAATTGAGTGACAATGATCAAATTGAACTTAATGTTATAACAAGGGCACAAGCCAAACAACAAGGAACAATTAAAGAACAAAATGAGGGATCCACATCAAAAGGGAAGAAAAATAGACAAAGAGGGAAATGGGAAAAGAAAAGGAAAGTGGGCAAAAGTCTGGAAGAAGACAGTCAGGAACAAACAAATTCAAAACATACTTCTCCTCAAAAGACCCAGAATCTGTCTGAATTAGGAAATTCTCAGAGCCTAGATACCCTAATCAAAGCCTATAAAGGAAGGATTCAAGAGGGACCAAGCCCCGCAGATCATGCAATGGCTTATCCCATACCGGATTTAGAGCATGAAAGGATGCTAAAATGCAAACAAATTATCCAGGAAACACAACTCAGATTAGGGGAAGAAGACAGCTCTCGGAGAACATTTGATCAGCATGAAAAAACAAAAACCAAGGAAGATGATAAAGAGGGCAATCCACACATAACATTCCAAATGAGTTTAGATGAACATTGTAGTATTACATGTCATACAACATGGGAAAATTTGTTGAAACAAAATCCTCACCTACAAAACAAGATGAACAAGGAAGAAACAATATCTGGAAACCTTCATTCACCAACACAAGAATTAGAAGAACTATGGTATATTCCTATTGACAAAATAGGAGGGTATTGTGAAGGAGAAGAAGGGAATTCAACTTTAAAATTACAATATGGAAAACATTCAGCAAAAGCCATTTTGGATAGTGGATCAGGAGTGGCTATAATGACTAAACAAACCTGGGAGAAATGGGGAAGAAAGGAATTATTACCCACTAAAATGAGATTACAACTTGCAGATGGACATATAGAAAAGCCCCTAGGAATTTGGGAAAAAGTGATTGTGGACATATGTGGCATAGAAATAGAGCATACTTTTGCTATAGTAGAATTTCCACAATCCACATCTTATGAAATTATCCTAGGAAGACCCTTCATGAGACAAATGCAAATTGTACAAGATTGGGGTAATGATTGTTTATATCTTCAGAACCAGGGGAGAATAACAAGAGTAAACTTAAGAAATGGCCACTATTGTGACATATCTCCTAGAGAATGGTATAAAATACATCAAAATCAACCAGAAAGTGAAGAATCAGAGAGGGAGGATCAGGAAGAAGGTGAATCAGCAGTTTGGAAGTGTAACATATTAAGAAATATCACAAATAGGAAAAGGAAGTTAAGGAGAGAAGATTGTGTGGAAGAAAGAGAAATACAAGATGAAAATTACGTGCCTCAACAATTCAAAGATGAAGAGTTTGAGCCTTATGGATAGAATCAAATCTTAGCTACCATGGATTTGGCCAGTGAGGAATATGTGGGAATGGAATTTCAAAATGAGGAAGGATTTGACATCTTCCACATTGGCATACACATGATAGGAGTATCACAAAGAGAAGAGGATCAAAATCAAGAAATGATATTAACAGAAGGAAAATCACAATATTTGGAAACAGTAAAAGCTGAGGATGCAATCAAAGATAAAATCTCAGGCAAATACAAGGAACATAAACACAAAGAAATAGAAAGAGACCAGGAAAAAGAAAAGAAAGAGAAAGAGATAAACAGAGATCAATACTTTGATGTACCAGCAAACTTTAAAACTTATGAAGTAGAAGACAGACTACTTCTGAGAATGAAACCAAAAAGAGAGAAGAAGAAAGGGGAAGCATATGATAACGAAGAACAAACAAAGAAAATTGTAATTACACAGGATGAAGGAGAAGAGAGACAAATAGTAATAGCTGATGACATGACATCACAAGAAGAAGAAGCATTAAGGAACCTAGCAAAGAACTATAGGGATGTATTTGCTTACAGTTATAAAGATTTGAAAGGAATTGATCCAAAAATTTGTGAGCATAAGATTCCTATGACACCTGATGCAAAACCAAGCAAACAGAGACATTATACATTTAATGACAAATACTCTGCCAAAATAAAGGAAGAAATTGACAAGTTGTTGGCTGCTAATTTCATTTATGAAATAGAGTACACTGAATGGATATCGCCTATAGTTGTGGTGCCAAAAAAGAACGGGAAACTTAGGGTATGCATTAACTTGAAGAAAGTAAATGCAGCAACTATAAGGGATAGTTATCCACTGCCAATAACAGATCATCTTCTTGAGAGAGTTGCAGGAAAGGAAGTCTATAGTTTTCTAGATGGCTTCTCTGGATACAATCAAGTACCAATAGCTTTAGAGGACCAACATAAGACTGCCTTTTCTACAGAATGGGGGGTTTATGCTTTTAGGGTTATGCCCTTTGGATTGACCAATGCCCCAGCAACTTTTCAAAGGTTGATGTGTCATATTTTCAAAGAATTCCTGAGAAATGTGATGGAAATCTATGTAGATGACTTATGCACTTTTTCTTTAAAAAGACAAGATCATTTACAAGATTTGGAAAGAATATTCAGGAAGTGCAGGACATATAGAGTATGCTTAAACCCAGAAAAGTGTGTATTCTATGTCAGACAAGGAAGAATGTTGGGTCACATAGTGTCAAAAAATGGAATCTCTACTAATGAGAAGAAAATAAAAGCCATAATAGAGCTTCCTAGACCAACAAATGTGAAGGAACTCCAAACTTTTATGGGACATTGTGGGTACTACAGAAAATTTGTATACAAATTTGCTGATATAGCCAAGCCCTTATATGCCCTCATCACAAAGTTTGAGTGGACTGAAGAATGTGACCAAGCATTTGAAACATTAAAAACTTGTTTGGTGACAGCACCAATCTTGAAAACACCTCAGTGGGATAAAATCTTTCATGTACATGTCGATGCTTCAAATTATGCTCTGGGATGTGTGTTAGCACAACCTATAGAAGGAAGCAAATTAGATTTCCCAGTAGCATATGCAAGTAGACAATTAAACAGTGCAGAAAAAAATTACACAACTACTGAGAGAGAAGGATTAGGAATGATCTTTGCTGTCAAAAAATACAGACATTATCTATTGGCCAACAAGTTTAAATTCTTTGTGGATCACCAAGCTCTACTCTATTTAGTAAATAAACCATGTCATACAGGAAGAATAGTAAGATGGTTTCTTTTACTAATGGAATTTGAATTTGAGGTGGTGGTTAGACAAGGAAAAACACACTTGAGAGCAGATCATTTATCAAGAATTCAGTCAAAAGAACCTAGTTCACCTATAGATGATGATTTGCCAGATACATACTTATTCAAGGTGGAAAGTGTTCCTGAATGGTCGATGTCATTAATTCCCTTGCTAACCATGGGACCTTGTAGGTCATTGGCAAATAACACACATCTGGTGTTACAAAGCAGGAATTTCATGTTGTTAGCTGGACATTTGTATCACCTCAATCAGTCAGGTATACTGGAATATTGTACTCCAGAAGAAGAGCAACATGAATATGTAAGAAAAGCTCATTGCTGGAATCCATGTACTCATGCTTCTACGATTGTCACTCTTAGTAACCTTAATAGGATGGGAGTACATTGGCCAAATAAGATTCAAGATGTGGAGAGATATATTGATAATTGTCAAAAATGTCAAACATGGCAGAAATCAGAATTAATAACTTTATATTGGTTTCAGAAAAACCCAGAATGGAGTGAAAAAATTGTTGAGAAGTTGAAGAGAAAGGAGAAAGGGGAACAAGTAATAGCTGGTGCTGATTCAAGAAATCTACAAGTGATCTCAGAAGAATATCAACTCATAGGAGAGCAATTATACAAGAGAGGAATGGATGGATATCTGAGAATCTGTGTTCCAGAAGAAAGGTATTTAGAGATGTTGGAAATGGCACACTCAGGAGTAGCTGGAGGACATTTCTCAAGTGATAGAACAGCCAAACTCATCTTATATTCTGGCTTTTGGTGGCCAACCCTATTTCCCGATGCTAGAACTTATGTAAAAAGATGTGATGTCTGTCAAAGGGTAAGCCAACCAAACAAAAGAGATAACATGCCATTAATTCCTTTAATTTCAGCCAGAGCTTTTAGTAAATGGGGATTGGACTTTATTGGACCCATACATCCTCCAGCCAGACAATCTCATGCAGAATACATACTAGTAGCTACAGATTATTTGACAAAATGGGCTGAGGCCAAAGCTACTAAAAGAAATGATGCTCACACCACTGCTAGATTTTTGTATGAAAACATTATCACTAGATTTGGACTACCAATTGAATTGGTAAGTGATAGGGGGACTCATTTTTTGAATCAGATCATAGAAAACATGACTAATTATTTCATGATTAGTCACAATAAGTCAGCCCCATATCACCCACAAGCCAATGGGTTAGCAGAAAGCACTAATAAAGTACTTTGCAATGTATTGTCCAAATTAGTTAACACAAACAGAAATGACTGGGATTATCAATTGAATCATGTTCTTTGGGCTTATAGAGTGGCATACAAAACAGCTTTAGGGACTACACCATTTAATTTGGTGTATGGCCAGAATGCAGTTTTACCCATGGAATTTCTTATTCCAACACTGAAGGTGGGTAGCCAATACAATTGGACAGGACATGAATTATCTGAAAGAGTCATAGACTTAGAAAAACTGGGAGCATCGAGACTCCAAGCAGTGATGAGTATATACACAAACAAGAAAAGACAAAAAGCTTATCATGATGTTCACATAAAAGACAAAGATCTACAAGAAGGAGACCTGGTCTTAGCTTACACAATCAAGGAACATCAGAAAAAGTTTCAGAAAAAAGGTCATGGGCCATATATCATACATCAAATAAGCAAAAGTGGAGCTATTCAGTTAGCCAATATTGATGGGGAAATCATGCCAAATTTCAT
Source organism: Ceratopteris richardii (assembly GCA_020310875.1). Taxonomy (NCBI): domain Eukaryota; kingdom Viridiplantae; phylum Streptophyta; class Polypodiopsida; order Polypodiales; family Pteridaceae; genus Ceratopteris; species Ceratopteris richardii. The sequence continues at coordinate 32,128,848 of CM035406.1, forward strand.
AAGTGGATGTAGAGTAAAGAGGTATGAGTGCCCATTAACTACCGAGGAATGGAGAAGGTTGCAAAAGGCCCAAAATAGGAAAAAAGAAGAAGAAAGTATTAGAAAGGAGGCTCAACTGGAAGCCAAAGAGAGAATTAGAAAATTGAAACAAGTGTGCTTATGTGAAAACACTCTAAAGCAAAAAGAACATTTGCCTTTGATTATGATGAATTACCAGAATGAAGACATAAGGGTTTTGATAGATTCGGGAGCTCAAGTGAATCTAATTAGCTCAGCCTTGATCAATAAGTTTAATCTTAAGAGAGCTGAAAGCAGAATTCTGATCAAAACTCTGGGAGGGAAAAGAATTCAAAGCATATCTTCACTTTCTGTTAAAGTTAAATTTAATAATGAATATATGAAGATAGATTGTGAAGAGTGGCCAGACCATTTAATGACTGAAAAGCTGATTTTAGGGCAACCATGGCTCAAACAAGGTAAAGTCATCTTAAATTTTGAAAAAATGAAGCTTAATTTGACCATCAAGGACAAAAAGTTTTTAATGTTCTTTCTGAGTAATGAAGAGCAGGTAGTTCATATGGATGTTCATGACCCACATCTCGAAGGATTTGCTTTCTCAATGAAGGACAGGAACATTTTGACAATACAAAGTGATCAAGCTTCATACACTCAAGATCAGCAAAAGACTGAAGAGGTAAAGGTTGATGAGGAGACAAAACAGAGAAGACTATTATTGCCAAAGTTGCAATATCAACAAAACAGAACAAAAAGAATATGGAAACAGGTCATGCACAGTGATGGCTCACCAAAACAGGAAATTAAAACAAAATGGATATGGAAGCCAAAAAATGTCAAAAAATGTTCATCCACAGAGCATGGATATTTCCAGAACAGAAGGACAAATGGAGTAAAATATTACTGGGTAAAAAAATCAGAATTGGGTCAATGGAAGAGGGATAATCCACCGTGGACCTATTTTTGGAATTTTGAAAAGGACAAAAAAATATTTCTTTCTTTCCCCTTAGAAGAAAATTAGGAGGGGAAGGAAAGAAGACGGAAAAAAAAAAAAAAAAAAAAAAAAAAAAAAAAAAAACCAGAAAAATATATTTTATTTTCTTGATTTTCTTTCTAAAATAAAAAAAAACACACAAAGCAAGATATAGGGAGGGAAAGAGTAATTTATTATGGAAAAAAATTGTTTTGTCTTTTTGATTTTTAATTTTTTGTGATCATTTTTCTTTTTTACCATTACTTTTTCAAGTATCTTCATTAATCATCTTTTCTAGCATCATCTTTCTAATTCAAGAATTGTTTTTTGAGTAAAGAAGTGACAATTGGAGAGAGCACAATAGATGTCTTGCTACACCTGTGTTGCTCACTTAAAATTGAGTCTCTTGAAAAAAAAGCAAAGAAAAAATTGCTGGGAACTTGTCTTTCTTATTTTTTATATATGTCAGTAACATTCCAGAATAATATAGTATTTTCTTATGAAATCTTGTGACTCATGTGGGTGGAGTATTTTCTTTTCTATTATATATAAATACAGGATGGTGAATGCAAAGGAGTTGGCAATCCATGACTTCAAAGCTGATTCAGTGACTTTGTCCAGAGGACACTGGTTTTTGGACAGTGATGCAGCTGAAGAACAAGTGGACTTAGAATCCGATGAAGACCAAGAAATTCCAGAAGCTGAAAAAATAGCAAAAGAACTTAAAGAAATTCTGGGAGTGATAGGACAGCATATCTTCACAGTAGCAGTGGGAGGATATAAGTACACCATGCTGTGCCAAGAATTTTACAGGTTTCAGAAAACTTCTGTCAACCTCAAAAGATGGAAAGCTGTGGGATTGCACAAGCTCTTAGAAGAACCTATTTTCTTTATTGACTTTGAAAGAGTAGCACAAGTGATGGGAACTTTGGAGGAAGTGGGAAAAGGCAATGATGCCTACTTCAGATGTAAAGTGAAGAATAAAGACAATCAGGAGGCAGGGATAGTCATCAAAGCAGAACATATCAGAGCCGCCTTACAGTTCTATCCAATGGGCACTAAACTGGACCAAAGTTTTGTCAAGAAAAATAAGGAGACTTATACGGGGTATGTAAAGTTCACTGACTTCAAGGGAAAAGAAAATGAAGAATATGCTATAAGAATGTTCTTGCAGTTCTTTTGTTTTCCGAAATTACCAAGGTATACCATGCCTCATAAGTCAGTAACTCTATTAATGTTCAATAACAAAGATAAAACCAAGCCATTTGGGGTGATGGATGTCTCACCTTACATCCATGAACAGCTGAAGGAAGCAGCAAAGCATTGGGAGCAGAAAAAATTCATGAATGGAGCCCAGTTTTTGACAAAAATCATTTATCATGTTCTAGGAATGGAAGAACAGTTAAAGTTAGCTCCTGAGGCACAGTATTTCAGAAATTTGATGTCAGGAATCAAAAGTCCCCCAAAGAAGGCACTTGGAAGAGAATCAGAAGGACAAGCTCGCATGAGGGGAACAGGAATGAAGAGGAAAGTAATATATGAGGAAGTGATTCCAGTAAAGAAAAGAAAGTTGGACCCCAGAAAAGTAGAGTTAGAACAGGCGGAAGAAACAAGAGAGGAACAGGTGGCAGCACAGAAAAAGGTACAATCCTCCAGTGAACCTCATCCTCCGCAGACAAGTAAAGAACAGCTTTACACTTATCTCACTCAAGGAAACAGCAAAAGAGCCATATACGAGGCACAATACCAAAAAATGTTGGAAGATTTTTCATGTAAAGCTACCGATTGGATCCAAGAAGAGGTGGAGCACTATGAGGCATTGCATGAAGAAATGATGGCAGCAGAAACTGAGGAGATATTTGTAAAGAAGGAGGTAGAATTGCTGGCATACTTCAAGGAGTTGCAAGGACCTCCAGAGGCCAGAACTACGGTGGTAGTGAAAAAGAAGATGCCAAGGAAACCTGTTCAAAAGAAGAAGATGATAAAGAAAGGAAAAGGAAAAATGGCAGATGAACATGTGATGAAAGAAATGAAACGAGTAATTACAGAAGAAACACAGAAGCTAACCTCAGTGATGGAAGTGTCAAAGCCTATAGAACAAGAAGTGGGAGGATCTTCACGATTCTCATCTGATTCAGATAGCGACATTGAGAGTTTTTTGCTAAAAAGTTTAAATCTGTCAATACCCAACACTCCCAATATAGCTGTACAGGCTGTGGAAAAAGTGAAGACACCTGAGGATTCAAGTAAGAAACCTCAAGAGAAGCAGACACAGGAGGAAATAGTTCCACAGATGAGTGCTGAAGAAAAAAGGAGGCAGTTAAAAGGTAAGGCAAGGATGACAGAAGAGGAAGACCAGGGGAGGAATGAAGATAGTTCTGGAATAATGAATGTTGACAAAAATTCAATATGGACCAACCCATCACAGACACAGTTCAAATTAAATGCAAGATTGACTGCAAGTTTGGAGGAACTAGCAAAGAAAGTATTCGGCAGTGTACTTAGCTCAAATAATCAGCAGAAGGATGCATCCAAAGAACAGGAAAGCAAGGAGTTAGAATCAGAAAAGAATACTCAAGAGGTCTTGGGACAAGTAATAGAGGAAGGAATTGTTCAAAGTATAAAGGATGTGCTGCAGGATATAAAAAGCAGTGAGGAATTTACATCTAAGAATGATCAAGAACAGGAGGTGGAAGCAGATTTTATGGATATTGAGGAGCAAGATCAGGAATGCATAAAAGAGAAAAGTAATGACCAGGTTGCTGGTACAAAAGAAATTGAATTAGTTGAAGTTCAGGAAAAGCAGGAACAGGAAGACCAACTCAGGAAAGTTCAACAAATTCTTGTTGAAAAGGACTCAAATAATAGTCAGGAAACCCTAACACAAGAAAAGGAGATACTAATTAAGGAAGTCCAGCTCTTCACAGAGAAGCAACCAGTAGTGGAAGAAAAGAAGCCATTAGAAGAGAAGAAAGCTTCAGATTTTTCAGAGCAGAAGAGTGCAAATGACAGAGCACTAGTTTATGAGGAGGAAGATAACAATCAGGATACAGAGAACTATGATCACAATGATGAAGAACAAGACATGCAGGACATAGAAGATGAAACAGCAGCAGAAGAAGATGATGTGGATAAAGAAGATAAGCAAATTGAAGTTAGACAGACAGAAATAGAAGTAGGGTTGGAAAGAATACCCAAAAATATAAGATCAGCTTGTCAAATGATTATGAGCAACATTGAACAATTCAGACCATCTAGCAGAAATATGATCATATCAGGAATGGTGGCTGAATCAGAATTTGAAAAAGGCAGTTTAATTATCAAAGAACACAAGAAAGAAAAAGAGCAGATGACAGAGCAATTAAGGTTGATAAAGGAAAGGAATGAAGAATATCTCAGTAGAATCATTGCTTTGGAAGAAGCTGAGGTTCAGAAGCAGAACAGGATCCAATATTTGGAAGAAAAGAGTGTAAAGTTATCAGAGCAGAATGCCAAAATGGAAATGGAACTAAAAACCATAGGAGGAAGATACAGAACTTTACAAACATCTTATCAAATTCTGACTAGAGCACATGAAGAGATTAATAAAGTGTTGTTAGAAGAAGGTCAACTACAAGGTGGAAGTAAATCTGTTCAATTGACAGAGGAAGAAAAGGAAGAGCTGCATAAAGAAATTCAAAGACTTCAAACAGAATTAAAAGAGGCCAAAGAAATGGAGAAACAGGCAAACACTCATGCTGCCACATCAATGAGAGGATATCATCAATTACATTTGGAGGTAGAGAAGGAAAGAAGTGAATGGCAAGCAAAGATGGAGGAAGAAAGAAATGAGTGGAGGAAGGAAAAGGAGTTATGGGCAGCTCAGAACAAAAGTTCAATGATGACTATAGAAGAATTACAGAAACAGTTGGAGAAATCAAAAGTTCCAGAAGAAATTCAAGATCAAGTACAGGCAGAAGATACAGACAATAGGGAATATGAAACAGGGGATTTTGACAGGGAACAAGAGAACAAGGAACCAGCAGCCAAAGAAACAGAGGAAGAATATTCTGAAGATTTTGTACAGAAATTATTGACCAATAGAGAGTCAAGAATGGAATTTATCAGGAAAATGCATGATGAGTATGAAGATCAAATAGTTACCTTTGCTCTGAATAAAGGCATTAATCCAGATCAGCATCATTGGGCTGCAGATGGATTGGGAATACCTTTCTGTATGATTTTGGAGAGTATAAAGAATTATCAATTAGCCAGAGTAGGGCTATCTCCGAACAAATACCTTGAGTATGAAGAAGATATTAATGTCACGAAGGAGTTATTTGAAAGAGCAAATCCTAAATGGAGGAATAAGTGGTTGGATGCCAATAAGGAATGCAGGAAAATTTGGAAAGAGGCACCTTTGAATTTAAAGATTAACCCAGCCTATTGTCCAGTTGCCAGAAGAAGAGAATGGACTGTTTTTTGGGAAAGGAGGAAAACAGGGCAGATTCCAGCAAAATGGCTGAATTTTCCAAAAATAGCAGGTCCAAAGGCAGGCACTTGGCCTACAAAAAATTACATGGTGAATACTGCTGAGTCAGTTTTAACAACATATAAAGATGTTAATGATCCAGCCTGTATATTACTTGTCAGAATAATGAGATTGATTCTAGCTTGTATAGAAACCTACACTGATACAGATATCAGAATTTTGAACTACATAGGTTTTAATTCACCAACCGATGCCCTTTTGTTTGATTTGAGTGAGACACCAGACAGGATCTGCTTAATGGCCTACTACAGCAGAATTATATTTTTGGGTAGTCATTACTTATAGATTTTTGAGGATGCTTTCGATTATGGGTTTTTTGAGAGGGAGTCAGAGATTTTTGGGAACCTATGAGTTGTTACAAAAGCAAGACTTACTGCCTATGAAGTTGCTTACACTGAATATTTGAAGAAGGATGTCATAGATAAGCCTGAAGCTGCAGTGCAATGGAGGAAAGCCTTATTTGAAATGGTCAATAACTTGAATGTCACAGAAAGGAAGAGCCATGATTTGGTGTCACAAGTGTATCAAAGGAAGAAGAAATAAAGCTGAGCTCACATAAGAAAATCTTTCGTCAGGAGCCGAAAGGCTTAGGAGGGGAAGGATGTTGGAAGGTGTATTTTTGAAGAGCATTTTTGATGTAAAAAATTAGTAAAAAGTCAAAAAAAACTTGTAAAATATTTATGCAATGATTGTAAAAATAAGGAAGAGCCTTCCTTATGTGGTTGAGGATCTCATGTAATTTTTGTAGAATTTTTAGAAACTCTTAGATAGCATTTTTTAGAAAATTAGAGAAAAAGACCTAATTTCAAGTGTGAAAAGGGACACTTGAAAATGTATATAAGTCAATTTTCTCTATTTTGGAGAGGTTGGTTAGTCATTTGCTCAAGCTATCAATAGAGAAGAAAGAGTTTCTGCAAAATCGTGTTTTCTCCTATTGAGTGTAATTTCTTTTGATGTGTGAGCTTGTCTCTTGCTTAATCATGGAGATTTGTGAGTCATATTTGTGTATTACTGAGTAAGTTGTATGAAGAGAAGGACCTATTGCTGTAAATGAGTGGAAAGGACTGAAGGAAGTTCCAAAATTGTGAAAATCGTCTGTTGGTACAGAATCGCGATTGTCTCGTCTTGGTGATACAGGTGATATTTTTCAGTTTTGAGTTCATATTTGTATTCTGCTAATGAAATGGCATGGTTTTGACACAAAGAACATGGAAAATGATGGAGATTTGCCTTAGTTATGGTAAACTCAAGATTTTCTCTTCATCTTCAATTTCTCTCAGCAATCCAGCCATCAATCTCTTATTTCCTTGAATCTATTATCTTGAAGGGGCTGTGGTCTTGTGGATATTCCTAGGATTGACAAAATAAAGATGATTTGTTGATTCTTTGTTACTTCATGATTGGAGAGGACAACTTGGAGTCCAAAACAAAACAGATGCCTTCCTTGACTTTGTAGTGTTCTGAAAATGCTCCTCCAAAGCATTCCATATGTCAGTTGCACTTTCAAGACCTCTAATGTGAGGTAACAAGTAATCATTGACTCCCATATAGATAATGCTCCTAGCTTGAGCATCTTTCTTCATCCAATTTTTCAAATCTGCTAACTCTTCCCTAGTTGGAACACTAGGATCTCTAAATTCTGGCTTCTCTTCTTCTCCTGTGATATAACCAATTAAATCTTTGCTCATAAGATGAGCTTCCATTCTCATTGACCATGCAGGATAGTTTTCCCTATCCAATTTCTCTATCTGTAGAGCATCTCCCATCTTGTTTCCACCTGTGTATTGAAAATTTCAAGCTTTACAAGCAATGTATGTACCTTTACTTCGAATTAGGCTCCTTTTGCCTTTCTTGATGTCGAGTAGTCTTCTCCTTAGGCTTTTGACTCCAAGCTTTCACTTCTTAGCTCTTCAAATGTTGAACTTCTTGAATCTGCAGCAGTCGGGACCTTCCTTTCCTTGATTTGATGTCTCCTGCTCTGATACCACTGATGGAGAGTGTTAATCTCCAAAAGAACAACCTACTCTTGAGTTTAGAACACCTCTATGTCAAGAGTAAGTCAAAACCTTCACTAAATTATAGATCCAATCTCCAAATTATCAAAATTAAGAAAATCTGTGAAGAAAGTGAAACACAGAAAAGTCTGCTGCAGAATTTCTTCACATTGACTTATCAAACGTGTAAAGTTTTTGATGAAACTTTGTATGAATCATCTCCTAGAGATTGCGCATCACCTCCAAGTTAAATTACTTCAAAAGCTATAGTATAACTTGAGAAATCAATTTCACAAGTTACCTATGTCAGACACTGTTACTCAGAACAGTCGATTCTACACCCCTAACTTCTTAACTTTGGTTCTCACAATGTCGAACCCGTTTTGCCAAATCCTTTTGACTGAAGATAGCTTATCTCTCAACTTAGATTTTAAGCTATTATATGTGTAAAACTTTACACTGTGCACTGAGCACTACTCATTTCTTTGGACTCGAAATGTGCGCCTGTTTCAGAGAGCTGTGAACATTCAATACATGTGAATGTTCCTATCAGCAATTCTCTTCACCTGTTTACAATTAGACTCTAAAATTCAAACCACAGACTCATTAACTAACAACTTAGATATCCTCAAAAGGATTTCACAAATGATCTACCACAGACGGAGTAGACGCAGAAACATCGGGCGCAACATTTCCTTCATTTCAGGAGAAGACTACAACTGAAAAGTGAGAGAGACTTCAACTTCTTTCTCAACTGTCTATTGACATTTACAATCACTAATTTCTCTATTCCTATGCTCATACATGGTCTCTCTTTGTCTTCTCTCTTCTGCTCTCTCTATATGCCCGACATTTTTCAAAAGTATTTATAGACATCTATGTACAAACTCTCATCAAAACATAAGTATATATAACCTATGTCATAACTAATGTACATATGTGTACATGTCCTTCACTCTTGTGAATGTATCCATTTTCTTCACTCCAAATCTTCAATTGGTGATTGATATGCACCAACAAGATATACATGAGCTACCAAGCATGAAGCAAAAACCACTGGTGGACACACGAGTCTCATAGCAACCAGCCCAATCTGAGTTAGAAAAAGCATGCAAATCTGGCGGTAGTGATCCCCCCTTGGGATAAAACAACCCAAGTACCCGAGTACCACTCAAGTAGCGAAAGATGCGCTTAACCGCTTTCCAATGCGTGACTCATGGGCAATGCATAAACCTGCTCATCTGTGAGACATCAAACTGAATATCTGGCCGAGTAATGCATAAGTAAAGCAAGCATCCAACAGCCTGCTGATAGAGAACAGCATCAAATGCATCTCCAGCATCATGAAGACTCAATCGTAAACCTGTCTCCATAGGAGTGGCAATAGGCTTACAGTCTTCAAGGCCAAAACGCTGCAATAATGTGTCAATATATTTCGTTTGACACAAAGCCATTCCACCATCAACGTGCATAAAGTGAATGCCCAAATAGTGATGCAAATGCCCCAAATCAGACATCTCAAATGAGGCATGCAAATCAGCCTTAAAATCAGCAATATGTGTCTCAATAGGACCAGTGAGCAGCATGTCATCAACATAGACAACAATGATCAGAAGCACATCATTAGCACGTTTAACATATAAGGTGCTTTCAGTTGGACTGTTCTCAAAACCATGTGCAATCAGATAGGCATGTATCTTCTCATACCAAGCATGTGGTGCTTGCTTTAAACCATATAATGCCTTCTTTAACCTACAAACCTGGTTTTCATGCCATTTCTGCACAAAGCCACGGGGCTGAAAAACATACACTTCTTCATGCAAGTCACCATTCAGAAATGTTGTTTTAATGTCCAACTGATGTACATTCCAACCATGATGGGCTGCAAGTGCACAAATGCTTCGAACAGTAGTCATACGGCATGTAGGTGCAAAGGTCTCATCAAAATCAATGCCTCTTTCCTGTGCATAACCCTTTGCAACAAGCCTAGCCTTATACCTGTCAACTGTACCATCAGGTTTACGCTTCAGCTTGTATACCCACTTAGTGCCAATGGCCTTCTTGCCAGGAGGCAAGTCACATAAAGACCATGTACCATTCTTCATTATAGCATCATATTCAGATTGCATAGCAGCCATCCAATTTTCTGAATTTTGTGCTTCATCAAAAGAAAGAGGCACCAACCATTTTGGCATAGTTTTTGCTTGCTCAATATCAGCTCTCTCATCAACAAGTGCATCATGTAAATCGGCATCAGAAATGGAATGATCTGCATCATCATATGAAACCTGCAAAGGCTGAGAAGTTGCCTCATTAGGACCAGCACTAGCCTGTCCACCTGTAAAAAGAGGCATCAAAGTATCATACATGTCTTTGGAGCTAACAGATGTCTCCTTAGTACATGAAAGCAATGGCTGAATAGCATCTTCCACAAAGACAACATCACGGCTAACCAGAATGCGTTTAGTCTGTGGATGATACAGACGATAGCCTTTGCTTTCAGAAATGTACCCAACAAAAATACATTTTACTGCCTTATCATCCAATTTTTTGCGATGTTGTTCAGGCACTAATGCATATGCCAAACAACCAAAAACACGCAGATGAGCAACAGATGGCTTGCGGTCATGCCAAGCCTCATATGGAGTGATAGACTGCAACGCTTTAGTGGGACACCTGTTCAATACATATGCTGCACACATGACAGCCTCAAGCCAGAAACTATGTGGTAAATCCTGACTTTTGACCATGCACCTCACCATCTCCATGAGTGACCTATTCTTTCGTTCAGCAACTCCATTCTGTTGAGGTGTATATGGCAGTGTACAATGGTGTTTTATCCCACGTTGAACCAGAAATGCATTAAAATCTGAAAACATATATTCCCCCCCTCGATCAGAACGGAGGGTGCCCATTTTACATGCTGACAGATTTTCAGCCAAAACCAAAAACTGTTTGAAGCACATGAACACTTCGGACTTTGCTTTGAGTGGATATACCCATGCATGCCTGGAAAACTCATCAATGAAAGTCACGAAGTACAGGTAATTTCCAAAAGAGGGTGTCTGCATAGGACCACAGACATCACTATGTACAAGCTACAATTTCTGCGTAGCCCGAACTGAACCATCTTTTGGAAAGGAAGAATGCTGCATTTTGCCCAAAATACAGCCTTCACAAACATGTTTTCCAGGTGCCTCAAGTTTGGGCAAAGAGGACACCATTTCAGATTTCTGCAGGCGTAACAAACTAGCAAAATTCAGATGACCAAAGCGTGCATGCCAAAGCTTTGCATCTGACATAGCCTGAGAATCATGAACTGCACATGCCGAATCATTCACAGATCTTTCATAGTCTATGAGCTTATACAACCCACGACATAAAATGCCAGAAGCAATAATCACATCGCCATTTGAGAGATCATGGACTGTACACCTGTCATCAACGAATTTCACAACTAAGCCAATCTTGGCTAATGCAGAATCTGATAACAGGTTCTTTTTGATCCCTGGCACAAATAAAGCATCTAACAAAGTGAAAAAACTACCATCAGCAGTAGTCACAATGATCTTACCAACTCCCATAACAGGATAAGAGGAGTTATTGGCGCATGTGACAGTATTCCCTGTAGGGGCAGGCTCGAGTGAAGAGAAGAAACTGCGCTGCGAGGTAATATGTTTGGTCGCCCCACTGTCAAAGTACCAAACATCTGAGTCTACTGCAGACATGCACTGATCATGAGAAGATGGGTCAAAACTGCAGACAGTAGTAAACGCCCATTCTTCTTCCTGCACAAGATTTGCAGACTCTGTTTTTGGTGTAGAGGTCTCTACAACAACCATTCCAGCCTCTTTCTTCTTTGCCTCTTTAGCAGCCAGTTTTGGACAGTTCTTTATAATATGATCATTTCCTTTACAGTACTTGCAGAACAATTTCTGCTTTTCTGATTTCTTCTCATCTTTATCCTGGTTCTTCGATTGTGCAGCATTTGCAGATTTCTGCTTACTAGTAGAAGAGCTCCATTTTCCTTTGCCCTTCTGACTAGCAAGGAAAGCTTGATCTGCAACACGCATAATGGACCTGTTCTGCCTGGACTGATCTTCCTGCAATAGAACAGAGACTAATTCCTCAAATGACAAGGCATTCCGATTGCCTTTCATCATCAACCGAAGAGTAGAGGCAAAACTCTGATATGAATCAGGAAGACCATTCAGAACGGTCTGCACAAGTGAGCTATCTGGTATAACCTCATTAGCAGAAATCAAATGTTCCTTTAGGTCTTTGATCTTTGTAAGAAAATTGTCCATAGAATCACCTTCATTCATGTGCTCACTCTCCAACTGTTTTCGGAGGTAAGCAACACGAGCCTCATTCCTAGCCTAGTACAAAGTGGTAAGTGTATCCCAAGCATCCTTTGCTGTTCTGCAAGAGTGAATGTGAGGAATAATGGCACGTTTGATAGACAAAGCTATCAATGCATGTGCCTGGGCATCTCTGCCATCCCAACGAATCTGCTCTGTAGTAGGTGCAACAGAAACAACAGCACGAACAGGAATCTGCGGAATATCATCTTCGACACCATCTTCATCAGCTCCAACACCTGTATTTGTAGTACTTGTCGTTACAGGTGTAACAGGACGTCTTTCAACACCCTGCACAATGTTCCACAATCCTTTTGCAACCAGTACATGTCGCATCATATAAGCCCATAATGGGTAGTTGGTACCATCCAACGTATCCTCAACAGCCAACATACGGAATACATCACTGCTTTCAGCCATGGCCGGTGACTAAAATACCTTGATGCAGAAAATTGACTGTATCTCAAAAAGTTGAACAGAACAACCCAGACGAGTTCTGCTAAACTTGTAGCAGACTTTGAGACGCTTAAACTGGCGAACAGAAACTGGTATATACCTTTGGCACAAAAGGACAAAATAGCCTGCACAAGCGCTGCGATAGTGCGTTCGGAGGCTGAAACGAGCTTAGATCGCGATTTCGGCACCACAAAGTGAAGCCGTTTTGATCTCAAAAACACCCTGAGTATGCTCACCAAATTTCCTGCGAATCTGAGACTGCAAACGGAGGAGTGTCGACGGTGCCCTAGAAGAAGCGACGACCTTCTCTGATACCAATTGTTGGAGATAGACGTCTGCGGAAGCACGCGAACAGCACAAGGAAGAAGAAGAAGCTTGGAGCACAAACACACAATACTAAATGTATTACTAGAGAATGTACAAAGATAAGTAGCCCATTAGGGCAATAGGCGTATATACAAGCCGGGGGAAAAAAACCTCCTAAAGAGGGAAAAAAGTGCCCCGGCAGTCCTAGAGTGTTCACACACATCACTATCTAAATATATCAACAAAACCTACATGGTTGTCGACTGTCAAAAGAGTACATCCAAGCAATACTCGTCTATAATGGGTACGAAAGGATTGAATGACTCAACTAGTCAACTCAACACAGAAGCAAAACATCCATTCAGTGGAAGCATGGAGGGACAACCACTATGTGCAATCACAAATGGATAAACAAATACTTCTTCGTGTATGGCTTCCACATTAGTAGAAGCCCAAAAATCACAGCAATGAATATGGATACCAAAGAGAGTCCAACAAACTGCAAATGAGGAAATAGGAAAACTCAATGAGATATCATACCTATAGCATGAAGCAAAGAAGTCTACAAAGACTCACCAAGGATACCAAACTTACACTACATCTAAAACTGAGAACGAGGAGCTTGACAGAAGCAAATTCCACAAGCATAAACTACCAAGTGGATATGGAAACCTAAAAAGCTACAAGGAACTAAAGAATAGATTCAACATGATTCTACTTGCACTCATGAAGAGTCCATTGCATCCAGAGTATGCATGACAGGGTCACATTACAAGGCCATGCATTCGGCACATTGACTCTTCAACAAAAGTAGTGGTGCACATTTCCACAATTGGAATAGTACTTAGCTTCTACTATCATAGGAATGACCATACATTGTAAATAAATAAATCCTTTGGCTAGCATTAATTTTTGTTTTCTTTCACGATTAAAACTCAAGAAAAGTGTGGTAAGAGACATGACTTACTTATACAAGGGGGAATAGAGCGACAAAAAAGAAACGACATATCACTAAACCACACATAAAACACATGAATTGGTTTCTCCTAAGCTGATTCTTTCTTGTCTTACAAGTGCAGATGGCTTTCGAAGATTTCAAAGGAACCATTCAAGAAGAAGTACTCGAATTTTCACTCCAAAGTGTAACCAAAGCCAACATCCACTAGTTTTGAGAAGAACAACCTGAGGAGAGCATTTATTCTTGGTGACCATAAATATCATGGACATTGATCATCAGTTCCCTGTGATGTCCCATTACTTTAAAGTCTTACACGATTTCCCATCAACTATGGATGTGTTAACAAAAGCAAGAATTAATAAGTATTTTGAGCTACCCATTTATAAGCCAAATTTTCAACGATGCACTCAGGTTATAAACACTCTTCAACCGGCTCTACATAATCCTTTAGTTCCAGAAGCAAAAGTTCTCGATGCGGAAGGAGAATGGGTGATCATTCAGTTCACTCACGAATTGATTAAATAAGCATTTGGATAGGAGAAAGATGAAAACAACGACCTAAAGGATGAAAGCCATGGAACAAAGACCCGCACCTTTGTGGACATCAATCATGTGGGTATTGAAGAGGAGGTCAGGCTCATACATCAACATTTTTTTTTCCCAACATGCATCAATATACAACACCACAAAAGATTATAGTACAACTATTGTCTAATGCCACGAAACAAATTGGCAATCAAGTGAATCTAACATCCTATGTCCAAGAGCGCTTATTTGAAGCCAAGAAGCAATGGGATAAGAAGAAGTTCCTGAATGGAAGTGTGGCATTGACAATTTTGATCCATCATGCACTAGGCATTAGGGAGTACCTTAAAGAAATGCCTTCATCAATGGAAATGGCAAAATATGCAAAGCCGGCCACTGTTCCAAGAAAGAAGAAGGGAGTAAAGGTGACCGACGAGGTAGGACCAAGCTCTCAGCCTAGAATGAGAGGTGCAAAGAGATTGAGAGAAGTACTAAAGATAGAAGAAGTGCTTCCGGCATAAAAAAGAATACATGTACTCCCAAGAACAAAGATAGAACCGGCCAAGCCCATCACGGAAGATGAGTTAAAGGAAGCCATGGAAGATAATCATAGATATATGGAAGGACAAGTAAACCTACCAGTAGAAGGGCATCACTATCATCAAACTCATATAGAAAATTTGCAGGGAAAAAGGTTGACAAAATTCCATAGATATAGAGAACTGGGATTGGCGAACTCTAGTTCATCTTCTCAAGTCCAAGAAGACCATATACCATCTCCCATGAACATGGAATTCAAAAGAAAATTGAACGATGATGGTAAATGGGACGAGTTAAATCAGGTAAAGGACTCATTTGAAGAGGAAGGCACAAAAATGGATAAAATGTTGGATAACACAATCACCGAGAAACCAACCAAAGGATCATCTCAAGGAGAAGTCCATACCATAAGGATGAATGAGGAAACACAGATTCAAATTACAGAGACCCACTTGGATGGAGAAGCTACACTGAAGATGCCAAAGGAAGAGAAAGATCAGGAAGACGTGGAGGATCAAGAACCATTTACACCCATAAGGATTGTAGCAGAGCCGTCTCCTTTGGATGTAACAGGAACTTACTTCAGTGTTGAGTGTCGAGTATCATGGATCCCTGAGTTGCGACACTTGATAGGTATCGGGTGTCGTGAATCTAGTCAATGTCAGGTATAATGCATAGAGGGCTTTAAGTGAAACTTCAGTAGAAAATCCCCAATTGATAAAAATTTTTCATACAATTTTGAGGTTTTGCAAAGAGCATTGGGAGCTAGGGGTTTGTCAAAACTTGACTGGAGCTTTTAAGTGAATGAACCTAAGATCTGGAAGAACCTTAGGGAGCCGAAGAAGTGTTATCTCTTCTATGGGAGTGTAGTTGAACCAAGTATTCATTCACATTACTCTGAAACCTCTACTGAGTCTGAGGAGGAAACCCTCATGGCCTCAGAAGACATGCAGAATTTTGTACCAATATTGGCATGATGTCAATTATTGAGGGTGAATATTGAACGTCTTTAGAATGTGTGAGCACCAATCAACACAGTTTACCCATCTACCTAGATGGGCTAAAAAGATCAGTGGCTAGGCTGAAGAAATCTACAGATGCTTACATAGTACCTAGGCCAGCTATGAAGTATGCAGGAGGATTCTACATGGATAAAAGAGAGATTTTGTATGTAGTTACAGAGCATCCAGAAAACATCAACGAGCAAAGGGAAGAAGGCAATACCCACAATCTTAATGGAGAAGGACATGAAGAACAAGTGTCTACCCCTAGAGGGAATTCCATTGTAATTAGGGTTTGGAGAGGAGACCTAATTCCCCAAGATGATTCCCTGATGGATGTTTATTTAGTCAACGGAATGGAACATTTACTTAGAACCAACTCTTCATTGTGGGAAGAAGCAACCAACCCAGCCGCCATCTATGAATTACACGATCTTGAAAACCCCACTCATATTATGTACTTGGACAAGAATCAGAGAAGGTACTGGCCCTTAACGGAATTAGATAGAGCAAGGTTGAAATATCAGAACATCCTAATGTTCCCACCTACGGATCAAGCCACAACTTCGCAAAACCCCCAAGGAACCTATTAGGATAATTCTTATCAGCAATCAAAACAGACACAACAACCGAACATTCCAGTTAGACCCCATGTGCAATTTGCTACACCTGGCGATAATCCTAACTACCGACCACCTACACATGTAGAACCGAGGAATATAATTCATGTCCATGAGAGACCACCTATAGGAAGAGGACCAGGTATACCAATAGGACGGCCAGTCTTCCCTGTAATGCCTAGACCACTTGAACCGGGAAGAAGATTGAGGCCCATTCAGGTAGCCAAGTGCATGAGAAGTCACTATGATGGCTCGAATGAACCATACAACCACATAGCTGAATTCAAGCAAGCAATAAGAGCCGAACAAGTGGAAGACTTTCTGATCCAATATGAATCCTTTGGCCTAACCCTTACAGACACGGCCTTAGCTTGGTTCCAACCCTTAGACCCTAATAATTTCCAAAACATGGAACAAGTCTATCAAGAATTGATTGAAGAATTTACTAAGTCCGAAATAAAAAACAACTCATCCTCATTAATCCATAGTTTTAAACAGGCTCCTGCGGAATCGGTGAGACTAGCAGCAAGATGATTTAAGCAATATGTGGATAGATGCCCTGTTGAGGAGAGCCCACTCAAAACAAAATGGTTTCATTGTTTTTGGAAGGATTAGTGACTGGATCATTGAGATCATTGGTATATGTGAAGAGAGTCCAAAATTTGCAAGAGTGTATGTGTTGACCTAAGCATCAACTTAGGGACTTGCGGAGAAAGAGACTATACCTCAATCCCCTCACAAGTGCATATAGTGGGGATACACGCTTTTAATTATCAATCCAAAGAGTATACAAACCTAGCCGAGTGTATGAAGACATGCAATCATGTAATGGTCAATGCAAATGAACTACTCAAAGAATGAAAATGAAGCAAAGACTTATCCAAACAAGCTCCAACTGTTGGTCAAGGCGAAACGATACTTGGTGCAGCAACCGTCAGTATTTTGGACTTTTCTCCCAGCTCCGAACTCCAAATATAGAGAATAGCATATGCGTTTCGAAGCTCTCGAGAAGACGCATCCAATGGCAGTGGTTTCACTCAATTCCGACGCTCCTACTTCAAGTTATGAGAGAAATACTGAGTCGCGGGAATACTTTCCTACACTTCAGCACTTCCTACACTTCGCACACACCTTTCCTACAGCAAAGAAACACTCTCAAGGACAGACAACACTCACAAGCACTCTTTCCAAGCAATACACATGCATACAAGCTCGCGAAGAAGAAGATAAGGAGGGAAGAAGACACTAATTCGAATTTCTGTGCTCTCTATTCTCACAATGGCAAAAAGTTCTTTACAAAGAGTCACATTTGACTTATATACTAGTGCCCTAAAAATGGTCCTTTCACACAAGAGACCGGCACTTTATTCACTAAAAGACTAAATTTCTACTATTTTACATGGGTAAGCTTCTAATCTTCTGTGGGGATGCATCTAGAGGACTCCTCTAGTGCCTTTACAACGGAAAATATATTACAAGAATGATTATGATACAAAAATAGGATGTCCAAATCGGAAAAATTTGGGGCCCGTCCTTTTCTCTGCTTTGTGCGCTCTTTAGCTCTGCAACACTCTCCCCCTCTTCGTCTCTGTCGTCCCTTGACAGACTTTGCTTCGCGCACGCGCCCAGTGGTCAGTATTGTCTGATTCTTGATCTTGCATTACGTTTTAGAGGCGCTCTGATTTGTCCTGGTTGCACACATTGGACCTGGTTGCATTATTCACTTCTTTTCACTGCACGCAACCTTTGCTCATTGTTACCTGTTTATAAAACAGGTGTTCAGTTTTGACGGCCTCTTCTTACTTCCTGTTTTACGTTCTCTGGGCCTGATGTATTTGCCTTGCTCGCCCGCAACCCTTGGAGTTAGACTGACTACCTGATATTCCACAGTCTAATTCACCTATAGGTTCCTTAATTCTGGGTTGCCACGCACACCACCAGTGGAAGGTCTGAGGATGTGGTGCTTCAAGAGGTTGAAGCACCCATGTGGGTTGCGTCCTTTCCTTGATGTGTGCGCCCCTGCGGGGCTCTGTGCAGAGATGGGTGTTGCGCCCCTGCGGGGCTTCCTACAGAGATGTATCTTCAAATCTTGCCTTTTAGTGAAGCTGTTTCTTTCGTTGTTTTCTTCGTTTCTTCTTTTTACTTGTCTCTTCCGCAACACTGCCCCCCTCCTGGACTCTGTCGTCCTCGACAGGCTTTGATAAGCGACGGGCATATGTTCTGTATACTTGTTGCTCTGTATCATTTAGCAGATTGGCTTCACGTATCATGATCTGTTTCCATTGTTCAGCTTTTACTCCATCGTTTGGCGGTTGTCTGTGATCTGCGAAGAAGCTTAATTCATATGCCACAAGTCGGGCATTCAGATTGGATGACATCTTCAAAAAAATCTCTGAATCTATTTCAAAAAATCCTATAAAAAACGCTTCTTCAAATGTTTGCATATACGGACTTGGCAAAAACATGAGTCTGGAATAGTATGCCATTATTGTGGGGCAGCTCGGCATTACTGATAGATCGAAAATAAGTATATCTGTGCCTTGATTAATGCCGATGAAGTTCAGAAATGTGTATGCCGCATGTTTGAAGACCTTCAAAACCGTAAGTAGCATACTAAGTATTTTATTTGTCATCTTGACCGCTAGATCTGGTACTGTCGCATAATTTTGTAGCCAAAATTCTATTGTTTTGACCATATAATCCTCTGTTGGCAAATAGTTATGTGGCGGGCTCGGTAACATAGGATAATTTAACCACTGTTTATTAATAGTGCCGCTGCGTTGTAAATCCAAAAATTCCTTGGTATCCCTTCTGCGTGGTATTGGACAAAATGAAGGGTTTACCTGTAATAGATATGGTGCGGCTTGCCAATGCACCCGGAGTGTGGGATGTTTCTCCAAAAATTTTCTCCGCCACACTGGTTGTGCAGCTTCAAACTCTGCTTGAGTGTATGTGAATGTGTCATTTTTGAAGTTGAGCTGCTCATCTGGACTTTTTTGTGTAACCTTCTTTATATATTGCCTCGCTTTCTCTTTCAACAATCCATATGGAATGTTGAAAGGCTTCATGATCTTTTCTAAGTCTTTACCTTTGATTTTTGCTTCCTTCATGACCTTGATTACTTCATTTTCAAAATTTTCCGTCAATCGGGACACCACTAGTGCCCGTTCCTTCTGACTTATTTCTGCAGTGTATGGCATCGGATGATCATCATGTATATCCGCCATCTGCTCATGTATTGGAGAATGATAGATCGGGTGAGATAGAGGGCTTACCTCCACCTCGTCAGTAGGATTTTCCTTAGTCGGCACTACTGGTGTCCCGATCGGTTCTTTGTCTTTCTGCTGATTCTTTAGCGCTTCGATGCATTCATCTTTGTCCTTTATCTTTTGTATGGCTTCATCAAGTTTTTCTTTGGTTGCTAGAAGCTCCTTACCTATGTCAGCTACGTGATCCATATTTTCACTGTAGCTTTGTACCAGTTTTGCCTATGCTGTACTCAGCTGCTTTTTGAGCTCACTTATTTCTTGAGTGTGCCGCCGTTCTGATTCCTCTTGTACTTCTTTCGTTTGTCGCAGCAACTCGGCATACTCTGCTATCTGTTCTTTTAATTCCTGTTCTTTAGTGTCTGAGGGGCCCTGTTGTATCAGTGGTTGATCATATAATAAAGATTTCATTAACTCTTTATTCCTGCTGCGTAAAGTATCATTCTCATCCAGATATAACTTCAGCTGTGTCTCTAGTAGAGTACTTCTGGTCTTCATTCTTTCTTTTTCTGCTTCAGTAGCGTCATATAATTTCTGTAGATCCTCGAGCTGTTTTTGCAGTTGGTGATGCTGAGTGCTTAATGATTCATATTGCGTTTTTGTTTCCAGCAGCTCAGTGCTTTTGGCGGCTATCACTTTTTGTGCCTGAATTATTTGTGCAGACAACTGTTCACTCATAATTTGAAACTGATTCTTTTCCTTCATGGCTTTGTCATAGTCTGCATCCGTGTCCATCATTTGTTGTTGGGTATCCATGGCCGTCTGAATCATCTGCTTTACCACAGGCTTCAGTTGAGCCACATCCACATTGAGCCATGTTTTTGGTATACTGGGTTCTTCTCCTGTATTGACATCTTTACCTTGAGCAATGTGTAATGTGGTTTCATGGGGCTGCCTAATCTGAAGTTGGATCCTTGGCTCAGCCACCATGTTGTCTTGATTTTCTTGAGGTGTATCGTCTGGCACCTCGATCACCATTTTTTCTTGGTTTTGTAGCTCCTTTGCTTCCTTCTTCAATGGAGTCTGTTCTTCCTCTTTGATTGGTGGTTTGACGTATGTCTCTTTGGTTGTATCTTCCTTGATGCTGATTTTTGTAGTGTCATTCAATTGAATGACGTGCTCCTGTTCGTTAGCATCATCCACCTTCTTTTCTTTTTCCTTTTGGTTGTTCGGTGTCACTTCCACTTGATTGATTGCTGGTCCTTCTTCTTCATAAGTTTCTGTCCTGATATCAGTATCTAGAGTGTCTTTCTCAGGACTGGAATCTGTATTCGTGCTGGAATCATCAATGCCCAATTCTTTGTATCTTCCAGGTTGTCTTGGAGTCTTTTCTGTACTCTGTTTTTGTTTTACTTGACTCGCTTGTCGATAATGATGTCCTTGGACATTTAGATTCACCTGCCCTTGCATATACTGGTGAGTCTCCTCCAGGGCAGCAGACAAATCTCTGTTTGTAATCGGCATTTGTACTACGGGGATTGTGGGTAGCACATGTGTTCTCTTTGATTGTGGCGTAACTTGGGCTTCCTCCTCCCGTAATCGCTTTGTACCCCTCATTAGTTTTTGTGAGCTGGTTTCAGCTTGTTCAACCACTACAATTGCTTTCTTTTTCTTAGGGACCGTAGCGGATTTTGCATACTTTGCTAGCCCTTCTGATGTCGGCATCTCCCGTAAGCAGTGTTTCATGTCTAGAGTTTCATATATCAGTAAAGTCAAAGCTGAACTACCATTCAGGAACTTCTTCTGCCCCCATTTCTTCTGGGCTTCAAATAATCGTTCTTGTACATAACCTGTTAGATTCACTTTGTTGCCTATCTGTCTCATGGCATGCGATAGGAGTTGTACTATAATCTTTTGTGGTGCAGTGTATCTGTTCATGCCAGGAAAACAAAAGTGTTGATGTACCAAACGTACAGCGTCTTCAATATCTATTCTGTTAATCTCCAGGAATGATCTTTTCTTGGGGTCATGGCATTCCTCTTTGACATTAGTAATTCCTTCTTGATTCCATCCAAAGGCTTTATTGATCAATTCATGAGTGAATTGAATTGTCTTCCATGTGCCCACCTTATCCAATACCTTTGCTTCTGGAACCGAAATCTTTGTTGCAGCCGGCTGCATAGTATTCATTACCTGCGTACATCTTTGGAAGTCTGGTACGTATATAGGCATCTTCAAGAATGCTTCAATTCCAGCTTGAGTCCATACGTCCTCGATATGTGGTAACCCTTGTATTATGGTCTTGAAATCTTGTGACATGATAGGGAAATAATGATCCCTGTCCATAATCTTGATGGTTGCCATAAAGAGAAGTTCCGAGATAGGTTGGTCATCACGAAACCAATGTCCTCTGACCTTTGTTATTGACCCCAATGGAAGAAGTAGCACCTCTTCCTGCTGCGTAGCTTCTGAGTCAGAAGATGTCATCTGCACTCAATATAGAGTATGAATTAGTATCCATATGTTTTTCAGAAATCCTCCTCCATATGTTGATTAATAATTCGATGTTGCTCCGAGTGCATGGTGCCGTCCCTTTCCCGTGGGTGTGAGAAAGGTAATACCTGAATTTTTGTTCATGTATTTTTATATTTTTTGCTGAAAAGAAAACATAAAAGTTAGTCCATAGCCGAAGCGGTTAGTAGATTTTTTTTTTTTGAGTATATTTTCTTTTTTTATGTATGTACAAGTGCTCTCCTATTTCCAAAGGGAAAATGTGTGTGACTATCCGGAAGTAGAAGAAAGAAGTGCCGAATGCTTGGCCTTGTAATGTGGCCCTATCATGCATACTTTGGATCTCGACAACTCCTCATGTGTGCAATTGGATTTTGTAGCTCTATGCATGCAAGTTGCGGGATCCTTCGGCACCCAAATCTGCTTCATTTGGTGGGGATGTATTTCCTTTGGAACCTTCTTGATAAATGTGATTCTTCCTTTATAGTGCGTTTGCTCTATCCGCTTGTGGACTTTCGGTCTTACTTGTGTGGCAGCTGCAGACTCCTTCTTTCTCCAATAGCTATTCCTTTTGGGCCTGTGTGTCTGTGGGCTCTGTTGATGGTGATTGCCCTTCTGAGGATGCTCATTGTTTTGGTTGGTCGTCCTTGAAGTACATGACTTTGGGATCCATATTTTTGTTCGATCCGGTTGTGCTGTTATCAGTTTCTTTGGGATCCATATGCTAGTGAGTCGAGATTGACCTTGTTGCTCAAAATTCTTTGTCTTCTTATTCGATTTGACATGCTGATGTCGAAGACTTTTCTGTTGCTGAAGATATGCCTTCTTTTGATCCTTCCTAATCCAAGCTAGTGTAGAATGTGGAATAGGGTATACTTTCATAGGTGTAGACTTCAATTCTTGCAAAGGAGTATTCTCTCTTGTGCCTTGTGTTTCACTGGGCTTGATTTCATGTTCCTGTGCACTCTTGTGACTCTCTATACTCAAAGATGAAGTGCACACCGGACTCACGATATTCTCACGTGAAGTACTTGACGATGGGATTTCTATAGTGCTAGTGAACATACAATCCTGACTTTGTTCATTGGAATGAACTTCTGGCCCTATATTAGCGGCTTTGGGTGGTCGTTCGTCTAGCAAACTAAATACCTCACGAGGTCCTATTCTGGCAGATATGTATCCTAACGCCAATTGAATGGTTACCTCATATTCATAGATCCAATCTTGACCTAACACAACATCTTCAAGCAGATCCTGGTCCTGACACACTAAGAGTCTCTGCTCCATAGTGTTGTTCCCCATATGTAAAGGTAAGGTTATCTCACCTATGCATTGAGTAATTTTTCCTCCTATTCCTATTAGCTGTGCCTTCGATGGCCGTAACTCCTCTTTAAGTCTCTGAGACAAAGAAAATCTGATGCAGCTTATTGCTGCTCCTGTGTCTATGAGAGCATCCACTAAGTGGTACTCTTTTCGTCCTGCTCCCAGATTCAAGTAAGGTTGTCTTTTTTGTTGTCCTGAGTTCTCAGTGGCTCTAAAATTAGCCATTGGGATGAGTTCTTCTCCTATTCGATATCTCTCGTCTCTTTCTCTCATCCACTCTTTCCGTTTTCTGATGCGTTCTAGGGCTTCCTGTCTCGCTTCTTCTCGTATTCGTTCTTCTTCCTTTTTCCTACTTTGAGCTCCTAACAGTCGCGCTAGCATTTGATCAGTCAAAGGCTCCATGAATCTTTTCACTCTGCATCCATTGATGTAGTTGGGAAGAATGTCTCCGTCTAGTGTGGCGAGATTGACTGCACCACTAGTAGAGATTCGATTTATAATCAGGGGTCCATATCCACGTTTTTGGAGCTTCTTTGCATGTTGTTTGAGGGTGTATACTAGGACTAAGTCGCCTTCTTTTAGTCCCTTGTCTTTTATATGTGCATCATAATAAGCCTTTTGTCTCCGTTTAGCGGCATAAATGCCTGCTACCGCTTGCAATCTAGTCTCGTGCAGCTTTTCAATTTGATCTAATTGCTGAGACAATTCATGACCGTTCCACTCATATTGCTGGGCCACTTTCAATGTAGGTACTAAGAAGTCAATTGGCAAAATTGCGTTCTGCCCATACACTAGGTTGAAAGGTGTAGTTCCAATGGCCGTTTTATATGCCACTCGGAATGCCCAAATTGCGTGATGTAGTTGTTTGTCCCAATCAGACCTTCCATTATTGACGATCTTTGTCAATACAGTACATAGTACCTTGTTGGAACTTTCAGCTTGTCCATTAGCTTGAGGGTGGTATGGGGCTGATTTTTTATGAATCACAAGAAAGTCATTCATTAGCGACTCAATGACCTCGTTTAGGAAATGCGTTCCTCGATCACTCACTATCTCAATCGGTAGTCCAAAGCGTGTGAAAATGTGCTCAAAGAGAAATTTTGCTGTGGTTTGAGCATCATTCTTTCTAGTGGCTTTTGCTTCTACCCACTTAGTTAAGTAGTCGGTGGCTACAATGATGTACTCCGCATGTGATCCTTTGGCCGGTGGATTGATAGGTCCTATGAAGTCAATTCCCCACTTGGTAAATGCTCTTGCACAAACCATCGGTCTTAAAGGCATGTCGTCTCTTCTAATGGGGTATTTCGCTCTCTGGCATGTTTCGCAGCTTCTCACATATGTCTCCGCATCCATATGTAGAGTTGGCCACCACAAGCCTGCAAAGAGAATCATCTTGACCGTTCTGTCTGCTGAGAAGTGTCCTCCCGCAGCTCCTGCGTGTGCCATTTCTAAGACAGAGAGATATTCATTTTCATGAATGCACATTCTTAGTTGGTTATCCTTTCCGCGTTTAAAGAGTTGTTTTCCTATGATGGCGTAATCCTTACTCTGTTCTTCAAGAGCACGTTTTCTTGCTAAGGTAGCTCCGTCAGGGTACTCTCGAGTTTTCAAGAACTTTACTAAAGGCGTGCTCCACCTTGGTGCTATTGTAGAATAGCATAATGTAGAGTTCTCGTCTGGGATTTGTTCTTGACAGGTTTGACAGGTTGACACATAGTTATGTGCATCTCGTTGCATGGTTGGCCAATATATGCCAAATCTCTTGAGTGTTTGCCACGTTCCATTTGCATTCAAATGAGTGTTTCATTGGTTTATGTGTGCTTTCTGAAGCCACATTTTTTGTTCCCCTTCTTCCACGCATCTCATCAGCAGTCCGCTTGAATCCTGGTGGTACAAGCTTCCAGCAATAATGTGAAGGTTTTTGGTCCTCCAGAGATCTTGCTTTTGGTTTGGCGTGATCCCATCTTTAGGTCCATGTGTAAGTATCGGGATCAATTTTTCGGCCCATTGAGGACATACTTCCAGGTTAAAAAGATAAGTATCTGGCAGATCATCAGGAACTCCTATGGGTGGTTCTCCATGGGTCATACGAGATAAGTGGTCTGCCCTTGTGTGGGTGTTTCCTTTCTTGACTATTACCTCAAAATCAAATTCCATTAGCAATAAAAACAATCGTACTAGTCGTCCTGTATTGCAAGGCTTGTTGACTAAGTACAATAGGGCTTGATGATCAATGAAGAATTTGAACTTGTTTGCCAGTAAGTAATGTTTGAATTTCTTGACTGCATAAACCATCCCTAGGCCCTCTCTCTCCGTAGTAGTATAATTACGTTCCGCTTGATTTAACTGTCTACTGGCATAGGCTATCGGGTGGTCTAATTTTCCTGTGTCAGCTGGTTGAGCTAAGATGCAACCAATGGCAAACTTGGAAGCATCAACATGAATATGAAACGGTTTATTCCAGTTGGGGACTCGAAGAATGGGTGCTGAACTCAATCGATTCTTCAACTCATTAAAAGCTTTTTCGCATTCTTCGGTCCAATTGAATTGAGTTAATAATGCATAAAGAGGTCTAGCAATTATGGCGTACATATGTATGAATCTTCGATCGTAACCACAATGTCCCATAAATGCTTGCACTTCTTTAGCAGTTTTAGGTCTTGGTAAATCCAAAATTACTTTAATTTTGTCTTCATCTGTTGAAATTCCATTCTTAGAAACAATATGTCCTAAGATTTTCCCTTGTCGCACCATGAAGACACATTTTTCAGGATTGAGGCATACTCGATATTGTCGACATTTGGCAAAAATCTTTTCTAGTTCAGGGATGTGCTCTGATCGTATAGCTGAATATATACACAGATCATCCACGTACACCTCCATGCTTTTTCTCAGAAATTCTTTGAACACATGACACATCAATCTTTGGAAAGTAGCTGGGGCATTCGTTAAACCAAAAGGCATGACTCTAAAGGCGTATACTCCCCATTCAGTTGCAAATGCAGTCTTATGTTGGTCCTCAGGAGCAATGGCTACCTGATTATACCCTGAAAAGCCATCCAAAAAGCTATAAACTTCCTTCCCTGCTACTCTTTCCAAGAGATGATCAGTGATTGGTAAGGGATAGCTATCCCTTATGGTTGCGGCGTTTACTTTCTTCAAATTGATGCACACTCTTAACTTTCCATTCTTCTTCGGTACAACCACCAAGGGTGATACCCATTCCGTGTGCTCAATTTCGTAGATGAATCCAGCATCTAACAACTTATCTATCTCTTCTTTTATCTTGGCTGAATACACATCATTATAAGTATAAGGTCTCTGTTTCGAAGGTTTGGCCTCGGATGTCATGGGGATTCTATGCGCACATATAGATGGATCTACTCCTTTTAAGTCCTTATAAGTCCAAGCAAAGACATCCCGGTATTCTCTTATGAGTCGAATTAACTCTTGTTCTTCTTCTAATGAGACATCCTGTCCTATGAAGGTACATCGTTCTTCTCCTCCTTCCATAGTCACGACTATTTTTTTGGTTTGCTCCTTATTATCATATGCTATTCCAGGTTGTGCTTCTCTTTTAGGCATTTGAATAGCAATTTTCCTCTCTTCCACTTCGTATTTTTTAAAATGAGCTGGTACCTCAAATTGGTCTTGAAGTTTGTTTTCCTCATTTTCTAATTCCCTTTCAACTTCTAATTCCTCTTTTTGTGTGAGTTCCTCTAATTCCTCTTTTTGTGTGAGTTCCTTATGTGTTTCATTGGCTGTGATGTCTATGTTGGTGGTACTAATCCCTAGATCCATGGGTTCTGGTTCCATTTCAATGCTCTCGTAGTCCTCCTTCCAGTCTTTCTCAATCACTTCCCCTTCTTCTGCCTCCTGAAGGACTACCATATACAAACTAATATCATAACCCTCTTCATCGATACATTCGTTCATGGTCACTACTTCTTCGTTCACACAGACATCGAGGGTGGCTAAGATTTCCATCCAACCGTGAGGTTCGAATTCCTCATCCGGAAATACTTGTGGCATATAGGCTGGATCTTGTACGGATCTCACTATTCCTTGTTTCTGCTGCCAACTTTTTCCTCTCTCTTCTTCCTTCTTTGCAGCTTGACATATCCATAGATGAGTGTCCTCGTTCATCCAGGATTGATCACTAGAACCTGCACTATGAACAGATTGATCATCTTCCTCTTTGTGGATTTGATTCCATTGCAGAGGTGGCACATCTTGATATGTGTATGTATGTAGGTTTATCCTAGTGGTGGTTCTTGCGTGTTGTAGATATACTGCATCTTTTCCCCAATCTTGTACGACCTTTAGCTGTCTCATGAATGGCCTTCCCAAGATCATTTCATAATTGCTTGGCCTTTTGAAGTGACATATTGCTAAAGTATGTTCGAATTCCACTCCGCACGTAGTGAAGACTACTCGTTCCAACAATCCTAAGGGTCTTTCCGTATGTCCATCTGCCATTTGTATTTTCATACGTGTTGGTCTCAATACTGGTTTTCCCCATTTCTCCCAAATTTCTTTGGTAGCAATGCCAACACCAGCTCCTGAATCTAGTATGGCTTTGGTAGTGTAACCCCTATAGGTGATTGGTAGGCATGTATTTCCTTCATCTCCTTCGCTAAAGTCTCCTACTTTATCCACTGGAATTCTCACCGTTTTCACTTCGTCAGCTCCCTCCTTCTTTTCCTCCTTGACTTCCCATTGATTGATCAATTTCTCTTTTAAATGTGGTTTTACCTTTAACAGTTCCTTGAATGTTAGGGTACATGGGATTTTCACCTCTCTAAGACGTTGTATGATCTCCGATGTTTGAACTGATGGATTCGTTTCTCGTCTCATTATTGATGGAATGCGATACAATTCTGAGTTGTGCTCGTATTCCCCGGTGTAGTTGGGTACTTCCTTTACATCTTCCTCTTCTTTGTCACTTGCATCCATTGGAAAAATTTCTTCTGAATTGAGTTCAGGTATTGAACCCTCTATTTCGTTTTCTGCTTCTAATTCTTCAAAGGGCGGTTCCATTCCTTCTACCTTTTTCCACTTGTCCTCTTGAACTCGTGCCCATAGATCCTTAGTCCAGTCTCCTTCTATTTCAGGGACTATGGATCCTTCCTCTCTCTCAATACCAATTTCATTATTCGGAGGTCTATTTACTTCAGGCTTTTCCTGAGTGTTTAGGCACTCTTGGAATTTTTCTTCGCAAATTCGGTTGTTTGGTAAAGGTGATGCGGGTTTTTCTAATGTTTGTTGGGCAACTTCTATCAATTTTTTGCAGATTCCAGTCTTTCTTTCTCTAAGTCGCCTCTCGGATACTCTCTCTCATGTTGTTCTATGGTAGGTCCTGCTTTTATTCTCGCCTTGTATGCCTGAATCCACATGGCTAATTCTTCAGGCATTGGGTCTGCTAATACTGATCCTACCTCCTCACTTTTATTCTCATTTTTATTTTCTTCTTCCACTTGCGGTTCCTTCGTTGGTTTCTGTCTACTCTTTTCATTTTCCTTCTTTTGTAATAACTTTTTTTCTTTTATCTTATCTCTCCGGTTCTTCCATCTTTGGGATCTTTTACTGGCGATACTTTTCTCTGGTTCTTCGGAGTCTTCTACTCTGTGAGGGATGGGTATATTTCCCTCTTTGTCACTTTGATTACTTTCGTCTGTTTTATCAGGGTTCTCTCTAGCCTTTGCTCTTGTTATGGCTTTTAAAGGTATAATGTACTCTTTGTCGCTCCCTGATGATTCAATCACTTCTATCACATTAATCTGCACGTTAGATGTGACTTTGTTGGGGTTCTTAGGACAATCTCTGAAAAGATGTTCCTTACCACAATCGCTACAGTAGCCTTCCCAAATTCGTTGTGGTGGTGGTGGGTTTGGTAATGTGCATTCTCTAATATAGTGGTCACCTCCACATCTGTAGCATGGTCCTCTGGGTACAGGCTGTCTATTCATTGGTCGAGGTGGTATGGTTGCTCTAGGAGCTGTGTACATTAAGGGCACATAATCCTGCTTGTGTCCGTATGAGCTGTCTGATATTTCCATGCCATAAGCGTATGGGTCATACTGTTGCCCATATTCTATCATCGCACTTTCATAACCAGGGTATGTTCCTTGACTAGGTTCGTAAAATGAGTCATATGGGTCACTACTAGTCAAAGGAGTGGCTGGTACTATTGCTCTCTCTAGGTTTTCCTCTGGTTGCGCTATCTTAACTGGGACAACGTTCTGAGGGTGGGGCGGTTGTTGTCCTAGTACTGGTTGTGGTTGCGTATATCCTTGATATGCTTATGGTCGTGGTATGGGTGTCTGCGGCTGATATGAGGGGTATCTAAAGGCTTCTCCTCCCTGCTGGTTCTGCGGGTATCCAAATGGTCTCACATAAGGCTGGGTGGGTCTGGTTTGCCTATTGTAAGGGCAGTTCTCGGTGCTATGGTTTGTGTATCTCTGCTCTATACTGCAATATTGTAGTGGTCCGGGGACAGAGGGTCTATGAGGAGCATAGGCAGGTGGTGGGACTACTCCCCTAGTACACAAATGAGAAGGATGATCTCCTCCGCACTGCATGCATCTTCTAAGCATAGGCATTCTCATAGGATTTGAGGGATAATTCCTCTGTCCTTGAACATTCAGTTTTTTTGCTAACAAGTCGGCAATTTCCTCTACGTTGTTTTTGGGGTTTGATGTGCTACTTGTTGACTCTTCGCTTTTCACACTACCTTGGGGTATTTTCAAGTCTTCTGCAAGGTTATCTTCTAGGTCTATACATTCCTTCATACACTCTTGCAAGGTTTGAACTCTCTTTACGTACACTAATGACCTCAAGGTTCCGTTCAACAGTCCTTCTAAGAACAATGATACCATTTTGTTTTGCGTTGGTCTCTCTTCTACAGGACATCTATCCACATACTGCTTGAATCTCCTGGCTGCCAATCTTACTGACTCGGTAGGGACTTGTTTGAAGCTGTGGATTAATGACGAAGAATTGTTTTTAATTCCAGATTTGGTAAATTCTTCAATCATTTCTTGATATACCTGATCCATGTTCTGAAAGGTATTTGGATCCAATGGCTGAAACCAGGCCAAAGCTGTGTCTGACAAGGTAAGGCCAAAGGACTCATATTGAATCATGAAGTCATCTACTTGCTCGGCTCTAACTACTTGTTTAAATTCTGCTATGTGATTATAGGGTTCACTAGAGCCATCATAATGATTTCTCATGCACTTGGCCACTTGGATCGGCCTTAGTCTCCTTCCTGCTTCAGGTTGTCTAGGCAGTACAGGGTAATTGGGTCTTCCTATTGGTATGCCTGGTCCTCGTACTACCTGTGGTCTGACTGGAGCATGAACTCCATGTCTTGGGTCAATGGCTGGTTGTGGCCGGTAGTTAGGATTAGTGGCAGGCATTGCAAATTGCACATGTGGTCGGACTGGGATCTGGGTTTGTTGTGTTTGTTGTGTTTGTCTAGACTGTTGAATTGAATCATTTTGAGAAGTTCCAAGTGGATTCCGTGACGTAGTGGCTTGGTCCCTAGGGGGGAACACTGGGATGTTCTGATATTTCAACTCAGCTCTCTCTAATTCTGTTATTGGCCAATATCTTCTGTGATTTTTATCCAAATATGTGATGATGGTGGGGAACTCAGGGTCTTGTAACTCATAGATGGTAACTGGATTAGGGGCAGCTTCCCATATAGAGGAATGGGCTCTGAGCAGGTGCTCCATTCCGTTGATCAAATACACATCTATTAGAGTGTCATCCTGGGGAATTAGGTCTCCTCTCCAAAGTTTAGTAATTGTTGATCTCCCTCTAGGAGTAGTTACTTGCTCTTCGTTTCCATTTAAACTTGAAGCATTATTTTCCTCACCATGCTCATTAATGATTTCCGGGTGTTCGGTGACCATGTATTGAATATCTTGTTTGTCCATGTACAGTCCTCCTACATATTTGACGGCTGGTCTAGGCACGATGTATGCTTCTGAAGCCTTCCTCAGTCTGGCCACTGATCTGTTTAGGCCATCCAAATAGATTGGGATCCCATTGTGGTTGGTGTTCACATACTCTAAGGAAGTTCTGTATTCTCCCTCAATGATGGACATCTGGCCAATCATGGGTACAGTGTTTTGCATATCCTCTGAAGCCATGGGGATTTCTCCTTCTGACTCACTGGAGGTCTCAGAATAGTGTGAACGGCTACTTGGTTCGGCTACACTCCCTACGGAAGAAATTACACTTCTTCGGCTTCCTAGGGTTCTTCCGGATCTCAGGTTCATTCACTTAAGAGCTCTGATCAAATCTTGTCCACCTCTAGCCTCTAGAATTCTAAGCTATGGCTTAGAAGTCTAGGAAGAAATTAGGCTGGAAAATGACTAAAGGAAAATTTCAAGTCACGATACTTGACTCCTAAAATCCACGATACACGACCTCTGTCAAAACGATCGCTGACTGACACGATACTTGGACGAAACGATCGTTGGAAAACGATCTCTGCCTAAACGATCTCTGGCTTGGAACGATACACGACCTCTCAGTGAAACGATCTACGACCTTTGCCCAAAACGATCGCTGGTAAACGACACTTGGGTCCAAACGATACTTGATCAAAACGATCGCTAGCAAAACGATCTTTGACCAAACGATCTTTGGGTAAAACGATCTCTCGCAAAGCGACCTCTGGCTGAAAACGATACACGACCAACGATATCTGATAGAAACGATCAGCGATACTTGACCTGAAACGATACACGATCTCTCCCTAAACGATACACGATACTCGAAATGAAACGATCGACGATCTTCACAAGAAACGATCGGCGATATCTAATTGAAACGATACCGATCTGTAACAAGTGTCGCGATCTCTGCCAAACGATCTTTGCAGTGAGACGACCGACGATACTTGTGACAAAACGATACGCGATCTTTGACAAGTATCGCGATCTCTGGATAACGATACTTGGCAAGCGATACACGATCGACGACCTTTGATCAAAACGATCTCTAACGAAACGATACCGATCTCTATCTGAAACGATCTACGATCTCTCACGAAACGATCGACGACCGCTGGGAAATATCGCGATACTCAACCGCAGGAGCAAAACGATACTCGACTGCGCGAGCAAAACGATACTTGACCCTTAGACAATTTTTGACAAAAATTTTTAAGGTTTGATACAATGCAATTGTTTTATGCACTCTCCTCCCCCTTCTCCACTCTCTGGATCACTCAAAACTCAACTTTTCACCTCAGTACAACCCAAACGATCTCTGACGCAGGTCGTTTCAGACTGAAATTGATTTTTTGAATGATGTAAAAGGATTAGCACTTGATAGGCTCACCTCTGATGCACTTTCAACTCCTTTCTCACTTCCCCTTGCTTTGTAAAGCTCCAGCTCACCTCGTGCTCACAAACGATCTCTGCTAGCTCACACGATACTCGATAGTGCTCTCCACGATACTTGTTCACACAAGTGACTTGAAAAATGATATTTTTTTTACTTTTATAGTTGGAAGTTTCTAGCTTACAGAAAGGAAAGTTTTTGAACAAAACTAAAACCTACTCTAATGATTTAGTCCACTCTCTACTCACTCCTACTCTACTCCTACCACTCACTTCCCTAAACTAACAACTCACTACACACACTCCAAGAATGAGAAGTAGCAAGTGCGGCTGAAAATGACTTACCAAAGAAGAGAAGATTTCCGCTCCTCCACTTACTTCAACACAAAAAGCTACTTACCATCACACGAATGCCTCGGTTTGATTCGTTACTCCCCGGCAACGGCGCCAAAAAGTGTGTTGACCTAAGCATCAACTTAGGGACTTGCGGAGAAAGAGACTATACCTCAATCCCCTCACAAGTGCATATAGTGGGGATACACGCTTTTAATTATCAATCCAAAGAGTATACAAACCTAGCCGAGTGTATGAAGACATGCAATCATGTAATGGTCAATGCAAATGAACTACTCAAAGAATGAAAATGAAGCAAAGACTTATCCAAACAAGCTCCAACTGTTGGTCAAGGCGAAACGATACTTGGTGCAGCAGCCGTCAGTATTTTGGACTTTTCTCGCAGCTCCGAACTCCAAATATAGCGAATAGCATATGTGTTTCGAAGCTCTCGAGAAGACGCATCCAATGGCAGTGGTTTCACTCAATTCCGACGCTCCTACTTCAAGTTATGAGAGAAATACTGAGTCGCGGGAATACTTTCCTACACTTCAGCACTTCCTACACTTCGCACACACCTTTCTTACAGCAAAGAAACACTCTCAAGGATAGACAACACTCACAAGCACTCTTTCCAAGCAATACACATGCATACAAGCTCGCGAAGAAGAAGATAAGGAGGGAAGAAGACACTAATTCGAATTTCTGTGCTCTCTATTCTCACAATGGCAAAAAGTTCTTTACAAAGAGTCACATTTGACTTATATACTAGTGCCCTAAAAATGGTCCTTTCACACAAGAGACCGGCACTTTATTCACTAAAAGACTAAATTTCTACTATTTTACATGGGTAAGCTTCTAATCTTCTGTGGAGATGCATCTAGAGGACTCCTCTAGTGCCTTTACAACGGAAAATATATTACAAGAATGATTATGATACAAAAATAGGATGTCCAAATCGGAAAAATTTGGGGCCCGTCTTTTTCTCTGCTTTGTGCGCTCTTTAGCTCTGCAACAGTATGAAAGAGTGTATTGGCCTAGAAGATAATCTAGCTAAAGACTTGAAGATATCTGAAGGCACTATGAAAAGTGAGGACAACACCAGTAGTACGTCAAATCCCAGGAACAATGTAGAAGAAATAGCCGATTTAGTGTCTAAGAAGCTGAATGTTCAAGGACAAAGGAACTACCCAAACAATCCTATGAGAGTACCCATGCTTATAAGATGTGTGCAATGTGGAGGTGACCATCCTTCTCACATGTGCAATAGGGGAGTAATTCCATCACCTTCTTATGCTTACAATAGGCCACCCGCCCCAGGTCCTATGCATTATTGTAGCATAGAACAAAGGTACACAAACCACAACATAGAGAACTGTCCTTACAATCGGCAATCAAGACCAGTACAACCACCCATGAGGCCTTATGGATACCCCAAGAGAGATCAAGGAGGAGAAGCCTTTAGATATCCCACCTATCAGCAACAAGCACCAGCACCACGACCTTATGCTTATCAAGGATACAACCAACCTCAACCCGTGCTAGGACAAAATGTTGTCCCTGTGAAAATGGCTCAACTTAAAGAGAACCTAGAAAGAGCGATAGTCCCAGCCACTTCATTGGCTAGTAATGAGGCTTATGACCCATCTTATGACCATAGTCAAGGAAATTATTCCACATATGAGGGCACTATAGTTGAGTACGGAAAATCTTACGAGCCATATCCTTATGGTTCTGAAGGATCTAATAGATCTTATGGATATGAGCAGGACTATGTGTCATTAATGTACTCAGCTCCTAGAGCACCCATACCCTCCCGACCAATGAATAGACCACCTGCACCTAGAGGATCATGTTACAGATGCGGAGGTGATCACTTTATGTAGCTCAAGCGTAAGCACCACCTCCTTTACTTGTCAATCCGCGGAGACATGAGGACCGGTATGAAGACCACGAGCAAGTGAAGGCACAAGTGCATGAGTGAAAGCACACAAACATGCACACACATACACACACACGCGCACAAGGTAAGATCAAAGAGAGGAACAATGAAAAGCTTCAATTGCCAAAGAGTTCTCTTACAAAAGCTCTATTCTCTAACAAGCTAACCCCAAAAATGAGCTCTCTAGCTCTTTTTATAGTTTTTTGACTAGTTTTGGCCCTGTCCAGACCTAGTGTCTCGCCTAGTTAAAAATTAGGTTCCAAGGCTTATTTGAGGGCTCAAATGAAGTCTAAAGCAAAAATTAATTGTTCCTTCAAGTCTTTGATCTTTGTTAGAAAACTGCCCATAGAATCATCTTCATTCATGTGCTCACTCTCCAACTCTTTTTGGAGGTAAGCAACACGAGCCTCATTCCTAGCTTGGTACAATGTGGTAAGTGTATCCCAAGCATCCTTAACTGTTCTACAAGAGCGAGTGTGAGGAATAATGGCACATTTGACAAACAAAGCTATCAATGCCTGTGTCTGGGCATCTTTGCCATCCCAACAAATTTGCTTTATAGTAGGTGCATCAGAAACCGTAGCACGAATAGGAATATGTAGAATATCATCACCTTTGACACCTTCTGGATTAGCTTCAGTACCTACAGTTGTAACATTTGCAGGCGTGATAGGACATTTTTCAACACCCTGCATAATGTTCCACAGTCCTTTTGCAACCAATACATGTTGCATCATATAAGCCCATAATGGGTAGTTGGTACCATCCAACTTATCCTCAACAACCAACATACAGAATACATCACTGCGTTCAGCCATGGTCGGTGACTAAAATACCTTCATATAGAAAATTGACTGTATCTCAAAAAGTTGAATAGAACTGCCGAGATGAATTCTGCTAAACTTGTAGTAATTGGTGAACCAAAATTGGTATATACCTTTGGAACAAAAAGATGAAATAGCTAGACAAGCACTGCAATTAGTGCATTCAGAGGCCAAAATGAGTTGAGATCACAATTTTGGCACCATAAAGCGAAGCTGTTTTGATCTCAGAAACCTATTGAGTATGCTCACCAAAATTCGTGCGATTTTGAGACTGCAACTGGAGAGGTTTTGATGATGCCCTAGATGAAGCGACGACCTGCTCTAATACCAATTGTTGGAGTTAGACGTCGACGGAAGCATGCGAACAGAAAAAGGAAGAAGAAGAAGCTTGGAGCACAACACACAATACAAAATTTATTACTAGAGAATGTACAAAGATAAGTAACCCATTAGGGCTATAGGCATATATACAAGCCAAGGGAAAAAAACCTCCTAAAGAGGGAAAAAAGTGCCCTAGAAATCCTAGAGTGTTCACATACATCACTGACTAAATATATCAATAAGATTAACTCATAGAGAACCACCCAACATAGTGGCAGATGACCTACCAGATACATAATCATGCAACCTAGAAGAATATCCGAAGTGGGAAGAAAAGTTGATTCTGATACTCACACATGGACCACATCATAGAATCAACAAGGATGCCAGGGAGGAATTATTGCAATCACGTAATTTGCACATTGTGGCAGGAAGTGTGTACTATAAAGAGCCACACGGCATATTGTTGAGGTGTGTAGAAGAGGCTGAACAAAAGAACTTAATTGAGCAAGCTCATGTAAATCAATGGAAAATTCATAAAGGAGCCTATGGAACACTAAGGGAATTAAAAAGACTGGGCGTATATTGGCCAAATATGCCAAAAGATGTACATGAATACATTGACAGTTGCTAAGAATGCCAAGAAAATATTGCAGAGCACCATACAACACTACAATTCTCTACAATAGCACCATACTGGAGTAAGGCATTGCTTAAGTTCTTGAAAACACGTGAGCATGAGGAAGGAGCTAGTCTAGCAAGAAAGCGATCCTTAGAAAAACTGTGCAAGGACTATACTATAGTGGAAAAGCAATTATTCAAAAGAGGAAAGGACAATCAGCTATGGTTATGCATCCACGAAGGAGAATACTTACCTATTTTAGAGATGGCACATGCAAGAACCACAAGAGGACATTTTTTGACCAAAAGAACCATAAAAATGATTCTCTTTGCAGGCTTGTGGTGGCCAACTCTACATATGGATGCAGACACTTATGTACAGAGTTGTGAGGTGTCCCCAAGAGCCAAGTATCCTATTAGGAGAGATGATATGCCTCTAAGACCCATGATTTCTGTGAGAGCCTTTTCAAAACGGGGCATTGATTTCATAGGACCTATTAACCCCTAGCCAAAGGATCACATGCAGAGTATATAATAGTTGCAACAGACTATCTAACAAAATGGGTAGAAGTGAAAGCAACAAGAAATAATGACGCACAAACTATAGTGAAGTTTCTCTTTGAGAACATCTTTACTCGCTTTGGACTATCTATAGAGATAGTGAGTGATAGGGGAACACACTTCATCAATCAAGTAATAGAATCCTTGATTAACAAATTCCTAGTAATTCATAAAAATGAGCCCCCTATCACCCTCAAGCTAATGGTCAGGCAAAGAGTTCCAATAAAGTGCTATGTACCATATTGAGAAAGATAGTCAACAACAAAAGGTCAACTTGGGACAAACAATTGCATCATGCAATTTTGGCCTTCAGAGTGGCTTACAAAACAGCCATTGGAACTACTCCGTTTAACCTAGTTTACGGACAGAATGCGATCTTGCCAATTGACTTTCTAGTACCTACTCTACCTGTAGCACAACAGTACGAGTGCACAGGCCATGAACTATCCAAGCAACTAGACCAAATTGAGAAACTACATGAAACAAGGCTACAAGCAGCTGCGAGAATTTATGCTCCTAAACGGAGGCAGAAAACATATTATGGTGCACATATCAAAGACAACGTCTTAAAGGAAGGAGATTTGGTCCTCGTATATACATTGAAGCAACATTCCAAGAAACTACAGCAACGCAGATACAGACCATCATTGATAAATCGAGTCTCAACAAGCGAAGTAGTAAATCTAGCCACATTAGATGAAGATGTACTTCCCAACTACATAAGCGGATGTAGAGTGATATGATATATGGAACCACCAACACATCAAATGTTAGCACAACTCATAGGAGCACAGGATCGAAAGAAGGAAGACGAGAGGATTAGAGAAGAAGCACGCTAGGAAGCCTTAGAGCGTATCAAGAGACGGAAAGAGTGGATATGATAAAGAGATGAAGGATATCTAGAGGGAGAGGAACTTATACCCATGGCCAATTACCAAGTCAACAATACAAGTAATATGAGCTATAGCATCTCCAAACAATGCTTAAAGCTAGGAATCGGAACCAAGGAGTATCAACTAGTGGATGCTCGGATTGACTCAGGTGCGGCTCTAAGCTGTATACGAGTGTCATTAACCACTCATCTCCAAACGACCATAAGTCCCACAAAAGCATGTATGATAGGAATTGGAGGCCAAGTTATAGAATGTGTAAGAGAAACCCTAATATCCCTTCACTTAGGAAATTCCACTATGGAGCAAAAAGTTTCCGTATGCAAAGATGAAGACCTCATTGAAAATCTGATACTAGGACAAGACTAGATCATTGAAAATGAAGTGAGCATACATCTTGCACAAGGATACATATCAGCGAAAATAGGGCATAAAGAAATCTTTAGTTTGTTGGAAGAAAGGCTGTCTCAAATCTATAATGTCATATAAACTAAGGAAGAGAACTTAGAGGAGGAGAAAGAAAATGAATCAATAAAGAGTATATCCCAAGAATTCCTTAATTTAGAATTTCTTGCAAATAGGGAAGTGTTGCATGATGGTGTGACCACCTCACCCATGAGAAATGAGCCTGAGAGATGTTGGTGCAATTCAAGCCTTCACAATTTGGCTTGGATTACTTCATGAAGACACCATTTGAAGGAAGGACCATAGGAACTTATGCTCATAAGTTCTTACCATTTTACTCCTTGTAAAAGTCTAAAAGACTTGGCATTTCTTATGTACACACCTACTTGATTAGAGTCGTGAAAAAAGTTGTTGATTGATTGAGAGAATATCTCATTACCTTTTAGGTGAAAGATTCTAGGAGTTTGAATTTGAATTCAAACTTGAAGTTTCAACTCAACTCTATAAAAGAGGCAAGACAAAAGTCGCGGGTAGCTTAGCTCATTTTTCTAGCTCAATTCCCGAGGCTTACACTACTGATCAATGAGAGTGTGAGGTCTACTCCATAGCCTACACCTCTGAATACCATTTGGCAATGTTAATCATGCCAATGGGAATGTACATCAATGTGATTTAATACATACATTTAGTTCTATCACTACTGTATTCTCTGAGTTTTCTACATCCAACTCTGTCAACTTCAAAGAGGCATATCTCAGTGCCTAGTTCACCAAATCCAGTAATTCAAAGCTTGGTGGATCCAGCTCAAAGCATACTACAAGCATACAAAGTTTGAAGCAACTTGGTTCAGCCAATCTCGAGAAATTGTCGTCGAAGTGCTCACTAGTATTTGTCTGCACACTTCCTAAAAAGTCGAGGATGTCCATAAATTTGCTAAAGTGATTTCTCCTAGTATAGTTTATCATTTTGAATGATTCCACTTGCAAATGATAGCTTACTAAGCTAATAGAATACCTCTAGAAGGAATTTTGCCAATTGTAAGTGTACTGGTCACACTGAGTGAAAGACTGAGCAGGTATCAACACCAAAATAGAAAGTCTTCTAGTATTGTGATTCACAAACTCATCTGTTTTGATCAAGGCATTACTCAAACTTTTTCCAAAGTACATATAGCATTTCTTGGTATCATTTGGAAGCTAAGGGTGTCTACTAATCATATCTGGATACACTGAGGGCTGGTGCAAAGCAAGATTAGCAGCACCTACTTAATCTTCTGGAGGATCCATCCATCTTTCCCAACAGTGGTATCAGAGCAAACAAGGTAACATGGGAGATGGTTTTCCTTCATTCATTGATAAATTGGACAGGAACAATTATCAAGCTTGGTCTCTGAGGATGAAGACCTATCTGCAAGGAAGAAGTCTATTTGGATTCATCTCAGGAGATGAGGAATTGCCCTCATTAAAAGCAAGGGGTCTACCCACCAAGGAAGAACAAGAAAGGCTTAATACATGGTGTGCAAAAGATGCATTGGCAAGGTCTTATCTTCTTAACTCTTTTTCATCTAATACAAGGGCTAGGAAGAATCAATTGTGGATTGAATTCACAACCCTTAGGAAGCAACCAAAGCAATCAGTCTCAGAATTTGTGACCAAGATCAAGGATGTGGCAGACCAATTAGCAAGCATAGGAGAGGAGATTGAAGAGGAACAAAAAGTAAGGAAAGTAACCAATGGACTAAAGGCAGATGATAAATGGGAAAGCTTCACCACTGCAATGGATCTCTACATGGATATGCATACCCCAGATCTCACAACTCTGATGGGCCAACTATTCACACATGAAGCAAGGTTCACAAAGGTTGGAGATACATCTAAAGGTAACACTCCTTCTGCCCTATATACTGATAAAAAGGTTAAAGACAAAGGTAAAAGTAAAAAGCAGGAAGATGAAGGTTCTACCTCCCAAGCCAACTATGCAGGGAGAGGTAGATCTTCAAGAAACAGGGGCAGAGGAGGTAAGCAAGGTAGGGGGAGACCCTACAATTCATCACCATACAATATTTGTGGATTGTCTAACCACACCACAGATGAGTGCTACAGAAACTACAAAAATCAGAGAGGAAGAGGCTATCAAAGAGGTGGATAATCTCAAGGAAGAGGAAGGTTCAACCAACACCAAGGCTACAATGGCTACAACAATAACTACAACAACAATTACAACAACAACCATAATGGTAACTACCAAGGAGGATTCAGAAATAGGAAAGACTACAACAACTACACAGAGGAGCAAGATGACTCCCTATTGATCATGAATATGACTTCCAAGTCAGGTATCAATGATGATCATCTGTTTTATATTGATTCAGGGTGTTCTAATCATGTAGCTGGCAATGTGGCACTACTCTCTGATCTTGAGGAACCCAAGGGCAAACATCAAGTACAGACAGGTGATGATACTAAGCATTCTGTAGTAAAGATTGTAAATGTAAAAACTTGTGATGGTAACCAGAACCTATTGAGCAGGGTACTTTATGTACCAACCATTACCAAAAACTTAATGAGTGTTGGTTAGATTGTGGAGAAAGGTTTGCAGGTCAGGTTCAATCAACATGGAGCATATGTAGAGGACCCAAGACATGGATTCAAAAGGATAGCCAAGGGAGAAAAATCAGGTAGATTATTTACTTTTGAGCTAGAAGACACCAAAAACATTGCTTTATACAATTACAAGGATCAAACACTTTCAGAATTAGAAATATGGCACAAGAGATTAGGTCACATAAGTGAAAGGACCTTAAAGCAAATGTGCAGGGACCAATGTGTGCTTGGGATACCTAATGTATCCAAGCAACACATGATTTACAAATGTGGTGCTTGTCAGTTTGGTAAGTCTCACAGATTGCCCTACTCAAGGAAAGGTTTTATGCATGAAGACTACCTAGACTTGGTACACACAGATGTTTGGGGACCTAGCAAGGATCCCTCCATTTCAGGATCAAGGTATTATGTGTCTTTCATTGATGATTATAGCAGATGGACTGTGTTATACTTTATGAAGCACAAGGATGAAGTGTTTAATTGTTTCAAAAGATATCTTGCACTAGTTGAAAATCAAACAGGAAGGAACTTGAAGAAGCTAAGGTCAGATGGAGGAGGTGAATACTTCTCCAATGAGTTTGAGGACTTCTTGCAGGAAAGAGGCATCAAAAGGGAGATAACCACAAGGTACTCACCTGAACAAAATGGGGTAGCTGAGAGAAGGAATAGACTTATTGTTGAAACAGCTAGGTCCATGCTTAATGAAAAGAAGTTGCCAAATTATCTTTGGGCAGAGAGTGTATCTACTACCACCTATCTCATAAACAGGTTGCCATCAAAGTCACTTGATGGAATGACACCTTATGAAGCTTGGCATGGTAAGAGACCATCATTGGATCATTGCAAAATTTTTGGTTGTGTAGCATATGTGCATATTCCCTCACAGGTAAGGGGAAAGCTAGACCCTAAAGCAGAAAAATGTATTTTCATTGGTTATGACTTGAATC
This sequence comes from Ceratopteris richardii, assembly GCA_020310875.1. Lineage (NCBI taxonomy): Eukaryota > Viridiplantae > Streptophyta > Polypodiopsida > Polypodiales > Pteridaceae > Ceratopteris > Ceratopteris richardii. The sequence continues at coordinate 32,170,974 of CM035406.1, forward strand.
AAAAAGGGTACAGATTCTTCAACCCAACCAATAAAGGGTTCAAGGTAAGCAGAGATGTCATCTTTGATGAGAATGACTCATGGTATGAGAATAATTGCAGGAAGGTTAGTCTACCCTATGATTTGGAAGAGGAGTTTCCAAAACTCTCAAAGGAGGAACCAATCCAGAAGGAAGACTCAAGTTCAGAAGATGATGACACAATCAATCTTGAAGAATTCAAGGCATGGAAGTCCAGAGGCAAGATGAAGATGAAGAAGCTTGAGGATATACCAGAATCTTCAATTCAAGCAATAAGGAGATCTCACAGAGAAAGTAAGAAGCCTATCAGATATGGTTATGATACATCTCTTGTAACTAAGCATTCAATTTATCTTGCAAAGGACTTGTTAAGTGAAGAACCAGGTTCATATGAAGAGGCAATCACCAAACCAGAATGGAAAGGAGCTATGGATGACGAAATAGAAGCTCTCAAGGAGAGTGACACATGGGACTTGGTACCCAAGAAGGACTCTATGAAAGTGATAGGATCCAGATGGATCTACAAACTAAAAATGAACTCTGATGGTACAATCAACAGGTACAAAGCCAGGTTGGTAGCCAAGGGTTTTGCACAAACCCAAGGCATTGATTATGAGGAGACATTTTCTCCTGTGGCTAAGATGCCAACAATCAGATTATTGGTGAGTGTAGCTGCATCCAAAAATTGGAACATGTACCAATTAGATGTCAAGAATGCTTTTTTGAATGGATGGATATCTGAAGAAGTCTACATGTCACAACCACCTGGCTGTGAAGATCCCAAGAAGGTAAATTATGTTTGTAAATTGAAGAAGGCTCTATATGGATTGAAGCAGGCACCTAGAGCATGGAACTATAGGCTGACAACATACCTCCAAGACCAAGGGTTTACTATGAGCAAGGCAGATACTTCATTGTTTATCAAAAGGAGCAATTCAGAGGTAATCTATCTCTGTGTTTATGTTGATGAAATCATCATTACAGGTAATGATGTCCAAGGAATCAGAAGCATCAAAAACCAGATGATGAAGGAGTTCAAGATCAATGACCTTGGATTATTGAAGTACTTTCTAGGACTTGAATTGGTTTATACTAATTCAGGTATATATATCACTTAGAAAAAGTATGTACAAGACATGTTGAAGAAGTTTAACCTGCAGGATGCTAAAGTCTCAAGTACTCCTATGGAGGTCAACCTAAAGCTAAGTGCTCATGAAGGGGATGAAGTCCAAGACGTTACAGGATATCAAAGTATGGTAGGTAGTCTGAATTATGCTACCTTGACCAGAATTGACATAGCATATGGAGTTAGTTTGCTAAGTCAATTCATGCACAAACCAAGGGTACCTCACCTTGAGGCTGCAAAGAAGATCTTGAAGTATCTAAAGGGAACTCAGAACCATGGTTTGTACTTTCCTTATACATCAGATATTTACATTAAAGTGTATTCAGATGCAGATTGGGCAGGATGCAAGGATGATAGGAGGAGCACATCAGGATACTTATCTTTTGCAGGTGATAAACCTATTTCTTGGTCAGCCAAGAAACAACCAACAGTGGCATTGTCATCCACTGAAGCAGAGTATAGAGGGCTAGCCAATGCCACTCAAGAAGCTATTTGGTTAAAGCTTTTGTATACAGAGCTAGGCCTATACACTAGGCCCCCAATTATCTTTGGAGATAACACAAGCTCTCTCCACCTTGCAGCTAATCCAATATATCATGCTAGGACAAAACACATAGAGGTTCATTACCACTATGTGAGAGAGAAGTTTCTAAGCAAGGACATTCAGTTGACCTATGTGTCTACTAATATGCAATGTGCAGATTTACTCACCAAAGCTTTGGATGGAAACAAATTATGCAGATTCAAATCCATGATTGGATTGCAGGATGTGATTGAAGATTGAAGATGAAGACTTAAGCCAAAGTGTTTGGCTTGAGGGGGAGCTGTTGGTGCAATTCAAGCCTTCACAATTTGGCTTGGATTACTTCATGAAGACACCATTTGAAGGAAGGACCATAGGAACTCATGCTCATAAGTTCTTACCATTTTACTCCTTGTAAAAGTCTAAAAGACTTGGCATTTCTTATGTACACACCTACTTGATTAGAGTCATGAAAAAAGTTGTTGATTGATTGAGAGAATATCTCATTACCTTTTAGGTGAAAGATTCTAGGAGTTTGAATTTGAATTCAAACTTGAAGTTTCAACTCAACTCTATAAAAGAGGCAAGACAAAAGTCGTGGGTAGCTTAGCTCATTTTTCTAGCTCAATTCCCGAGGCTTACACTATTGATCAATGAGAGTGTGAGGTCTACTCCATAGCCTACACCTCTGAGTACCATTTGGCAATGTTAATCATGCCAATGGGAATGTACATCAATGTGATTTAATACATACATTTACTTCTATCACTACTCTATTCTCTAAGTTTTCTACATCCAACTCTGTCAACTTCAAAGAGGCATATCTCAGTGCCTACGTCACCAAATCAAGTGATTCAAAGCTTGGTGGATCTAGCTCAAAGCATACTACAAGCATACAAAGTTTGAAGCAACTTGGTTCAGCCAATCTCGAGAAATTGTCGTCGAAGTGCTCACTGGTATTTGTCTGCACACTTCCTAAAAAGTCGGGGATGTGCATAAATTTGCTAAAGTGATTTCTCCTAGTATAGTTTATCATTTTGAATGATTCCACTTGCAAATGATAGCTTACTAAGCTAATAGAATACCTCTAGAAGGAATTTTGCCAATTGTAAGTGTACTGGTCACGCTGAGTGAAAGACTGAGCAGGTATCAACACCAAAATAGAAAGTTTTCTAGTATTGTGATTCACAAACTCATCTGTTTTGATCAAGTCATTACTCAAACTTTTTCCAAAGTACATATAGCATTTCTTGGTATCATTTGGAAGCTAAGGGTGTCTACTAATCATATCTGGAGACACTGAGGGCTGGTGCAAAGCAGGATTAGCAGCACCTACTTAATCTTCTGGAGGATCCATCCATCTTTCCCAACAAGAGAGAGAGTGAGTGAAAGAACTTGGAGAAGCTTGTAGAAGGTAGAAAAGTGCGTTTCGAAGTGACGAAGTTTGGTCAAGCCAACCGGCACAAGACCAGCCCTTGAGCTTATGGAGACTCAAATAGACCTTATAGGCATGTGATAAGTGCAAAGAAATGCACTATGCACTTTGGAGCATCAAGGAGTATGAGTCGATACAAAACAGATAGGTTTGCGGGTCGACTAGCTCAAAAAACTTATTATCTATGGAAGAGACAATGAACTTCAAATGCCCATAGTGACCACCGTGATTACAATTAGAAAAAATCCTTTTATGGGAGTGATACACATAGGGTTGAGTGTATAGAATGCACAAAAGTATAAGGAATAAGCAAAATATGCTATAGGAATGAATGCGACATTCACCGGTGGTACTTCCTATTTTTCAGGAATACGTAGAGATTGACCCCGAGACACAAAAACTCAGATTTCTCCCAATCTACTGAACCAAATGCTATGAGACTTTATAGGCATCATCTAGACAATGATATCTTTCCAATGAGCCATCCTGCACTCAATTTCAAGCTCTAGAGAGAGAGCAGCAGCCTCTAAGAGGTACAAAAAGACTAAGAGAAATGATGCAAGCGGAAGAAGAAGTTCCAGCCACCAAAAGGGCACATGTGCTTCCAAAGACAAGAATTGAAGACCATCGCCTGATTACGGAAGAGGAATTGACAAGAGCCCTGGCAGACACACATCAATATACCGAAGGTCAAGTAAATCTATCAGTGCAAGGGCAGCATTACCAGCAAGCCCATCAAGATATGGAACAAAAAAAGAGGCTAACCATGGTGCATAGATATAGAGAATTAGGGTTAGTAAATTCAAGCTCACCTTCTGATGCACAAGAGGAACCAGACACCTCCTTATTGAATACGGACATTTGAAGTGAGTCAAAAGATGATGGAAGATGGGAGGAATTAAATGAAGTGAACTACAATGTAGAAGAGGAAGGCATGAAGGTGGATCAAACGGCCATCAACCCCAATCAAGACACCGCAGGAAAGGAGGTATCCCAAGAAAGAGTACATGTCATCAAGTTAAATGAAACATCTAACATTCAAATCCAAGAGACTAGGCTTGCAGGAGAGGAATCATTCAAAAATCCCAAAGAAGAACCAAAAGACACTACGATGGAAGAGTCAGAACCCTTCACGCCAATAAGGGTAGTGGCAGAACCCTCCCTATGGATGTTACATTTCAAGGGAGTGCCATGAAGGTAGTTAATAAAGAAGATGAAAATAGAGAACAAGAAATGTAGCTTCAAATCAGACAACCACATAATGAAACTATACATGTAGAGCATGGAAAGGATGTCCTAACAGGATATGCTCCAAGCATCCCAAAAATGTGGTTGAATGTAGACGTCCCTCAACTCAAACCAGTGGTTCAACATATCATCAAAACTGCCATGGAAGCTCAACATTTAATGCTTGAGGCTGATGCTAACTATGGCAACGTAATGCAAGAAAAGAATAAATTTCGAGAAATGGGTGAGAACCTTTCCACCCAATTGATTCAGTCACAACAAAACATAGCAAATAAAGAGAAAGAAGTCGATGAGGTCAAACAACAATGCAACACGCTAGAGACAGAAAATAAGAAAATGAAAGGTCAATTAAAAGATTTACAAAGGAAATATGAAGCTAGCGAGGCCGAGAAAATACGCATGAATGCTAGAAGCAAAATATTGGAATCACAAATCAAAATATACATGGAAGAAGCAGAGAACTTACAGAATAGAAACAAGGAGCTCATGACAGCTCTTCTATGTAACCAACCTATAGAAGCTCCTTAAGTGCCGGAAAAGGACACAAAGGCATTGGAGGAAAAGTTAGCTAGGTATGAAGCTCAACTCAAGCAAGAGCACGCCCTCATTGTAGAATGGGAGAAGAGGTATATGGATGATACCACTGCACTAAGGACGAAGTGGAAGGCCGTCGAAAATATGTATATAGCACAATGTAAAGAAGACAGTGATCAACTCGCAGTCGTAGGACAAGAGCTCCTCAAAAACAAAGAAACAATTATGAAGGCCACTGAGGAAATCAAAAGCAAAGATGGCATGATAAAGAAACTACAAGATCAATTAGCACAGAAGGCAACAGAGGGGACACCAGTAGTTCCACACTCCAGAGCGGCTACTAAGGAGATTGAGGTATGTCCTCTCTCTCCCCCCTTACATCATTTGTCGATAAGGGAGGAAATGGAGATCCACTCTGAATGCACTCATCGGGATGTTGTAGAACTAAGCCGGCATGAGAGGGCACTACTGGTGTCCCAACTTGTTGGAGATAGACGTCTGCGGAAGCACGCGAACAACACAAGGAAGAAGAAGAAGCTTGGAGCACAAACACACAATACTGAATGTATTACTGGAGAATGTACAAAAAGATAAGTAGCCCATTAGGGCAATAGGCGTATATACAAGCCGGGGGAAAAAAACCTCCTAAAGAGGAAAAAAAATTCCCCGGCGGTCCTAGAGTGTTCACACACATCACTACCTAAATATATCAACAAATCCCCCCTGGGAGTGATGCGGTGAACAAGGAGCTGGCACTCATGTATAAGGAAGTGCCAAGCTATGTGGAAATCACTCCACAAAAGGAAGTAAGCCTAAAGCTTTGCAGAAAGCTTCAAACTTCTCCCTAGGCAGAGCCTTCATGAAAAGGTCTGCAATGTTCTCCTGCGTGGGCACATATGCCAAGCTAATCTCCCCAGCAGAGAACCTCTCCCTGACATAGTGATAATGCACCTCAATGTGCTTAGTGCGAGCATGGAACACAGGGTTCCTCGCAACTACCAATGCGCTCTGACTGTCAATGAAGATGGTGGTGGCAGAAGATTGGCCAACACCCAAATCAGCCATAAGGCGTCTGAGCCACACACACTCAACAGTCGCTGTGAAAGCTGCCCTATACTCAGCCTCACAACTGGAAGTGGCCACAGTAGGCTGCTTCTTGCTCAACCAAGATATACATGAGGTACCAAGCATGAAGCAAAAACCACTGGTGGACACACGAGTGTCATAGCAACTAGCCCAATCTGAGTCAGAAAAAGCATGCAAATCTAGCGGTAGTGATCCCCGCTTGGGATAAAACAACCCAAGTAGCCTAGTACCATTCAAGTAGCGAAAGATGCGCTTAACCGCTTTCCAATGCATGACTCCTGGGCAATGCATAAACCTGCTCATCTGTGAGACAGCAAACTGAATATCTGGCCGAGTAATGCATAAGTAAATCAAGCATCCAACAGCCTGCTGATAGAGAATAGCATCAAATGCATCTCCAGCATCATGAAGACTCAATCGTAAACCTGTCTCCATAGGAGTGGCAATAGGCTTACAGTCTTCAAGGCCAAAACGCTGCAATAATATGTCAATATATTTCGTTTAACACAAAGCCATTCCACCATCAACGTGCATAAACTGAATGCCCAAATAGTGATGCAAATGCCCCAAATCAGACATCTCAAATGAGGCATGCAAATCAGCCTTAAAATCAGCAATATGTGTCTCAATAGGACCAGTGAGCAGCATGTCATCAACATAGACAACAATGATCAGAAGCACATCATTAGCACGTTTAACATATAAGGTGCTTTCAGTTGGACTGTTCTCAAAACCATGTGCAATCAGATAGGCATGTACTTCTCATACCAAGCACGTGGTGCTTGCTTTAAACCATATAATGCCTTCTTTAACCTACAAACCTGGTTTTCATGCCCTTTCTGCACAAAGCCACGGGGCTGAAAAACATACACTTCTTCATGCAAGTCACCATTCAGAAATGCTGTTTTAATGTCCAACTGATGTACATTCCAACCATGATGGGTTGCAAGTGCACAAATGCTCTGAACAGTAGTCATACGGCATGTAGGTGCAAAGGTCTCATCAAAATCAATGCCTCTTTCCTGTGCATAACCCTTTGCAACAAGCCTAGCCTTATACCTGTCAACTGTACCATCAGGTTTACGCTTCAACTTGTATACCCACTTAGTGCCAATGGCCTTCTTGCCAGGAGGCAAGTCACATAAAGACCATGTACCATTCTTCATTATAGCATCATATTCAGATTGCATAGCAGCCATCCAATTTTCTGAATTTTGTGCTTCATCAAAAGAAACAGGCGCATTCTCATCACAGAGACTAGATGCAGCCATAGCATAGCAATCTGATGCAAAGGAGGCACTATGAGAGCCTGAACGAGTACGATATGACAAAGGTGCATCTAATTTGCTGTCACGCAAAGTCTGCACTAGCCATTTTGGCATAGTTTTTGCTTGCTCAATATCAGCTCTCTCATCAACAAGTGCATCATGTAAATCTGCATCAGAAATGGAATGAGCTACATCATCATATGAAACCTACAAAGGCTGAGAAGTTGCCTCATTAGGACCAGCACTAGCCTGTCCACCTGTAAAAAGAGGCATCAAAGTATCATACATGTCTTTGGAGCTAACAGATGTCTCCTTAGTACATGAAAGCAATGGCTGAATATCATCTTCCACAAAGACAACATCACGGCTAACCAGAATGCGTTTAGTCTGTGGATGATACAGACGATAGCCTTTACTTTTAGAACTGTACCCAACAAAAATACATTTTACTGCCTTATCATCCAATTTTTTGCGATGTTGTTCAGGCACTAATGCATATGCCAAACAACCAAAAACACGCAGATGAGCAACAGATGGCTTGCGGTCATGCCAAGCCTCATATGGAGTGATAGACTGCAACGCTTTAGTGGGACACCTGTTCAGTACATATGCTGCACACATGACAGCCTCAAGCCAGAAACTATGTGGTAAAGCCTGACTTTTGACCATGCACCTCGCCATCTCCATGAGTGACCTGTTCTTTCGTTCAGCAACTCCATTCTGTTGAGGTGTATACGGCACTGTACATTGGTGTTTTATCCCACGTTCAGCCAGAAATGCATTAAAATCTAAAGACATATATTCCCCCCCTCGATCAGAACGGAGGGTGCCCATTTTACATGCTGACAGATTTTCAGCCAAAACCAAAAACTGTTTGAAGCACATGAACACTTCGGACTTTGCTTTGAGTGGATATACCCATGCATGCCTGGAAAAATCATCAATGAAAGTCACGAAGTAAAGGTAATTTCCAAAAGAGGGTGTCTGCATAGGACCACAGACATCACTATGTACAAGCTGCAATTTTTGCGTAGCCCGAACTGAACCATCTTTTGGAAAGGAAGAACACTGCATTTTGCCCAAAATACAGCCTTCACAAACATGTTTTCCAGGAGCCTCAAGTTTGGGCAAAGAGGACACCATTTCAGATTTCTCCACGCGTAGCAAACTAGCAAAATTTAGATGACCAAAGCGTGCATGCCAAAGCTTTGCATCTGACATAGCCTGAGAATCATGAACTGCACATGCCGAATCATTCACAGATTTTTCATAGTCTATGAGCTTATATAGGTGCCAGAAGCAATAATCACATCACCATTTGAGAGATCATGGACTATACACATATCATCAACGAATTTCACAACCAAGCCAATCTTGGCTAATGCAGAAACTGATAGCAGGTTCTATTTGATCCCTGGCACAAATAAAGCATCTGACAAAGTGAAAGAACTACCATCAGCAGTAGTCAGAATGATCTTACCAACTCCCATAACAGGATAAGAGGAGTTATTGGCGCATGTGACAGTATTCCTTGTAGGGGCAGGCTCGAGTGAAGAGAAGAAACTGCGCTGTGAGGTAATATGTTTGGTCGCCCCACTGTCAAAGTACCAAACATCTGAGTCTACTACATACATGCACTGATCATGAGAAGATGGGTCAAAACTGCAGACAGTAGTAAACGCCCATTCTTCTTCCTGCACAAGATTTGCAGACTCTGTTTTTGGTGTAGAGGCCTCTGCAACAACCATTCCAGCCTCTTTCTTCTTTTCCTCTTTAGCATCCAGTTTTGGACAGTTCTTTATAATATGATCATTTCCTTTACAGTACTTGCAGAACAATTTTTGCTTTTCTGATTTCTTCTCATCTTTATCCTGGTTCTTTGATTGTGCAGCATTTGCAGATTTCTGCTTACTAGTAGAAGAGCTCCATTTTCCTTTGCCCTTCTAACTAGCCAGGAAAGCTTGATCTGCAACACGCATAATGGACCTGTTCTGCCTGGACTGATCTTCCTACAACAGAACAGAGACTAATTCCTCAAATGACAAGGCATTCGGATTGCCTTTCATCATCAACCGAAGAGTAGAGGCAAAACTCTGATATGAATCAGGAAGACCATTCAAAACGGTCTGCACAAGTGAGCTATCTGGTATAACCTCATCAGCAGAAATCAATTGTTCCTTCAGGTCTTTGATCTTTGTAAGAAAACTGTCCATAGAATCACCTTCATTCATGTGCTCACTCTCCAACTGTTTTCAGAGGTAAGCAACACGAGCCTCATTCCTAGCCTGATACAAAGTGGTAAGTGTATCCCAAGCATCCTTTGCTGTTCTGCAAGAGCGAATGTGAGGAATAATGGCACGTTTGACAGACAAAGCTATCAATGCATGTGCCTGGGCATCTCTGCCATCCCAACGAATCTGCTCTGCAGTAGGTGCAACAGAAATAGCAGCACGAACAGGAATCTATGGAATATCATCTTCGACACCATCTTCATCAGCTCCAGCACCTCTAGCACCTATATTTGTAGTACCTATAGTCGCAGGTGTAACAGGACGTCTTTCAACACCCTACACAATGTTCCACAGTCCTTTTGCAACCAGTACATGTCGCATCATATAAGCCCATAATGGGTAGTTGGTACCATCTAACTTATCCTCAACAACCAACATACGGAATACATCACTGCTTTCAGCCATGGCCGGTGACTAAAATACCTTGATGCAGAAAATTGATAGTATCTCAAAAAGTTGAACGGAACTGCCCAGGCGAGTTCTGCTAGACTTGTAGCAGACTTTGAGACGCTTAAACTGGCGAACAAAAACTGGTATATACCTTTGGCACAAAAGGACGAAATAGCCTGCACAAGCGCTGCGATAGTGCGTTCGAAGGCCGAAACGAGCTCAGATCGCGATTTCGTGCGAATCTGAGACTGCAAACGGAGGAGTGTCGATGGCGCCCTAGAAGAAGCGACGACCTGCTCTGATACCAATTGTTGGAGATAGACGTCTGCGGAAGCACGCGAACAGCACAAGGAAGAAGAAGAAGCTTGGAGCACAAACACACAATACTGAATGTATTACTAGAGAATGTACAAAAAGATAAGTAGCCCATTAGGGCAATATGCGTATATAGAAGCCGGGGGAAAAAAACTCCTAAAGAGGGAAAAAAGTGCCCGGGCGGTCCTAGAGTGTTCACACACATCACTACCTAAATATATCAACACAACTTATAGAAGATTTTGAAGATCAAGTGGTAAAAGTTATGAAGGAAGCAAAGATAGACAATAAGAATCTAGAACAAATAATTAGACCATTAAATATACCATATGGACTACTTAAAGAGCAAACATGCCAATATATAAAGACCACGACAAATAAAGAGCCCGACAACAACCTCCAGTTTAACATGCAAACATTCACCTACACTCAAGAGGAATTTGACAAAGCTGATCCAATGTGGAGGAGGAAGTTTTTGGAGAAAAATCTGATACTAAGGGTACACTGGGAGTCATCACCATACATACTTTAAGTAAATCCATCTTTTTGCCCAGTACCTAGACGACGCCCCTGGACGTAAATTTGGGAAGTTCAGTGCCAGGGAAGCATTAATAATCAATGGCTCAACTATCCACTACTACCAAGTCCACCACGAGATTATTTAGCGGCAGAAGAATACATGATCAAGACAATTGAATTTTGGATAGCTCACTATGCCACCGTACCAGATCTAGCCATTAAGATGACTAATAAGATTTTGAGCATGTTACTTACGATTATTAAAGTGTTCCAGCACGCTCAATATACTTTTTTGATTTCATCGGCATTAATCAGGGATCTGACGCCCTCATTTTTTATCTATCAACTATACTGAGCTGATTAACTCTTATGGCCATATATTCAAGGCTTATGTTTTTGCCTAGTAATTACATGCAGACATTTGAGGAAGCATTCTTTACGGGGTTTTTTGAAATAGACTCCGAGATTTTTGTAAAACTATCTTCGAATCTTAATGCTAGGATGGTGGCCTATGAACTGAGTTTCTTTGAAGACCATAGACAGACACCAGAAGACGGAGTCAAATCAACCCAATGGAAAGAATTTATGCTATGTCATGCAAATCTACTGAACCAACGAGAGCAACAAGCCATCTAGACATACTCACGTCACCACAAAAAGCCTGTCGGGGATGACAGAGCTCAGGAGGAGGGGAATCAAGCAAGAAGAGAAGAGAAAGAAAATCAAAGAATAAAGCTTCTCAATAAGGAAGGAAGATTATCAAGAAAACGAACAACTCTCTGCCCAAAGCCCTGTAGGGGCACGCATCAGGCAACAACGCCAAAGGCCCAGGTCCGGAGGAGTGGAATTAAAGAAAGATAACAACCAGGACATTTCATGGGAGCTTGCACACAACTTCCTCATCCACTAGGAGCAGGCGGTGAAGAGAAACAAGCTGAGGAGAGAGACAACACACAAAGGACTCTACATCGGATAAGATAACCAATTGTCTGAAGGTCCTAGTTGCCTCCTCGTCCACTGGATGCGTGCGGTGGGAAGAAATGGAACATGTCCTAGAGGATGATAAAGAAGATTTAGAAATAGAGCCTTTGAAACGTAATGCTCTCTTAAAAGAGAGTAAAGGTCAGCAACTGATGGCGTGCGTAGCAGCCCAAATTAACACGACAACCTAGATCTATGATATAAGGAATACCAAGGGGATTATAGAAGCAAAGGACTGATTTCAGATAAAATAACAAACTGTGTGACAATCCTTATTGCTTCTTCGACCATTGGGTGCGCGTATTCAGAAGCCTTAAACATGCTACAAACGAAAAGCAAAAGCCTATCAAGGGACGACAAAGACAAAGAGGGGGAGAGTGTTGCAGATCAAAGAGGCACAAAAGAGGAGCCCCAAATTTTTCAAAATAAATGGGTATATTTTTCTTCTTCAAAGTCTTAGGAAATTCCCTCAAGCTATGTAAATGCACTAGAGGAGTCCTCTAGATGCATAATCCCAAATCATTGTATATTCTTTGTAAAATAGTAGGAGAATAGAGATTCGTCAATAAAGTGCCGGTCACTTGTGTGAAAGGACCATTTTTAGGGCACATGTATATAAGTCACTTGGTGACTCTTTGTAGAGACTTTTTACCATTTTGAAGAAGAAGAGCTTCAAAATTTCGAATTTGCTTCTTCCTGCAGATTTTCATCTTCTCTATGATCTTTTGTGTGTGTGTAAAGCTTAGAATCTATGTGTAAGACTGTTGTCTACCCCTCCCCAACACTTTTGAGCTACTATAGTGTGTATGTGAGCAAGCACAAGTTGTGGAGTGAATGTGTGTGTTTCCTGCAATTCACCATTTCTGTCATAACTTGAAGCACAATTGTCAGAATTGAGCCTCCAATAGAAGCATCTCATCGAAAGCTTCAAAATGAACCCACTACTCGACATATTCGGAGTTTGGAGCTAGGAGAAATCATCGATTTAGTGAAAACTGCTATAAGTGGTATCGCGGCAAGCACTTTCAACAGTTGAGTGAGTTAGAGAGGTAGGTTAGTCTTTTCTCGTGCATGATAGCTGAACCACTTCACTTCCCATCATATGCGCACACATCATCATACGTTTGGTTAGGCCGGTGTAGCTCAGTGATGAATAGCACCTCCTTTAATGTCAATCGGGGAAGACAAGAGGATGGTATGAAGACCTCGAGCAAGTGAAGGCACAAGTGCGTGAGTGAGAAGCACACAAACATGCACACACATACACACACACGCGCACACACGGCAAGACAAAGAGTGAGAAGCAATGGAGTTCTTAGATTACTTTCCAAAAGCTCATTAATTCAATTACAAGCTAACCTCAAAAATGAGCTCTAGCTCTTTTTATAGTTTTTAACTAGGTTTTGGCCGTGTCCAAACCTAGTGTCCGACCTAGTTAAAAATTAGGTTCTCTACCCTATTTGGAGGTTCAAACGAAGTCTAAAAAATGTGAAAATTGACAGGTAGATACTTCTAAAGCTCCTCAAGCTCAAGGACTCCTTGGCTTGCACAAAATGGAGCTAGAAAAATAAGAAATGGTATTTACAATGATTGTTAGTGATGAAAATCACTGTTTTAGTAGGGATTTCTTCTAACATTTTGACATTCATTTCCTAGAGCTCCCTACTTGCTCCTTCTTCTTGTGTGCTCAACTCCTTGATGCTTGAAAAATTTAGATGGCCTACTTGCCAGATCTTCTTTGACTACTGTGTCTGCTTGTGCTGTCTCTTCGCTCCAACTCCCTACGTAGGCTTCCTTGTCTTGTGACTCCTTCAGTTCCTTGACTACTGCCAACACCCCCCCCCTCTCTCGTGTCTGTCATCTCTGACATACCCTTGTCTAGTTGTGCGTTGGACATAATATTGGATGACATCAGCAGTGAGGTGGTGTTCTTCTAACCTGAGCCCCCCTGCTAGATCTGTTAACAATGCATCCCAGTTCACTGGTCCTGGTACGTCCAGATGTGGCACACACAGTTGTTCTGAATGGATGGTTCTCTCCATAGCGAATAAGTGGAGGAGGTGTGAGGGCCTGGGTACAAATATTTCTGAGTGATATTCCCAGAATCCTGTTACGAATATCTCCTCGAATGTCTGTTTAAAGCAAGCTGGGAGGTACTTTATTCGGGCGTGCCAAGCATATATTACCTCTATTGATGGGGTGGTGCTCATATCGTATACCAGATCTTGGTTTCCTGTAAGAAATCCGACACCTGAGAAGTGGGGGTCTTTAATATTCTTGAATGTCCTGAATGTGATTAGCATTAGTTCAAAGATTTTCATGCACATTTGGGCCATCACATCGGGGGTATTCCGTAGTCGAATGCTCGAGTGACGAATGGTAGAAATCATGTAATTCACAGTGGGAGGTCCTTGAGGGGGTGCTAGATAAACATAGTTTAACCACTTTGCACAGCCTTTGATGTTCTTGACAGCAATTGTAAATTCTGGCCAGGTGCGCCTGTGGAAGACTAGAGCATAGCAAGGATTGTATTTAATAAAAAGTGGCATGTTAGTCCAAGTACAAACCATCTCTGGGTAGGTCTCAAGAAGACGGATCCTCCACGTGGGTTGATGAATGGATCCTTTCTTAGCACTTTTTGGGATATCATCAGGCCCAAATTGTGTGGCGAAAGTTGGAGGTTTGCCACATCTGCGTTGAATCTCCGCGTTGTAATCTGCAAGGAGTACACAATATGGCACATATTGATCGTCGTTGGTGCCGATCCATCTATGATGAGACATGCTGCGGAAATATTCAGACTTTATGATAGTGTCTTCTATCTTTGCCATGGATTGGATTTGAATTGCCACTCGATCTTCATGGTTTGTTGTCGTTTTCTCTAGTGCATTAGGAAAAAAAGTGAACCCTGCATGGGCCTTGTAAGGATTCCTAATTTTTAGGGATTAAGCTTAATCTTGTACTTTGTTAAGGGGACAAGTGCATTTAATAGAGCACTTTTTGGTAGGCTGAAGTAGGCTTTTTTTTAGGCTGAGCTAGGACCTTCTCTCTCTTCTGCACATAGAGAGAGAGAAAAACCACTTTCCACCTCATCAAATCCGTCCATCTTTATGAATAAAAAAATGAGTTTTCTAAAAAAGTCTCTTTTTCAGCTATTCTTTATTCAAAATGGCCCATACTTTTATGTATATGTCAGAACTTAATTTTTTTAGATTTATTTTTATAAAAAATACTTAAAAAACATACTTTTCAAAATCCCTCCAAAAGTTAAGTGCCACATCATCAAACTCGTAACTTTGGTTGCCCCAAAACATGAATTTTTGAAAAAAAACTCATTTTCCCTCTAACATACTGAAAAAAGTCATTTTGACCTATCCACATACCAAAACACACTTTTTTTCTTGCACATAGCTACTGTACTAGCCATTCCAGCCATCTGTGTGCTTCTTCCCATTCGGTGCTGGAGTTTTGGAACATCATGGTGCTCACATGTATTACGAACATGACACCAGCACCAGCGCGTGCTCCTCACTCAAAGAGTGTACATGTTCGTGTTCCTACAGAATTTGCACCAACAACTAGAGGTAGCAATGA
Organism: Ceratopteris richardii; assembly: GCA_020310875.1. Lineage (NCBI taxonomy): Eukaryota > Viridiplantae > Streptophyta > Polypodiopsida > Polypodiales > Pteridaceae > Ceratopteris > Ceratopteris richardii. The sequence goes on from CM035406.1 coordinate 32,186,302, forward strand.
CATAGATTCTCAAAATGCACGACGTGCAGCTGGAGAGAAGAATATTGATCTTTGGGTCCATGGTGCTTTGTATCCCTTGGATCCAATGGCTAATGTTCATCCTAGATTCCATACTATCTCCACATTTCTACAATTCCTTGGTTCCGGTGAAGATGGACTCCTAGGCTATTGCAAGCGATTGTCTAACCATTCTACATCTATAGCAAATTATTGGATGCAACAATGTCATCACAACCATTTCAAGATACACAGTTTAGAGAGTGCTATACACACTTTAGAAAGTGCTATCAAATCTTTGGATGAGCACAATAATAGTCTCAAACAAGATGTGGAAGAAAAGGAGAGCACAATTACAAAGTTGAAAGCCAATCTTACACAACTAAAAGAGACTCCACTTGGGATGAGATTTAGGAAACGACCATTATCATCCTTTCAAGCTCTTTCAACTGGTGGTGGAGCACGGAAGCGACGTGTTTACGCACTTAGGTATGTATTTCCTTTGTTTAGTTATGTTAAAAGACTTTTAGATTGAGATTCTTATTGTGCAGGTCATTTGTTGAAGATGCGAGTGCTTCCTCAACAATGGAGGATCAATTGAAGTTTCTGAATTCTTGTCTTAGCAACAAACATGTGCTTATGATCTTGGAGTCACCAATAGGAAATCACATCAAAACCCAAGTGATTAAAGATTTTGCAGGCAACTTAGAAGATATTATTAGTCCTAGTGAGGTACAGATGGTATGTGATGAAGCAGGTGTTAGTACTAGAGCGTACACTGCATTGTACAATCTTTTGAAGGAGGCTCTACAAAACAAAGGTATTTTCCAGAGCATTTTTCCATGCCCTTACAAGGTATCTGTGAGGAAGAAGATAACCAATGAGGATGTAGCCAATACTCTTGGCAGTTACCTGCATATAGAAGATGTTATGCCTGCATCCATTTATCATTCATCTACATCAAAGAAAGAGTTGAAAAACACATCTAGACAGGGATTCATCTACACAAAGTACAACAACATATTTGTCAATTTGGAGAGGCTCCAAAAGGAAATGGTTAAGTTTTACAAATCCACACTTCAAGGTATATCCATTGTTTTGATAATGACATTCATAGTATTTTTAATAATATAATGTTTGTTATTTGATGTAGATTGTGGTTCCAAACTCAAGTTTGTATTGAAGCTAGACGAATGTCAAATCATAAAGGGACGCCGTATGGAGAGACTTAGTGTGACACTCATGAACGAAGCTATGGCCCATGCTATTATTGATGATAGTGAAGAATCTACCCATCACTTTACATATAGTGTCCAATCAGAGAAAGATATATGGTGGTTAGGTGCTATTGAAGTACCTAAAGAATCCAATGATGTTCTTACATGGATTTTCAATAGGATCCCATGGATCACAGAGGTGATAACTTCTCAAATTCATGGTGCCAAAATCAATGTAGAAAGCCTTGGTGATTTTGAAGTAGAGTGGCACTTAGGTGGAGACTTAAAGACTATCAAATGCATGTTAGGGTGCAAACAAGGTGCATCTACTCTCTATCCTTGTCCATATTGTACACGAGGTTATAAACGAACAAAGAGAAAACAAAACAACATAGATGATTTAGTTGATGACACAGATGCAACTCCATCTGCTGAATGGGATACACCTTTAATGAGGTGTCCCATGTTAGGTACACCTAATCGTGACATGTCAGATAAGGATTGGAATCCCATTATTCCATTCCCTTTAGTCAATGTCCACTTTTGCACCTTGCATGCCTTCATGAGAATTTTTGATAGACTATTGAAGCTCCATATAGAATACGCATTTGCCATGAAGCCAGTTGATAAATCTATTCAAGCTATAAAGAAATTGGAGGAACTTCTTAATTCAATTGGTTGTCATGGTGGAAATGTAACCCTAGTTGTTAAGAAAGTTGGAGAATCTCAAGATAGCTTGCAACAAGTGTCAATGACAGGGAATAAAGCAAGACATTTTTTTAGAAGAGGTACTAGCACTCAAAATAATGAACGTTATGAGCTGTGGAAAGACCTATGCATGATCACAACAGACAATGACTCTCAAGTTGATCTTTGTAATAAGAGAAAGAAAGTTTGGTCGAGCTTTGATAAGGTTGTAGGCTTAATGGGTCTGACTAGGTCTAGTGCTATTCAACGTCAAATGTTTCAAGAAACATTAGTGGAGTTCACCAAGTGTTTCATTCAATGTTGGGGAGAGAGCAATATAACACACTACATTGTAAGTGTAATCTTCTTCTACAAGTGTTCATTGCACTTACCTTTTTCCAATGTACTTAACAATTTTTAGCATATTTTGTTTGCACATGGAGCTTTTTTCATGCATCGATATGGGTCATTAGAGATTTTCAGTACCCAAGGAATGGAAAAGTCACACTACAAAGCGAGGGGTGTCTACTTCAAAAACACCCGACATGGTGGTGGCCCAATGCAATCAAACTACATGGAGGAGATGTTTAATTGGTTTTACCGCACTACATTCTCGAGAAAGTTTTTTGTGGAACGACTTAGGGATTCAAAATTGGCAAAACTTGCAAGAAAGATGCAACACAACATTGCCAGTGAGAAATGGAAGTCATCGTTAGGTCCTCTTCATCATGCTCAGTGGCGTGCAAGGAGACAACGAGAAGGCTCAGCTTGGAAGTAAAGTGAATTCGCTATTTCCCATTATGTGGTAATACATATGATTATTGTAATCTTGATTTCAATGTGTTATTATTTAATATATAATATTCTGTATGGTTTTAAACAGGTTTTGTCCGTTCTAGTGTGAACAAACAGTTTTTTAAAAAACTCTATAAATAGAGAGAACTCACTTCATTTCACACTTTTTGCAACTCAAGAGAATGGCACGCACCAAGCAAACTGCAAGGAAAGATCGCGTCTTCTTTCCTAGCCCTCATCTAGGGACACAACGCCCACCATGGTTGCAACCCCCCCAAAGGCCTCGAAGTGGTTCCCAGAGCACATCTGTGCCTGTGTCACACAATGGCACACCACCTGGGAGCAATTCAGTGCGAGAAAATGAAGTTTCCAATAGACAAGATTATTATACTCTAGGACGATCAGAGGCCATTTCAGATGATGAGCCACCAACAAGGACACCCATCAAATCAAGACCCAAACAGAAGTTGATCAGAAGGAGTGTACCAGAGAGCGACGAAGAGTCATCCCCATATGAGGAAAGCAACAATCAACCACCATGGAATGATATGCAAATACCAACGAGCCATAGGGTGACACATGGAGGTAAGACACTTCCACAAGGACAAGGGCAAATACCAACAGAGGAGGAAAGAGAGCAAAGTCAACAACCACATCAACAACAAAATGTGCAAGATGAAGCTGGGCCCTCACATCGTGTACATCGGAGAAAAAAAAACTATCAACCTCGACGTCGACCTCAACGCCAGCCAAACATACCTCCCAACCCAAGAGCTCCACAAAGACGAAGGAAGCACTGCAGGGCTTTTGCAGAGATACGACACTACCAAAAGTCCGTTGAACTACTCATACCACGAAGAGCTTTTGCAAGGGTAGTGAAAGAGGAACTACAAAGCTACCAAACAGGTCTAAGAATACAAGGGATAGCACTTGAAGCACTTCAAGAGGCAACTGAGGCCTACCTCATCTCCATGCTTGAGGACTCTAACCTCTGTGCTATCCATGCCAAGAGAGTAACCATACAACCGAAGGACATTCAGCTAGCAAGAAGAATTAGAGGAAATAACCCATGATGTGTATATTATACCCTATGATAGGCTACTTTGCGATGTAATACAATGGATAATAGAAAATTTTGTTTTGACTTATATTCTTTGTCTCTTTTTTCTCTCTCACTCTCTCTCTCTCTCTTTCAGTCAGTTATATATGGATTCAGTTAAACATGCATGCACTTGCCTATTGTTTTATGACTAGATATGTTCCTTTTCTACATACTGGTGTGCAACATGTCTTTTTAACACCAAAAAACCCCCAGCCACAGAAACGCGGGATTCAGCCCTGCAAAATTTTTGCAGGGCTGAATCCCGCGTTTCTGTGGCTGGGGTTTTTTTTGCAATATTTGGTCTTTGGTAAGCATAAGACATATGGTAGAGATGCAAGGGTCTAGGTATTAAGAGGTTATACCCTATAGGAATTGAGATCTTTAGCTACTAAAGGCTGAGTTTATACCCTACTGAAAACTTCTGGTCCTGATAATACCAAAACCAATTGAAAATCTGAAATTACATAGTTTCCTATGTATTGTAGCACCTAAAAACACTACATAAGGCCAAAAAAGCCCCAGCCACAGAAACGCGAGAAACAGCCCTGCAAAAATTTTGCAGGGCTGTTTCCCGCGTTTCTGTGGCTGGGGCTTTTTTGGCCTTTTTTAAGCATATAATCATACAGAGGACCAAAGCAAAATACAAAGACCCCCAATTAGATACAATTTGTGGAGAGAAGATAAGTTCAATTTTTTAGCACATTCATAAACAGAACTAGACAAATGATGAAAAAAAAAGCTTGTATTATCAAGACATTACATCATTTCTCAGCTGCCTTCAATTTCTCCACAACTTTCTTTCTCCTTTGGAGAGATTGAGGCAGCTGGTAAGTCAATACAGATCTTGATATTACATGGGGGTCTTGCATTCCAAGACTCATGGCGATACCTATTTGCCCTAATACTTTCCCTCTAAAATTAAGTCCTAAAGTAGTTACAACTAAGGACTTCCTAACCAAAATGACACAATTAGTGCCTTGGGTAATTGTACATAAACACAAAATCTTGCTAAGGGCCTTCAAGCACCAAGTGATGAAGTGCCCATCGGGACTGTAGTCTTTGTGTATGATAACAAAATCATCCTTTGGCAACTTTCCGATGTAGTTTGCCAAGGATGCACCACTCCCACGAGAAGCTCGATCCCCACCAGACCTTGCTGCGAACTTGTCGAGCTCAATTGCTTCCTGTTAAGAACAAATGAGAATTCAAGCTCTTACAATGTTAACTTAAAATTATCGATTTATTTAATTCAATTACCACTTACATCATGAAGCTTGTCTTCTTCCTCCCCTCTTCCAGGGGCATCAAGATCAATGCTAGAGTGGGCCATGCCACTCTGCTCTGCTACATGGGATGTAGGAATTTTTTGCTTCAGTATCCTCTCCTGTGCTGCACTGAACTCCTCCTCTGTAGTAGAATTGTTGTCATCATTTAAAATATCAGCACACACCATTGATATGGTGTCTGCCACAGAATCCCCAAGTGGGATGGACTTCTTTTCAAGTATGTTAGATGTGTTGTCAAGTGGAACATCTGACATTGTGGAGAAAATACTCAAGCATTCATCTAGACGTAGACCGAATGCCTTCTCAATGTCATGGAGTAAAATAAATTCCTCTCCATCCACAACGATGCAGGAGAGATATTCAAGTTCCACCTCTGGTAATGTGGGCTCAGAGGGGTTGAGATTTGAAGGGGGGGCCTCCTCCATGCTTGATTGCACATGTAGTTTATCCTCAACACCACCAGGGAATTCTTGGTGGATTGTAATGCTTTCTTTGGAAAAATTTATGGCCTCTGGTTGAGGCTCATTCTTCTCCTTAACAAAACCCCCAGTGGCAAGGTTGGGGAGCTCAACAGGTGTAGGTTCCGGCTCCTCATTAATAATAAAATATGTTGTTGCAGTGTAGGATAGGTACTTTGTACCCATCCTCTTCTTTTTGTTAAGTCATCTAGTAAGTGCCCAGCAGTCATCTAGTAAGTGCCCAGCAGTTTCCGCAATTGCCATGAAGCGCTTAAGGCGCTTCATGAAGGCTTCATCGCCTCTATGTATGTAGAGTAGAAGGTCACATGGAACCCATTTACCCTCATAAGGCGGTATTTCTATAGAAAAACGCAAGATGTAGTACTCAAGGAACTCTATGATTTCCTTGAGCACATCAGAGTTAAGTTGAATTGTTTTGTCTAGATCAGGGACCCTAGACAGTAGGTCATACAAGTGGTTCTGACCTTTGAACTCAGTTGATTCCAAGAACTCATTGAAGAGTTCACGTGGATGTTTGAGTTGCAGGGTACTGGAGGATGCGGCAGCCATTGCGCGTGATGCTAGATTGTGTGCGTACTCTGCTAGTGATTGTAGCTCTTCTTGGTTGCAAAAGTGAGAAATGAGAGAATAAGTGTTGCTTTTATAGTAGTTTCAAAATTTTAAAGTGAGTGGGACCCATTTTAAAACTAAAACTGATACCTTCAAATAAAACAATCATGCACAGAACTCTCAGAAAAAAAACTTTTGCTCATAAAAGGATTGAACAGAATCATTAACCAGAATAAGATACACGACAACACAATAGAAAAAAAAAAATCTCAGAACTTTAAAATTATAATAAATTGCCATTGGAAAAACCAAAGATTTGGCAAACTGTACATCATATTGAGATCAAAAAATTTTACATGCTACATGTCTTGCATGTTAAATACATTGTTGCAGATGTAGGATTATAAATGGAACATAGGTGTGTGTACACTGTAGCACTCAAATAGTCCTTGAGCTATGACAATGAAAGTTGAGTTCCATCCACACTCCATTCAAGGAGGACTTTAATTTTATCCTCCAACCTCTTACCAATCTGCAGACAAATAGAAAACTTTAAATGAACATATTTGAGTGTAAGAATTTGTATAAACAAAAGAAGAAATACCATATGCTACTTACCTTATGCCCTTGTATTCTGAACTTTGATTGATCCAGATCCTCAAATCCCATGATTACTAGATGTTCTCTCACGTTGGCAAGAGTCCAATGATGATTTACTGAAATAACTTCCATTTCATTGTTGGGTAGATTTATCTTAATTTCAAATGAAATTAAAACACCCTCAGAACTTTGTAATGGTATCCATTCACCAAGTTTACACATCCAACGATCATAATAGAATCTAATGTACAATGAAGTACGATGTTTCAAGTATCGAAATCCTATGCCTCTTGCACCAATTTTACAAATGTATCTATCCCCTTTGGTGCATCCTTCTACAAGTCCCCATTTTTCACCTAGCAAACACTCTACCTGCTCATACGTGATATCTTTTAACATGAACATTGTTGACGTCTCTAGAATTGTGAATATCTGAAATAAATGTACAAAACAATGAACAGGAACACACCAATGTAATCCTATAGATCTTGAAACTCTTGTAAATTTCAAAGAGTTGTGTATGTCCATCACCATCTTATGCTTCAAAGATGTTAATGTCCATACATCAGGTTGCGGCCACTCAAGCTTTAAGAGAGAATCTACCTTAATCATCTCTAACTTGCCAAAATCATTTGATGAAGAGGGTACAACATATGTATGTGTGTAAAAGAAAACTCTCTCACATAATAGCTGAGCAGGACGGGCTTGTGGAAAGACTATCGACCCAACATCTGCATGCAATGCTTGGAAAGTACCTGTAAGACTATGAAGTGGTTGTTCTTCCACCAAGGTAGAAGGAAATATGTCTACAACAAAAAAATACACAACTTAGCTAGGTATATTCTGAAATTTGGACAAAAGTCAATGAGTAATACTTACAGTTGATAGGATATCTCATTTTGTTTGAGTTTTCCAATTTCATGGTTGACATTGTGAACACATGTTGTACAATGGCAACAGTTTCACCATTTTTGAGCTTTTTGAAGCCTAGTAACTTCCCTTTCCAATGAAGATCCAAGTTTCCACGATCTCTCACACGGTGAGGACCAACACCAGAGGGTTGCATGTACACCCATGCACCTTTGCAGAACTCCTGTCCTAACCAAAATCCTTCTGGAGCCTTGATATTGTGACATTTTATCGCGATAACCTCATCTTTTGGACGTCTATGAGATTTAGGTTTCTCCATTGGAGATCAGGCTATGGAAATGACAGTAGGAATTCAAAGAAGATGATGCATAGAGAAAGAAATGGAGATGCAGGAGCTGCAATGGTGTGCTAGGGAGAGAAAGTAGTGGAAAGAGATGACTTTTTGGGACCTGGGTATGAAAATGGGAGGTTTTGGAGGGAGAAAGTTGCATTTTGAGTTATTTTTGAAAAAGTCACTTTTTTCACTTCAGTTCATGCACGGATTTTGATTTAGAACCCAAAAATAGCACTTTTGATCCTAAAAAGTGGTTGGGGGACCATTAAATGGTGTTATGATGAGTTTTATAACTTTTTGAAAATTTTGAATTTTTGGGCCCAGGTAAGTTACGAGATTCCTTTCTCTCTCTAGAGGCAAAACCTGAACATAGGGGAATCCTGTCCCCTCATCCCCCTTCAGCCTAGTGATTTATAGGCTGTAGACTGTGTCCACCACCCTCCTCTCATTGGTCCATCACTAATCACTCCTTAATCCAAAAGGCCCATGCAGGGTTCATTTTTTTCCCTAATGGTCTGGAGCCATTCAGGTACTTCAACTTCTAATGTGTCCATTCCTTCTGAGGTCTGTTCACCACCTGGCATCGGCATAGGAACATATGGTTCCTCATACATTTCATCCACCTGAATGGGTACTAATTCCTCAGGCCCTCGTTCTACAATTGGAGAGGGCTGCCTTTCATATTCCAGTAACTTTTTTTGTAGCTCCGCCACCTGCTCTGTCAATGCTTTTACTTCCTCCGAAGTTGAGGTCGTTTCTATGACTTTGGGTTGCATCTCCTGTTCCCTAAGCTGAATACGTAGTTCATCCCGTTCCCTTTCCAAATCATCATGTGCTTCTAATAAATCAGCATAGCTTTCCAAGATGGTTTTCATGGTTTTCTGAGGGAACCGCTTTGAATTGTTCTGGGTCGATTTCATGGGGGGAGCCTTCCATGGCAGCTTCCAGGTTTTCTTCGTTTTGTTTTTGCAGACGTTTGTTTTCTTCAAGGGCCGTAGCTATGTGTTTTCGGAGTAGAGTTAAATTCCGTCGGACTCTCAGGTTATCTGTTTGGTAAACCTCCAGTAAGGCTTCGAGTTGTTTGACACCTGACTCTTGTGATGGTTGGGGTGTCTCCAGGAGGGTTTGATGAGCTTGCTCGAGGGTGGTGTAGCATTGATTGAGTTTCGCATTTTCTTCTTCTAACCTTGTAAGCCGTCTTTGTAGTTGTTGATGATTCATCGTCAGCTGATGATGGCGGTCTTCTAGAGCCTGGTACTCACTCTGAAGTTGATACACACATTGATGTAAAGCTATAAATATACTATTTACATTAAACGATGCAGGGAAAGATGAAGATGCAGGGGGAATGGGGAAGGGAAAGGGAGTTGTGAATGCTATGGAGTCAAGTGGTGATGTAGGTGGAGGGGGTATGGGAGATTGAGGTTGTGTGGGGGGTGGGAGTGGTGCTGTGGCTGGTGATGTCTCCATTGTGTCGAAGGTGTGTGTGACTGTGAAGATGGGAACAGTGGGTGGGGTGGATGTGATATTTGTGAAGAGTGTTGTGTAGGTTGGCATGGTAACTCCTCCGACTTGGATTCCAGGAGAGAGAGGAATTCCCATGACAACTGTGGTAATGGCAGAAATAGGTGTGGTAGTGCGAGGTGGTGATGTGACATGTGTATTGAGAGGTGAGGTGGGTGGTGAGAGTGGTTCCTCCTGATGTTCTTCTGTTTGTGTGTTGCCTCCTGGTTCTGATACATTGATGTGTATTTGTTTTCCTGATCGCATGGGACAGGTAGGCACTCGCTTCTCAGATCGATGAATATAAGTCATGGCTGCATGAACAGCCTCATCTAAGCCCACTGCATCAGCGTGCAGGTTCATTGATTCGATGAACATGTCATCCACTCCTTCCTCAGCTAACATTTGGCTCATGATCATCTTTCCTGTTTCTAGCGACAGCTTGTGTTGCTCCTGGACCCACTTCATGGTTTCATACAATCTTTTACTCTTCGTGTGCCTCTTGTTCTTCTGTCTCTTCTTCATCATCTTCTACTTCTACTACCCCTGGTTGGGTCGGGGCTGAGGTGGTAGTCGTGGGTTGTTGTCCTTGTGTCTACTCTGCTTCTGTCTCCAGGTTAGATTCATTGATCAATCGGGCGATTTCTTCATCTGTTAGATCAGCAAGGGTGTAACCTTGAGGGAACTCCAAGTCTGCTGGAATAGGAGGGAACACCAAGTTGGGTCCTTCTGCACTTGGTCTGGGTAGGCAAATGGTGAATGGTCAGACAAGCCTCGTTTGTGGAGGAGTCACCTCGGGTGTGGTAGTGGCTCCCCTTGGTTGAGTGCATGGTAATTGAACTCCCCCTCTCATCTTCTTCAATGGAGGACCCGCTGTTGATAGTCGTCTTTGGAACTCTTGAGCCCTGAACCATACTAGTGCTCTTTGAATGGGCACGTCGTATGCTAAGCACCTGTAAATTATTCTTGTCAAGGCACAACATCCATGAAGTACATTTTTCTGCTTCTTGTTCCACCGTTGATGGGCTAGGTGTATCTGATCGATGACCCAGTGCGATATGTTGATGGTGAGGTTCTCTGTCTCTGCCAAGTACAAGCTGAACCATATCTTCTTTGGTGGCATGGTGAATCGTTCTTGGGCGGGAAAGGCAAAATGTTGCATAATAGTTCGTAGGTGTAGAGCAATGGTAGGTGTCATTGCTACCATGTCCTTCAGTTTGTTGAGCTCCTTATGCTTCATCCTGCCTGGAACCATCGTTTCTTTCTCAATGGGGATATGCATTCCTTGCATGTTCAATGCTGCCCGTACCAAATTGAGGGTCAGTTTGAATCTCTTGAGTTCATGGCCCGGCAATAGTGAGGGTAGCACAAAGGTACTATCGCCTCCCTTGGCTCTGCTAGGAGTGATGGTACTGATGAAGTAGGAGCAGCGAAGAAAATCTGGCTTAGGCAAATGTGCTCTAAAGTAACTATCCAATCCCGCTTTGGTCCAAACCGATCGCATTACTTCTGCATTCTGATAGTTTTCAAATTCGCGAGTGAAAAAATGATAACGTCCCCATTTTCCATTGAACTCAATTTCTGCTTCTCGGAAGTAGGTGCCATCACCCAATGGCCCTGCGACATCACTAAACCAATGAGCGTGTTTCCCCACTTGAGAAGTGTGTCCCTGAGGAGGGCCCTGAATCGGGAGAACATGCACTGCTTGAAGTTCTTGGGGTCTTTCAGTGAGTGGTGGCTCCAGGAGAAGGGTTTCAATGTCCACAATCTGTGCGCTAGACCCTGCCTGGGAACTGGTGCCTCCTGCTTCTGCCATCGTTATTGATTGCTTGCTGATTCTGTGAGAATATAGATCATGTGTTAATATTGTAATGGACAAGATAGAACACTTTTTGTCCCCGTTACAACATTATCGTGATGTGAGTAATGGGTCAGTGGGTCAGTGAGTGCATGATGATTGTGTGTGTAGTTAATGAATGGATAGTCCTATGAGCTAGATGGATAGATGCAATGTATGAGTGATGTAGTTAGCAAGTGGAGATGAATTTACAGATGGGGTCAGGGGGTTTATTACAAGTCTTAGGTTGCCAAACACAATGGATGGCATTCGGTCTTGGTTTTGTGGAAACTCTAGAGGGTTTATGAGTAATTCTGCTTGGGGATGATGCGTTTTTGGGACCCATTTACAAGTGAGTCTGTGCGTGCTTCTGGGAAACTGTGTATTCGTGCGTATTAAACAAGAGTGGGTAACGGCTCCTTGAGTGAGTGAACCCTGTTGTGTATGATGTGATTCGTGCGGGACTAGTTGAGCCCGCAAGCAAGCCTTAGGCACCCAAATTTGTCTTGATTGTGGGCCAGCCTTCATTGACTGCTTGGGTACCCAGATAGTCTTCACTTTCTCAAAAGAAGCTTTGGAAGTCTTCTTATTAGTATCATGTCGCTGATTACTAATAGGAAGTTGAGACAGTTGTCGTGACTTGACTGCAGTAGGCAGCTCGCCTTTCCGCACCCACAATTGTTTCATTGACTGAGTCATTCTGCTTTGCTCGTTCTTTTGGCCTCCAGCATAGGTAGTCTTCCGTAATTGATTTGCCTTTGATTGCTACCTCCCTCTGGCCTTTGGAAACGAAGGGAGTTCCGTCGAGGTCTTGACTTCTTTATTGAGATCTCCATTCCTCTGCATCACATAGCTTTGGACAAGAATAGCATGGTCAACTTCATGTGTACCCCTGGAAGGACCAGGAGTCTGTGCCTTTTCTAGTTCCTTGAGTGCTCCATTATCTAACTCAACTGTAATTCGACTCTGATTCACCCATACCTGGAGAAGTCCACTTCTTAGGTTTAGGTTGACTGCCTGGTCATAGATCCAGTCTTGACCCAAGACCAGAGGCTGAGTGAGGTCCTCATCTTGACACACTAGTACCTTAACTATCATTGGAACATCTTGAATGGAGAGGGGAAGTTCCACCTCGCCCATGCAAGGGGTTTCCACACCTCCCAATCCTATGAGATAAGCTTCTATAGGATTGACTTTTAATTTCAATTCTTGACAGTAAGAAAGTCTCACCGCACTAGTGGCTGCACCTGAGTCAATTAATGCCCGCACAATTTGTGCACTATCTTCTTGTCCAATCTCTAAAGTCACGAAAGGACGTCGATCTACTATCCTTTGGATACTTGTTCCTGAGACTTCACACATTGCCACATGATATCCTGGATCCTCATAGGCACCTGTCCTAGGTTGATCCCTACCTTGCCGTCTCAACTTCATCCTTCTGATGCGTTCTAAAGCTTCTGCATGAGCTTCTTCTTGAACTCGTTGTTCTTCTTCTTTGCGTTTCTTAGCAGTGTTGAGTCGGCTGAGCATTTCTTCTGTGAGAGGTTCCTGATACAGCTTGACTCTGCACCCGCTGATGTAGCTAGGGAGAATATCACCTTCTAAGGTGGCTAGTTGTACTTCTCCACTCATTGAAATTCTATTTATAATCCTAGGTTTGTAGCCTCTCTTTTCTAGATTCCTTGCATGTTGTTTTAGAGTGTAGACTAGAACTAAGTCTCCGGCCTTTAATCCTTTATCCTTAACTGTTGGTGCATGTCAATCATCAATTGAAGGATTATGAAGAAATGAAGTCAAGGAGTCAAGAAGAGAACAAATTCAGAAGGTTGAAGGAAGGACATATTTAGAAATCCAAAGATATGTACACATATGTACATTAGCTGACTCATACTTTTGATTAGTCATAAGATTGTATATATTTGCCTATAAATGGTTGTTAAAAAGTCGGGGCAAGTGGAATAGAATGAGAATAGAGAGTAGGAAGAGAGAAATGAGTAGAAGTGAGTGTCATTAGACATATGAGAAGTGAGTTGATTTCATCAACTTCACTCAATTGTAATTTTCTGAGAAATCAAGAAAACTTGCGCCCGATGTTTTGCTATCTGCTCCTTCTGTTTAATCTTTTGAGAAATCCTTCTGCACGTATCTAAGTCCATAGCTAATCTATCTATGGCTAGAATTTGAGAGGCTGATTGTAATCAGGTTGAGAGAATTTGGTTTAGGAACATTCATATGTAATGATGTTCTGAGAGTCGACAAAACTGGCGCAGATTTCATGTTCAGAGAAATGAACATTACTCAGTGTGTGGTGTAAAGTTTTACACAAGTGAGAGCTTAAAATCTAAGTTGCAAGGTAAGCCATCTATGGCTAAAAGATCTTGATCAAACGGGTTCGATATTGTGAGAGCTGTAGCTAAGAAGTTGCAGGTGTCAAAGTCGCTACTACAGAGAAGGTGTTTTACACATAGGTAACTTGTTTGTATGATTTCTCAGAGTATACTAAACCATTTGCAGAGATTTAAGTTGGAGAAGGTGCGAAACCTTAAGGCAAAGTAGTCTACAAAGTTTTATCAAAAACTTTACACAAATGATTAGTCAATTAAGGATTAATCTGCAGCAGACTTTTCTGAGAAGTTGAATTTTTCAGAATAATCAATTTTCTGATAAATTGGTGAATGATCTCTAAATTTGGTGGAGTCTAAAGTTGATCTTGATATAGAGGTGGTCTAAATTCAAGATTAACTTGTTCTTTTGGAGATTAACACTCTCCATCATTAACATGGGCATCAAAGTACGCCTTCTATCATTTCTTAGCTGCATATATTCCTGCTGCAGCTCTTAGTCTGGTTTCACCTAATTGTTCAAGGTCAAAAAGTCTCGAAGAGAGTTCATGGCCCGTCCACTCATGCTCCTGTGCTACTCTCAATGTGGGAATCAAGAAGTCCAAAGGTAGCACCGCATTTTGGCCAAATACCATCTGAAAGGGTGTGGCTTGAAGTACTGTTTTATAGGCCACTCGGTATGCCCAAACAGCATGATGTAACTGTTTGTCCCAATCAGAGCGTTTATTATTTACCAATTTGGTAAGAACATTGCATAGAATCTTGTTGGTGCTTTCGGCCTGTCCATTGGCTTGTGGGTGATAGGGGGCAGACTTCTTGTGCACTACCAAGAACTCTTGGAGAAGATTTTCGATAACTTCATTCAAGAAGTGAGTGCCTCTATCACTTACCAGCTCTATAGGTAGCCCGTATCTAGTGAACACATTCTTAAATAGGAACTTAGCAGTTGTCTGAGCATCATTCTTTTTCGTAGCTTTTACCTCTACCCATTTGGTTAAATAATCTGTGGCAACAATGATGTATTCAGCATGTGAACCCTTGGCTGGGGGGTTAATAGGACCTACAAAGTCTATTCCCCACTTAAAGAATGCACGTCCACCCATCATAGGTTTCAGTGGCATCTCATCCTTGCGTATAGGGCACTGAGTTCTGTGATAGACATCACACCGTTTCACATAGGTATGGGCATCCATGTGAAGGGTCGGCCACCAGAGGCCCGCAAATAGTATGGCCTTGATCACCCGATCTGGTCCAAAGTGTCCTCTTGCTACACCTTGGTGAGCAGTTTCCAAGATCTTGAGATATTCACTCTCATGGACACATAGTCTGAGGTAACCATCTTTACCACGTTTGTACAAATTATCACCAATGAGTGAGTAATCTAGGGCTTCCTGTTCTAGACTTCTTCGTCTGGCCAGTGTCATTTCTTGAGGGAATGTTTTCGTCCTCAAGAAGGATACTAGTGGTTCACTCCAATCTGGCACTATGGACACTTGATAAAGAGTGGCATGCTCCATAGGTGGTTTAGTGCTGCAGATTGGGCATTCCTTGCACAACTTTTGGACATCTGCTTCCATAGTTGGCCAATGCACTCCGAGTCTCCTTAGTGTCTGTAGGGTTCGTTGCTTTGAGTAGTGTTGCTCTAATGCACCTACATGTGCTAATTGCAACCATTTAGCGTACTCATCCTCTTCCACACAACAAGCCAGGATCCCGTGATCCGTTTGTTTGTACATGCTTCCTGCCATGATATGGTACTTATGGGCCTTCACTACTTCTCTACCTTGAGTGTTTATGACTGGGTGATTAGGCCCGTAGGTCAGTACTGGCACTAATGGCTTAGCCCACTGAGGTACAACTTCCAAATTAAACAAGTAAGCATCAGGTAAGTCATCTGATACTCCTTGTGGGGCTTCTCCAGATGTGAGCCTAGAGAGATGATCTGCTCTCAAATGAGTCCTGCCTTTCCTCACTACTACCTCAAAGTCATATTCCATTAGTAAGAGAAACCATCTTACTAATCTGCCTGTATTACATGGCTTGTTTACCAGATACAGTAGAGCTTGGTGATCAGTAAAAAATTTGAACTTATTTTCAAGCAAATAGTGTCTAAACTTTTTAACCGCGTACACCATGCCTAATCCTTCTCGTTCGGTGGTTGTATAGTTCCGTTCAGCAGCATTCAAATGTCTACTCGCGTAGGCAATTGGGAGATCCATATTACCTTCACCTGTAGGCTGCGCAAGTATACACCCAATAGCATAATTGGATGCATCAACATGAACATGGAAAGGCGTATTCCAATCTGGTGTGGTCAAGATTGGTGTTGAACATAATCGCCGTTTAAGCTCATTGAAGGAATTCTCACATTCATCAGTCCACTCGAAATTAGTCAAAAGTCCATACAGAGGCTTTGCTATGATGGCATACATGTGTATAAATCGTCGGTAATAACCACAATGCCCCATGAAAGCTTGTACTTCCTTGACATTCTTTGGCCTAGGTAACTCGGCTATGGCTCTCACTTTCTCTTCATTAGTGGATATGCCATTCTTTGACACTATGTGTCCTAGAATCTTGCCTTGCCTGACCATGAAAACACACTTTTCTGGGTTCAGGCAGACTTGATAGTCTCTGCATTTATCAAAGATCTGTCTGAGTTCAGGTATATGTGTCTGTCTAATGTTGGAATGAGCACATAGGTCATCAACATAGACTTCCAAATTCTTCCTTAAAAACTCTTTAAACACATCGCACATCAACCTCTGGAAGGTAGCTGGTGCATTGGTAAGCCCAAATGGCATTACTCTAAAGGCAAATATGCCCCATTCTGTGGCAAAAGCGGTCTTATGCTGATCTTCTAGAGCTATGGCTACTTGATTGTAGCCCGAAAATCCATCAAGGAAGCTGTACACTTCCTTGCCTGCTACTCTTTCTAAGAGATGTTTTGTGATAGGAAGCGGATAGTTATCTCGACTTGTGGTTACATTAACCTTCTTCAAGTTAATGCATACACGCAGCTTTCCATTTTTCTTGGGCACCACTACGATGGGGGATACCCATTCAGTGTGCTCAATTTCATAGATGAATCCAGCTTCTACCAGTCTATCTATCTCTTCTTTGATCTTAGCCGCATAATTATCATTATATTGTTAGAAGTGATGGCTGGGTACAATCAGAAGATCAAGTTGGTGCTGCTAGACCTGCCTCACACCTGCCCTCTCTTCTCTTCAGATATGGTTAGGAGACTCCTTGAGCTTCCAAATGACACCAAGAAACTATATATGTGCTTTACAAAATGATTTAGTAATGACCAAATCAAAACAGATGATTTTGAACCTTCACAACTCCAAAAACTTTCTATTCCTGTAATGATACCTGCTCAGTCCTAAGCTCAGTGTGACCAGCACACTTGCAATTGGATTAATTCCTTCTGGGAGTATTAAATTAACTTAACAAGCTACCATTAGCAAGTTAAATCACTCCAAATAACAAACTATACACTGAGAATGATCTTTAGCAAAATCAGAGACACCCCCGACTTTTTAGGAACTACACAGAAAAATACTAGTGACTGCCTCGACTGAGTTTTCTCCCAATTGGCTGAATAGAATGACTTGAAATTTTGTAGTGTTGTAGAATGCTTTGAGCTGGTTTCAATGAGCTTTGAATCATCCAATTTGGCTCAGTAGATCTTGAGATATGCCCTGTTGAAGTTGACAGACTTGAAGATGATCACTCAGAGAAAAAACAGAGATAATGACTATGAGTATATGTATTGAATCTATCAAATGTACATTCCCATTGGCATGTAGAGTAATGCCCAATGGTACTCAGAGGTGTAGGCTAAAGAGTAGCTCTCACACACTCAATGATCTACTTGGATTAGCCTCGGGAAGTGAGCCACAAGACCCGCGACTTTTTCATAGTCTTTTATAAGAGTTTGAAGTGAGTTTGAATTTCAAATTCAAATGTAGGCTCCCTCAAATCTCTCATCTAATCTCATGGAGATATTCTCTTCATTCATACCTTTCAAATTCCACGACTTTTTGAAGGTAGGTGTGATTACAAGAAATGAGTTAAGTCACATTGACTTTTACATTGGATAAAAAGTAATAAAGCATAGGCATGTGTTCCTATGGTCTTCATTCAAATGAATTAATCCAAACTCTTGCAAAATCTTCAAGGTTGATATCCAATGCTCTTCAATGGTACAAGACAAAGCCAAGTGTTAAGGCTTGTTTGCACCAACATATATGTGTATGGCTTTTGCTTATAGGGTTTTGCGTCTGAGGTCATGGGAATTGTGTGTGAGCATATGTCTGGGTCAACACCCTTCAAATCCTTGTAACTCCAAGCAAATACATCTCTGTATTCTCTTAGCAAGGCTATTAACACATGCTCTTCTTCCTCTGTTAGATCATGGCCTATGTACGTGCATCTCTCTTCTCCTTCTTCTATGGCTACTACTATTTTCTTGGTGGTTTCTTTGTTATCATAGGCCTCTCTTGATTGCGCCTCTCGTTTAGGCATTCTGATCATGACTCTCCTGTCATCTATCTCATACTTCTTAAAATTTTCCGGGACCTCAAACAAAGATTCTTCCTCTTCTGGTGTGACTTCTCTCTTCTTTCTTTTCTTCCCTTCTTCCTTTAGGGTCACATGTGTGGCTAGCCTTACCTCAGTTGTAAGCTCTCCGTGCCTCTGGGGTTGAAATTCTACTTCGTAGAAGTATTCCTCATCTGATGCAAAAGGTGGGTCTATAATGATTGACTCTAGATCGGAGTCACTTGCATCCTCGAATGCATCAGAGCTAGGTTCACACTCTTCCAACACTGTCTCTCCCATGAGTGGCTCTATGGAGAAGACTGAAATGTCATAGCCATCTTCATCACAGTGAGGTGTCCATTGTTCTTCATTGATGGCTACATCCATTGTTGCTAGGATTTCCCATGGGGTTCAAATTCCTCGTCAGGAAAAACTACACGTGCATAGGTTGGGTCTTGAATTGACCTATGTGTTTCTTTTGCACCTATTTCTCTCGCTTTTTCTCTTCTCTTCTTCCACTGCCACTTTACACATCCATAAGTGGGTGTCTTCATGCATCCATGAGGATCCTGATCCTATGGAGTGCACAGACTCCGTGTCATCCTTGGCTCTATGGATGGGATTCCATTGAATAGGTGGTACATCTCTATGAGAGTAATCCTTGAGATTGACTTTGGTTGTAACACCTAAGTGTTGCAAATACAAGGAATTGGTTCCCCAATCCTGGACCACTTGCAACTGTCGCATGAATGGTCTTCCCAAAATCATCTCGTAGGCATGATTCTTGCTAAATTCACAGATAGCAAACGTGTGCTCAAACTCTACACCACATGTAGTGAGATTTATTCCTTCCAGCAAGCCTAAGGGTCTTTCTATGTGGCCATCAGCCATCTGATATTTCATCCTCGTGGGTCTGAGTGCTGGCTTGCCCCACCGCTTCCATAGGGAAGTGGTAGCAATAGCAACTCCTGCACCTGAGTCCAAAATTGCCTTGGTTGTGTACCCCTGATGGGTAATGGGAAGATAGGTGTTACCTTCTTCATCTTCACTCATATCTCCTATCTTGTCTAGAGGAATTTCTGGCACTGTCCTATGAGAACCTACCTGGGAACAAGGTTTTGCTATCTCTGGTACTTGTTTGGCTACATGTTTCCATAACTCTGGCCTAACTTTGAGTAGCTCTTCTAAAGTGAGATTGCACTGCACTTTAGTGTTTTTCACTACCTCTGTGTTCCTAGGTATGACCGAGTCTTCGTCTCTTACCATGACTGTGGGTGCTCTCATACAGGTAGACTTGGCTTCCCATGGGCCTGTGAAGTGGGGTAATTCATGTAAAGAATTAGACTCAAAGTCTAATCTCTCTTGAGACTGGGTGCTCTCCTGCTCTCCATAAATAGAGGGAATATCTTGTGGGAGTTGATCATGTGCGTCATCCACAAGTTCGATGGGAGGAGGGACTTTGCTTTCTTTAGCCCATTTGTCTTCTTGAATCTCTCGTAGGAATTCTAGAGTGAACCTATTCATAGAAGAGGAGGTGTTTGGTTCCGTAGAGTTAGGCACATAGGCTTCCTGTGGGGGTAGGCTTATTCTTTTATTTGCCTCATCTCTTTCTTGAGTTTTTTCTTCCTTGGCAGATCTTGCAATTATGCTTTCTAACTTCTCTAGGAGTCCATCCAAGTGCAACTGTGTCTTAGCTAAGCCTGAGTAGTTAAAAAGGTGACTGGCTTCAAACATGGTCTGAGCCAATGCGACCATTTTCGCACATAGCTTGGTTCTTTCTATCTCTAGGTCGGCTCTAGGGTAGCACTTGTCATGATTCATCACATTTGGCCCTTCTTGGATTCTGGCTTGATATGCCTTAAGCATCATGTCTATATCTTCAGGAGTGGGGTCAGCTAACACTGATCCTACTCTAGGGGGTGGTGGGATGGTCTGAGGTAGGTGGACAGATGGTGGATTAGATGGTGATGGAAGTGAGGGTGGTGGTGGTATGTGAGAGTTTGTTTGAGAGGTGAGTTCAACGATTTTGTCTTTTGTTTCTCTTATGCTTTCTTCTAAGTTGCTCATCTTTTTAGACCATTGTCTTTTCATTCTTTCTCGACTATCCTTCCAGGCTCTCGATCGTTTCTTGGCTATGCTCTCAGTTTCACTAACCTCTGGGCTCTTTTCCTGGCCTACACCTGGGTTCTGCTGTAAGGCTTGGGCTCTAGTGACCACTTGTACCGGTGCAGTGGACGTAACACTTCCTGTAGAGTCTACTACTAACCCAATAACGTTAATTGGAGTTATTTTTGGCATATTATTGGGATTCTTAGGGCAATCTCGTAAGAGATGCTCCTTCCCGCAGTCTTGACAAAAGCCTTGAATCGTCACTGACTGGGGTTGTGTAGGTGGAGGTAAGGGGCAATCACGGATGAGGTGATCTCCCTGACATCTGTAGCATGGTCCTCTAGGGAATGGGGGTCTTACCTGCCTAGGCTGGGGTCTAGAGTTAGGGTTCGTGTACAGTACATTTGTGTACTCTGGCTCCCAACTAGGTTCACCTGGTTCTTCACTATAGTAGGACTCACCATGTTCAGGAGATTGCATGTAGTAAGCCTGGGGACTATCAATATGTGTAGAATCAAAGCTATGGTCACTAGGATCACTTTCTGAGAGCAGTGGTGTTACTGGCACTATAGCTCTATTCAAATTTTCCTCAGTTGCTGCATACTTTACAGGAATCACATTAACTGGGGTTGGAGGTTGTTGAGCTAACATAGGCTGTGGCCTTTGTTGGTTCTGGTAGGGTTGTTGATAGGGTTGCTGCGGTCTACCATATTGTTGTGGAGGGTACTGGTTCTGGTATCTTCCCTGTTGAGGATAAGGCTGAGGGTAGGTTTGTCTAACCGCTTGCTTATTGTATGGGCAATCTTGTGCTGTGTGATTTGTGTATCTCCGTTCTATGGTGCAATATTGGCTGCTAGGGTTCACCTGGGGTTGAGCCATGATGGGACATGCGTTCGCCATATGGTCACCACCGCAAGTATAGCACCTTTTGACTGGGGCAAATCTAGGAATTTGTTTACTAGAGACGCCTAGTTTTTGAGCTACTTTCTCCGCAAGTTCCTCAATAGATATGGATTGCGAGGAAGAGAGACTAGAGGCACTATCTGAATCTTTATAGATTTTGGAAAGCTCTAACTCTTCCCCTAGGTTATCCTCAATGTCGATGCACATGCGTACACACTCTTCTATGGTCCTAGGGTCCTTCAAGTACACGTAGGATCTCAACTTGGTACTTAGCAATCCATCCAAGAATAAAGCCACTTGTTTGGCAGGTGTGGGTAACTCAGGAACAGGGCATCTCTCAAGGTACTGCCTAAATCTTCTTCCCGCAAGTCTCACAGTCTCTTGAGGGGTCTCTTGAAGCTGTATATCAATGAGGAAGTGTTATGCCTTATGCCACTTTTGGAGAATTCGGTGATGAAAGCCTCCAAGAGTTGGTCTATGCTCCTGAACTGTCTCTCATTCAATGGTTGAAACCACGTAAGGGCTGTGTTCCTAAGTGTTAGACCAAAGGCATTATATTGTGTGAATAGGTCCTCAACTTGTTCGGCTCTCAAGACTTGCCTAAACTCGGCCACATGATCATATGGGTCTCCTGTGCCATCGAAGTAATTCTTCATGGACTTAACTAACTGAGTCGGCCTCAAAATCCTGGTGTGTTCCCTAGGCCTTGGCAGAGGGAAGTCTTCCATATTCCTTTGATTCCTTGGGGCTCTAAATCCTTCAAGTTCCACCCTATTTGTGTCCGTTCTCATTCTGTCTCTTCCCACTGGGTTGGCAAAGCTTACCTCCGGTCTATGCCTATGTCTGTCTCTTTGAGTTCCATGAGTGTGGGAGGTTCCAACTCCTTGGTGACCAAATGACACATTTGATCTTGGTTGGGGAAAAATGAATTCACCTTTCCAAGTTTAACCATGCCTATCATTTTCTATAACCCCAAAGATTCTTTCTGAAGCGTGATCTAAATAGGTCACTCTACCTAGGCTATCAGGATCTTTAAACTCATATATCATGATTGTTCCTACCTCACTCAGCTGATTAGGTCTATATCTCCAAAAGGCTTCATCCGTCTCTCGGTTCAGGAGGAGATCTATGCTCTTATTATCTTGGGGAATCCACTCTGGTGTGATAATCCTAGTGAGGACAGATTTGCCTTGGGGGGTTCTAGGTTCTTCGCCCACGTTTCCTTGCTCTAGGTCACCTAAGTCCGCTTCAGGGATCACATTCCCGAATTCATCCGTCCTCTCCGGGTGACTGGTGACTACGTATATTGTCCCTTCCTTGTCTAAGTATACTCCATTTTCAAACTTGATAGATGGGCGCTCTAGTCCAATGGATTGGTCAGGGTTTTTAATCTAGACCACAGATCTTCCTAGGCCATCCTCATAGATGCTAGCACCTAATCGGTTGGTCCTAAGGTATTCGAGTTGCATCTTGTAAGGGCCTTCTACCCTATGTAAATATGGCACTCCGGAGCTTCTTGTAGGTCTCTCCATACCGTGGGACATCTCAGACTCGCTAGTCTCAGAGCTAGGGTAGTACGAATGATGGCTCAACTGCTGGGCCCAAGACCTAGCAGTATGATTGACACTAGCCTCTGAAGATCTAAGACTTTGTCTATCTCTCCCTAGGTGTCGCCCTGATCTAAGGTTCATAAGCCCAATTGAATAATCCCAAATTTTCCCAAGTACACTTTGCGTTGCTGAGTTCTTTTGTATTAGTCACTTGTTCGTTTTTAATTGCTATTAGGGTGTCACTTCTTGTCCAATTAATCTTCGTCGCAAGGAATACTTAAGTTTTCTCGTACTTTGAGTGCGGTCACTCGATTTAATTTCTTTCCCTTAGGTTGTTTCACAATTTGTAATCTCCTAACACTTGCACTTGAGTGATTAGAGTTCTTGGACTTGGTAGTTCTTAACGTGCTCCTAATTAATCAAAACCTCTATCCGTACTTAGCCTATGCTAGGCATTGATAGAGGGTGTTGAGAATTTCCAACCTTAAGTTCTTCCCTTGGTTGCCCTTGTATGCCCAGGAAGCGTGTTCCCAAGCTCGCACTTACTCTTGCTTAGAGTACCCTTTGATGCTCTCAAAGAACTTGAAAAATTCCACAGTTAGCTCAAGAATTGAATTCAGTTGACAGACAGATCACTTTCATGCATGTAATTCACAGACCCAATTGCCTATTGCCTTTATGGAAAACAATCCCAAGGGACCCTCAAATTTTTTTTTTTTACCTGGGATATGGTCAACTTCAAATTATCCTATCTAATTATCATGTCATTAATTCTATCGTAACCAGTCAAAGTTTTGGTTGTATTCCCCATGAGATTTCCAACAAAACAAAAATCACCGCAATCGGATTTCGTATGAGGAAGTTATGTCCACTCAGGGTTTTGGGGCCAAATCAGGATTTCAAACAGGTTCGCAGACAAACAGGACTTCTCGAAATACTTGGTGTAATGGCCTCACAATGCAATGACAAACCCTAGCATTTGTCTCGCAATTTTTTCAAAAATAGACCACTATTTTTTGCCCTAAAAAATTGGCCAAATTTGCCTTCTATCGCGTTCGCAAGCTCTGTCAGTCGCGATTGATAGGTCAATCGCGATTGATGTGTCAATCGCGATTGACAGGTCCGTCGTGGCTGTCAGTCGCGATTGATGGGTCCGTCGTGGCTGTCAGTCGCGATTGATGGGTCAATCCCGATTGACACGTGGCCCGGATTTTCAGTCGATCGTGGTCAAAGGGTCGTTGACTCTGTCAGTCGCGATTGACAGGTCCGTCGCGAGGGTCTGTCCGTCGTGGTCAAGCAATCGTTGACTGTGTCGATCGTGATTGAGAGGTCCGTCGGGGCTGTCAGTCGCGATTGACTTGTCGATCGCGATTGATGGCTCGATCGCGATTGACACGTGTCACGTGTAGGGGTCTGTCCGTCATGGTCAATCGGTCGTTGACTCTGTTGGTCGCGATTGACGTGTCGGTCGCGATTGACAAAGCCATCGGCAGGTGTCCATCGTGGTTTGTCGATCGCGATTGACAGAAATCTGAGGAATTTCAAGAATCTAAACACATTTTTGGGAAGCTCTAGGCCTGTAGATCATGGTTTTGTACTTTGTTTAGCAGATAGAGCATTTTTTTTGTCGGTCGCGATTGACAGAGGTCAACGCCTCGGGATCTGCACAGACAGATTTTTTACCTGCTGGAGCTAGTGCAGCTGCTGGGGATGCTGATTCCTACAGAAAATCTCAAAAAACACAGAAATTCACAAGCACAAAAACGCTCTCTCGCTCTCTCTCACAAGTGAAATGAGGGAAATGGTATGAGTGGGATGATATGACCTAAAACTGAAATTTTTTGCGATGATGGAGATGGTGAGGATGATGATGGTGATGAGAAAAACAAAAGAAATTAGATAAAAGTGAAGAAAATACCTATGACTCCAACACGTCAACTCTACGTCTTACCATCACACGCTCGTCCTCAAAGCTCAATCCCCGGCAACATCGCCAAAATTTGGTGTAGCTCAGTGATGAATAGCACCTCCTTTAATGTCAATCCGGGAAGACAAGAGGATGGTATGAAGACCTCGAGCAAGTGAAGGCACAAGTGCATGAGTGAGAAGCACACAAACATGCACACACATACACACACACGCGCACACACGGCAAGACAAAGAGTGAGAAGCAATGGAGTTCTTAGATTACTTTCCAAAAGCTCATACAAGTTCAATTCAATTACAAGCTAACCTCAAAAATGAGCTCTCTAGCTCTTTTTATAGTTTTTAACTAGGTTTTGGCCGTGTCCAGACCTAGTGTCCGACCTAGTTAAAAATTAGGTTCTCTACCCTATTTGGAGGTTCAAACGAAGTCTAAAAAATGTGAAAATTGACAGGTAGATACTTCTAAAGCTCCTCAAGCTCAAGGACTCCTTGGCTTGCACAAAATGGAGCTAGAAAAATAAGAAATGGTATTTACAATGATTGTTAGTGATGAAAATCACTGTTTTAGTAGGGATTTCTTCTAACATTTTGACATACATTTCCTGGAGCTCCTTACTTGCTCCTTCTTCTTGTGTGCTCAACTCCTTGATGCCTGAAAATTTTAGATGGCCTACTTGCCAGATCTTCTTTGACTACTGTGTCTGCTTGTGTTGTCTCTTTGCTCTGACTCCCTACGTAGGCTTCCTTGTCTTATGACTTCTTCAATTCCTTGACTACTGCCAACAGCCTATTCGTCGGATTGATAATTAAGCGTGTGTCAATCCACCACTATACGGACTTGTGTGGCAAATGAGATTTAGTCTCTTTGACACAAGTCCCTAAGACTTTGTGACTTAGGTACACATGCTCATAGAAATGAAAAATCGGTGAATGATTTGGCATGCACAGTGCATGATTCTCAGGCTATGTCAGAAGCAAAGCTTTGGCATGCACGGTTTGTTCATCTGAACTTTGCTAGTTTGCTATGCCTGCAGAAATCTGAAATGGTGTCCTCTTTGCCCATACTTGAGGCTCCCGATAAACATGTATGTGAAGGCTGTATTTTGGGCAAAATGCAGCATTCCTCATTTTTAAAAGATGGTTCAGTTCAGGCTACTCAAAAATTGCAGCTTGTTCATAGCGATGTTTGTGGTCCTCGCAGACACCCTCTTTTGGAAATTATCTTTACTTCGTGACTTTCATTGATGATTTTTCTAGGCATGCATGGGTATATCCACTCAAAGCAAAGTCCAAAGTGTTTATGTGCTTCAAACAGTTTTTGGTTTTGGCTAAAAATATGTCAACATGTAAAATGGGAACCCTCCATACTGATCGAGGGGGGAATATATGTCTTCTAATTTTAATGCATTTCTGGCTGAACGTGGGATAAAACATCAGTGTACAGTGCCGTATACACCCCAAGAGAATGGAGTTGCTAAACGGAAGAACAGGTCACTCATGGAGATGGCGAGGTGTATGGTCAAGATTCAGGCCTTACCACATAGTTTCTAGCTAGAGGTTGTTTTGTGTGCAACATATGTACTTAACAAGTGTCCCACTAAAGCACTGTAGTCTATCACTCCATATGAGGCTTGGCGTGATCACAAGCCATCTGTTGCTTATCTGCATGTTTTTGGTTGTCTGGCATATGCATTAGTGCCTGAACAACATCGTAGAATATTGGATGATAAAGTAGTAAAATGTATTTTTGTTGGGTACAGTTCTGAAAGTAAAGGCTATCGTCTGCATCATCCACAGACTAAACACATTTTGGTTAGCCTTGATGTTGTTTTCGTGGAAGATGTTATTCAGCCATTGCTTTCATGTACTAAGGAGACATCTGTTAGCTCCAACGACATGTATGATACTTGCTGCCTCTTTTTACAGGTGGACAGTCTAGTGCTAGTCCTAATGAGGCAACTTCTCACCCTTTTCAGGTTTCATGTGATGATGCAGATCATTCCATTTCTGATGCAGATTTACATGACACACTTGTTGATGAGAGAGCTTATATTGTGCATGAAAAAACTATGCCAAAATGGATGATGCAAAATTTGCATGACAACAAATTAGATGCACCTCTCTCATATCGTACTCAATCATGCTCTCATAGTGCCTCTTTTGCATCATATTGCTATGCTATGGCTGCCTCTAGTCTCTATGATGAGACTGAACCTATTTCATTTGATGAAGCAAAAAAATTTGAACATTGGATGGCTACAATGCAATCTGAATATGATGCTATAATGAAGAATGGTACTTGGTCTTTATGTGAATTGCCTCCTGGCAAGAAGGCCATTGGCACAAAGTGGGTGTACAAGTTGAAGTGTAAACCTGATGGAACAGTTGATAGGTATAAGGCTAGGCTTGTTGCAAAGGGTTATGTGCAAAAAGGGCATGAGAACTAGGTATACAGGTTAAAGAAGGCATTATATGGTTTAAAGCAAGCACCACGTGCTTGGTATGAAAAGATACATACCTATCTGATTGCACATGGTTTTGAGAACAATCCAACTGAAAGCACCTTATATGTTAAGCATGCTAATGATGTACTTCTAATCATTGTGGTCTATGTTGATGACATGCTGCTCACTGGTCCTCATGAGAGGCATATTGTTGATTTTAAGGCTGATTTGCATGCCTCATTTGAGATGTCTGATTTGGGGCATTTGCATCACTATTTGGGCATTCAGTTTATGCACATTGATGGTGGAATGGCTTTGTGTCAAACAAAATATATTCACACATTATTGCAGTCTTTTGGCCTTGACGACTGTAAACCTATTGCCACTCCTATTGGAGTCTTCATGATGCTGGAGATGCATTTGATGTTGTTCTCTATCAGTAGGCTGTTGGATGCTTGATTTACTTATGCATTAACCAGCCAGATATGTAGTTTGTTGTCTCATAGATGAGCAGGTTTATGCGTTGCCCATGTGTCAAGCATCCGCAGGCGGTTAAGCACATCTTTTGCTACTTGAGTGGTACCCGGCTACTTGGGTTGTTTTATCCCAAGGGGGGATCACTACCGCTAGATTTGCATGCTTTTTCTGACTCTAACTAGGCTGGTTGCTATGACACTCGTGTGTTCCCTAGTGGTTTTTGCTTCATGCTTGGTAGCTCATGCATATCCTAGCTAAGCAAGAAGTAGCCTACTGTGGCCACTTCCAGTTGTGAGGTTGAGTATAGGGCAGCTTTCACAGCGACTATTGAGTGTGTGTGGCTTAAACGCCTTATGGCTGATTCGCGTGTTGGTCAATCTTCTACCACCACCATCTTCACTGACAGTCAGAGTGCATTGGCATTTGCGAGGAACCCTATGTTACACGCTCACACTAAGCACATTGAGGTGCATTATCACTATGTTAGGGAGAGGTTCTCTACTGGAGAGATCAGCTTGGCATATATGCCCACGCAGGAGAACATTG
>CM035406.1:32219402-32223359 GCA_020310875.1 Ceratopteris richardii
ACTAAGCACACTTACTCCATATGCTATGTCAATTCTTGTCAAGGTAGCATAGTTTAAACTACCCACCATACTTTGGTATCCTGTAATGTCTTTGATTTCTTCTCCTTCATGAGCACTTAGCTTTTGGTTAACCTCCATTGGAGTAGTAGATACCTTAGCATCCTGCAAACCAAACTTCTTGACCATATCCTGTACATACTTCCTTTGAGTGATGTAGATACTGTATTGTATAGATCAATTCAAGACCTAGGAAATATTTTAGTAATCCAAGATCACTAATCTTGAATTCTTTCATCATCTGTCCTTTGATGTGTCTAATCCCATTGACATCATTACCTGTAATGATGATGTCATCAACATAAACACATAAGTAGATTACCTCTGTACTACTTCTCTTTATGAATAGAGAAGTGTCTGCTTTGCTCATCACAAATCCTTGGTCTAAGAGGTAGGTGGTCAATCTGTAGTTCCATGCTCTAGGTGCCTGCTTCAAACCATACAGAGCCTTCTTCAATTTACAAACATAATGTACCTTTCTTGGATCTTCATAGCCAGGTGGTTGTGACATGTAGACTTCTTCAGATATCCATCCATTTAGGAATGCATTCTTCACATCCAATTGGTACATGTTCCAATTCTTGGATGCAGCTACACTCACCAACACTCTAATAGTTGGCATCTTGGCCACAGGAGAAAATGTCTCCTCATAATCAATGCCTTGGGTTTGTGCAAAACCCTTGGCTACCAACCTAGCTTTGTACCTGTTAATTGTTCCATCTGAATTCTTCTTCAATTTGTAGATCCATCTGGATCCTATCACCTTCATAGAATCCTTCTTGGGTACCAAGTCCCAAGTATCACTTTCTTTGAGGGCTTCTATCTCTTCATTCATGGCTTCTCTCCATTCTGGCTTTGTAATTGCTTCTTCATAGGTACCTGGTTCTTCTTTCAACAAGTCTTTTGCAAGATATACAGAGTGTTTAGTTACAAGTGATGTGTCATACCCAAATCTGATAGGCTTCTTCTTCTCTCTCTGAGATCTTCTCATAGCTTGAGTAGAAGTTTCTGCCTTGTCCTCCAATTGCTTCATCTTCATCTTTCCTTTGGATTTCCAAGCCTTGAACTCTTCAAGGTTTATGGTATCATCATCTGAGCTTGAGTCTTCTTGCTGAGTTGGCTCTTCCTTGGTAAGCTTTGGAAAATCTTCCTCCATGTCATAGGGTAGACTCACTTTCCTGCATTCATTCTCATACCATGAGTCATTCTCATCAAATATGACATCTCTGCTTACCTTGAATCCTTTGTTTGTGGGGTTGTAGAATCTGTATCCCTTTTGGTTCAAATCATAACCAATGAAGATACATTTCTCTGCCTTTGGGTCTAGCTTTCCTCTTACCTGTGAGGGAATATGCACATATGCTACACATCCAAAGATTTTACAATGATCCAGAGAGGGTCTCTTACCATGCCATGCTTCATATGGTGTCATGCCATCAAGTGATTCGGATGGCAACCTATTGATGAGGTAAGTGGCAGTGGATACACTCTCTGCCCATAAGTAATTTGGCAACTTTTTCTCATTGAGCATAGACCTAGCTGTTTCCACTATAAGTCTATTCCTTCTTTCTGCTACCCCATTTTGTTCAGGTGAGTACCTTGTAGTGATCTCCCTCTTGATGCCTCTTTCCTGCAAGAAATCTTCAAACTCATTGGAGAAGTACTCTCCTCCTCCATCTGATCTTAGCCTCTTCAAGCTTCTACCTGTTTGATTTTCAACAAGTGCAAGATACCTCTTGAAACAATTAAACACTTCATCTTTATGCTTCATAAAGTATAAATGGTCCATCTGCTATAGTCATCAATGAAAGACACATAATATCTTGAACCAGAAATGGAAGGGTCCTTGCTAGGTCCCCAACATCTGTGTGTACCAAGTCTAGGTAGTCTTCATGCATGAAACCTTTCCTTGAGTAGGGTAATCTGTGAGACTTACCAAATTGACATGATCCACATTTGTAAATCATGTGTTGCTTGGATACATTAGGTATCCCAAGCACACATTGATCCCTGCACATTTGCTTAAGAGTCCTTTCACCTATGTGCCCTAATCTCTTATGCCATATCTCTAACTCTGAAAGTGTCTGATCCTTGTAATTATACAAAGCAATGTTTTTTGTATCCTCTAGCTCAAATGTAAATAGTCTACCTGATTTCTCCCCTTTGGCTATCCTTCTGAATCCTTGTTTTGGGTCCTCCACATATGCTCCATGTTGTGTGAATCTGACCTGCAAACCTTTCTCCACAATCTGACCAACACTCATTAAATTTTTAGTTATTGTTGGTACATAGAGTACCCTGCTTAATAGGTTCTGATTACCATCACATGTCTTCACATTTCCAACTTTGACAACAGAGTGTTTAGTGTCATCACCTGTTTGTACCTGATGTTTGCCCTTGGGCTCTTCCAAATCAGAAAGTAGTGCCACATTGCCAGCTACATGGTTAGAACATCCTGAGTCAATGTAAAATAAATGATCATCATTTGTACCTATCTTGGAGGTCATGTTCATGATCAATAAGGAGTCATCCTGCTCCTCTGTGTAGTTGTTGTAGTCTCTTCTATTTCTGAATCCACCTTGGTAGCTTCCATTGTGGTTGTTGTTTGTAATTGTTGTTGTATTGGTTGTTGTACCCATTGTAGCTTTGATGTTGGTTGAATCTGCCTCTTCCTTGAGAGTATCCACCTCTTGAGTAGCCTCTTCCTCTCTGATTTTTGTAGTTCTTGTAGCATTCATCTGTGGTATGATTGGACAACCCACAGATGTTGCATGGTGATGAGTTGTAGGATCTCCCCCTACCTGACTTACCTCCTCTGCCTCTTCCTCTAGATGACCTACCTCTCCCTGCATAATTGGCTTGAGAGGTAGAGCCTTCTTCATCCTGCTTCCTTCTTGCCTTTATCTTTAACTTTCTTATCAGTATAGAGAGCAGAGGGGTTATTACCTTTTGATTGATCTCCAGCTTTGGTGAACTTTGCTTCATGTGTAAATAGTTGGCCCATGAGTGTTGTGAGATCAGGGGTATGCATGTCCATGTAGAGGTCCATTGCAGTGGTGAAACTTTCCCACTTATCATCTGCCTTGAGGTCCATTTGTCACTTGCCTGACTATTTGTCCTCTTCAATTTCCTCTCCAATGCTTGCTAGTTGGTCTGCCACATCTTTGATCTTTGTCACATACTCTGAGACTGATTGCTTGGGCTGCTTCCTAAGTGTTGTGAACTCTATCCATAATTGATTCTTCCTAGCCCTTGTGTTGGAAGAAAAATAGTTTGACAAGGTTTCCCAAGTCTCTTGGGAAGTCTTACAGTTCCTTACATGAGGTAAAAGAAAGTCAGATATAGAGTTTAAGAGATAAGACCTTGCCAAAGCATCCTTTGCACACCATTGGTTGAGCCTTTCATGTTCATCCTTTGTAGGTAGTCCTCTAGTCTTGAATGAGGGCAACTCCTCATCTCCTGATATGTATCCAAATAGACTTCTCCCTTGTAGATAGGTCTTCATTCTCAAAGACCAAGCTTGATAGTTGTTTCTGTCCAATTTGTCAATGAAGAAGGGAAACCATCACCCATGTTTACCTTCTATGCTCTGATACCACTGTTGAGAGTGATGGATGGATGCACTCAGGAAATCAGTTGGTGCTGCAAAACCTGCTTCACACCTGCCCTCTTTCTCTTCAGATATGATTAGTACACTTGCTTAGCTTCCAAATGACATAAAGAAACCATATATGTACTTTGGAAATGGTTTGGGTAATGATCAAACCAAAACAGATAACTTGAACTTCAAAACCAAGCAAAAACTTTCTATTCCTTAGTGATACCTGCTCAGACTTTTACTCAGTGTGTCCAGCACACTTAAAATTGGAACAATTCCTTTTGGGAGTATTAATGTACCTT
>CM035406.1:32238359-32408359 GCA_020310875.1 Ceratopteris richardii
TGTTTACATGGGGAGCCTTGATGCGTCGGAAGACTTTAAAGACCATCTGCATCATGTCAAAGATTTTGACAGTCATGTGCGCGGCAATATCATCCATATGCTTTAACCTAGGGAGCCAGTGGCGGATTGTCGCCATCATGTAGCCTACTGTGGGTAACGCGACTGGTGGCTTGAAGTAGGGATAGTTCAACCAGTCTTGGCACTGCTTATTGTTCTGTAGCTTTATAGCGAAGGCAGTCCAAGAGCGGCGTCGTGGTACTGGTCCCCAGCATGGATTAAATTTTAAATGCAGCGGCGCTTTTACCCACGTGCTCATCATCTCTGGATAATTTTGCAATAAATCTTTGCGCCAGTCTGGTTGAAGGATTTCACCTCTCTGCGCCCTTGGTGGCAAGTCCTCTGGCTCGAATTGAGTGGCATGCGTTGGTTTCATACCTGTTTCTTTCTCTATGGTTAACTGGTATTCGGCCATTAACATGAAGTACGGTTTATATTGGAGCTCATGCCCAGCTATGTATCGTCGCGGGGCCAATTGAGCAAAGAATGGTGACTGTAAAATTTTCTCTTCAATTATGGCCATGGCATGTAGCTGTGCCTCTACTCTGGCCGAGTGTGTCGTTCCGAGTTCTTCAACTGTCTTCATCCACGCGGGGGTAGGTAATTCATATGTCATCTGGCCTTCGGCCGTGACACGTCCGCCTGGGATGGGTATCGGTTCATATGCCTCTTCGAATGTCTCCTCCACCGGGATGGTGACGGTTTCTTCCTCAACTGGTAGCTCAGGTGGGGAGTCTGGCCTTGGTGGTGCTTCATAAATGGCAATCCTAGATTCAAGATTTGTTACCTGGGCCCGAAGTGCGTTGAGTTCCTCTAAAACTTCAGGGGCAGGGTCCACAGGCGCTGGTAATTCTGCTGCTACTGGTACTTGTTGTGTTGCTGGTTCTCTGAGCTGCAGCAGTTTGTGATCTTCCTTTAACTTTTGATGTTCTTCGTTCATACGATCATAGTCCTCGAGCAATCTAACATGGTCGTCTAGCAACATCCGCATCGACTCAGATGGGATTGCCTTGAATCTGCTCGGACTTAGTGGCTGTTCTGGATGATCTAAAGCCGCTTCCAAGTTCTCTCTATTTTGCTCTTGGAGTCTCTGGTTCTCCTCTTTTGCTGCGGCTAAGTGTCTTCTTAGTAAGCCCATATTTCTAGTAAGCGTTGCATTGCGGACAGTCTGGGCTCTAAGTAGGTTATCCAAATCCGCGGTGGCCTCTTTGGTTTTCTCCTCACTTTCTAGTTCTAACTTGTGATAGGCCTCTCGTAAATCTTGGTATCGGCTGTTCAGTGAGGCGTTCTCAATTGATAACGAATTAAGCTGCGTTTGTAATTCGTTCGTCGTTTTCTGCAGCTGTTGATAGTTGGTGCCGAGTGATGCAAACTCATCGCGGACTTGCGTCATGCATGCGAACATGTGTTGAAATGCGGTGTCTATGGTGGGCGATAGTAGTAGTGAAGTGCTAAATGAGGATGTAGTGGGAGTAGATGCAGTGGGAATGGGAAGTGGGGTTGGGACAATGGATGCAGTGGTGGTTGTGGAAAATTGTGAAGTGCCTAAATATGAGGGTGCTGTGAGTGGAGTGGGTGGTGGTGAGGTGGATGGTGATATGTCCATGCCATTGGACGTGTTTAATGTTGTGACTGTGAAAAGTGGTGTGATTGTGGGTGGTTGTGTAGGTGTGAATACGGGATTTGCGAATGTAGTGTAGTTTACAGGGGGAATGGTTGGAGCCGCTTGGTGAAACGGGGAAATAGGGGTTATGGTAGGTTGGGGAGGTGAGACTGGTGAGAAGGTTAGTGGGGTTAGGAAGGGGAATGGGGGTCTTAGAGGTGGGGGAAACGCTGGGAAGGATGAAGGGGTGAAGGGGTTAACATATGGATGCGGAGGGTTGGGTGTGGGCATGGTGGTATGAATGGGTAAGGAAAAGGTTGTGGCTATGTTGCCTTGTACAGGTGTGGATGTGGGGGAAGCAGGTGGGTGTGCGGGGGACACAGGATGGGTTGGTGAAAGATGAGGTGAGAGGGGAGTCGAAGGGGTGGATGTTATTTCGAGGATAGTAGTGGTATGTACAATGGTGGTACGGGGTGGTGAATCTACAAGGATGGTTTCTGCGGTCAATGAACTTTCTGGGGCGAGGCGTGCCTCCCTGGCTTGTGCTGAGGATTGAGCTCCTGTTGGTACACGAATATACTCTCCGGGCTTTGAAAGTAGTCGCACTCGGCGGGGATCAAACTGTGGTAGTTGCTTTCTTTGTAAAAACCTGAGTGCTTCATGGGAGCCTACTGATTTGACTAACTCCCTGAACCCTCTGATGTATGCGTCTTCGAATCCTCCGGAGATGAGTTCCTGTTCAATTAATGCCTGGCTCTCCTCTTCAGTTAACTTCTTTCGTGCCCAGACTTTCTCCATGGTACGATATAATTTTTTGATGGCCAGCGTGTACGCTGCGGCTTCGAAAGTCTCATCCTCATATGTGCTGGTGTCGCCGTGTGTGTCGGTTTGTTGGCCTTGGCCCTCTGTCTGTTCGTCATGTGAGCCCTGGCTGGCTTCATCGTCGCCTTCCTCGTTGTCTGTTTCGGTTCTCTCTTCTTCAGAGCTTGACACAGCTTGTCCCTGTGGCAAGTCTCGCGGCGTAGTAGGGTAGCTGGGACGTTCATATTCCTGGGAGAACAGTTGTGCTTCTGAATACTGGAATTCGTTTGAGAATGCATCAGGCATCTCAAAATCAAATGTCGTGTTTATGGGGTCGGCCTCCATATGTGGTATCGGGAAAGAAAACGCTTCCGCACCAATAGTGGTGGGAGCTTCTGCTGTTGTGGTGGTGGGTTCGGCGGTGGCAGCTGCCTGAGGTGCAGCGGTACTAGTGGTGGCCTCCGTAACCACTGGTCTGGACAACCGTATGCGAATAGGTTGTACAGTGGGAGCAGCTTCTGTCTGTGGTCGCTCTGGAGATGGTTGGGGTGATGGCGACTCTGGCACTTGAAGGCAGGGGATGGTGCCTCGCATGCGCTTACCTGCCCGTGTCCTACTGGGCTTCCTGGCTTTCTTCG
The DNA here is from genome assembly GCA_020310875.1 of Ceratopteris richardii. Classification (NCBI taxonomy): domain Eukaryota; kingdom Viridiplantae; phylum Streptophyta; class Polypodiopsida; order Polypodiales; family Pteridaceae; genus Ceratopteris; species Ceratopteris richardii. Next base: position 32,241,459 of record CM035406.1, read on the forward strand.
TTGTGCCCTTGAATGCCTTCAGTTCTTCTCCTGTTAGTGCACGCTCAATTGGCAAGTCATAAGCCAAACACATATACACAATTCTAGTGAGCGCACAACATCCGTTAAGCACCTTCTTGCGCTCCCATCTGTGCTGTGCCAGATACATTTGATCTATGATCCAGCTTGCCAGATCAACTGTTTGAGGTCCCGTACATGCCAAATACAATCCAAACCAGATTCGTTTATGGGGCATAGTAAATCTGTCCTGAGCTGGGAATGCGAAATGTTGCATGCATATCCTTAGTGGCTTTGACAGCTCAGGGGTAATGGCAGAGATCTCCTCCCACTTCGTGACATCCCCACGTTTCATCGGTTCTGGAATTAATCTCTCTCGATCTGTGGGTGTGTGGGTTCCATGAATCTTGATGGCTGCTCTGATTAAGTCCTTAGAGAGATAAAATCTCTTGTAAGGTGGATCATCCACTAGAGTAGGCAATATGAAGGTTCCTGGGATGTCCTTATTCTCTGATGCCAGTAGGGTAGTGATTAAGTAATAGCACATGTAAAAATCCGGTTTGGGCAGAGGATCACTGAAGTATTCTGTGAAGCCTGCTCTGGCCCAAACATGAGTTAAATCCTGGGTGCTTTGTAGGGCTTCGAACTCTCTAGAGAAAAACTGGTACTTTCCCCACGTGCGGTCATCAAATGTCAGAGAGGATTCGAATATAAAGTCCGCGTCCGCAAGGGGTCCTGCCAGGCCCTGAAACCAATGAGAGTTCCTGTGTATCTTTTCGGTGTAGCCCATAGGGGGGTTATCGATAGGCATGGGCCCTGGAAATCCCTGAAATTCCGGCGGTGGAGCAGTCGGGTGGGACTCTGCTCGTAGCACGTTGAGGGGCACAGCCGCTACACTGGGGCCTGCTCCTGATGTTCCTTCGTCGGTTTGCATGGTGGCTGGTGCGCTAGTGAGAAAGATCTGCTACAAAAGATTAACACATTAGCATGGAAATTAATCATGATCCCATTAAAGTGAGACCGCAATCCCTTTCCATAACTGATGCGTAACCCGTGTAGCCAAGTGCTGTGATGTGATGGATGCAATGTTTCTTGCAGCACTAGTGCAGGTCTCTAGACACCTATACGTTTCAGATCATGCATACATTTCTTGATGAGATGAGATTACGGGTGGTGTGTGATGATGGTGTGTGAATTTATACAAGGTTTAAAGGTTAGTGATTTAGTACAAGGTTGTATGTTAGTCGGGGGGTAGTTAGACAATGGGTTAGGGGAAGACGGTTGGACACGTTTCGGTATCCATTTCCTAAAGATCTTGGAGTGGGTGGTGGGTTTCTGCTGAGGGGTAAAAGGTGGTGTCGGGTTTGGTGGTATCGAGGGATGAGATGAGTTATGGGGGTTATATATTACATGGCTTATGGGTTGAGCTATGATACATGGTTTGGGTACCCAAATCTGCGTGGGCGTGGGTCTATGGGTAAGGTACTTCTTGGCGATCCACATTTGTCGAATGCTCGGACCTGTAGAAGAAGGTCGAGGGGATGGTGGATATCGATTCTGTTTCTGTTCTGCCTTTTTTTTGTCGATTTCTGCTTGGCTGGAGTTCTTTGGTGCTTTTTGTCCTTTTGGCACCCATATTTGTCTGGTGCCGCTGCCTTTGGGTGGCCTGAACTGCCTTCCTTGTTGTTTCCTCCGATACTGCAGTCGGTCTGGGTTCCTTCGTCGTGGTTGACTCTGTCGTGGTTGAGGTAGAGAGGTCGGATGGACGCTCTGCTTTGGAAAAGAAGGGAGATCCAACACTTGCGTGACCTGCCCATTAGGAAGTGATGCCTTATTTAACTTTAATCTAGGCCAGTCCGCAACAAGTTTGGAAGGATGAGCACCGCAGGGTGTCGTGCTCATTTGGCCGCTGATGCAACCCACCTGACCTCTGATTGTGCCCTTCTGTTCTTGCGTTTGGGTAACTGTCGCTTCTAGTTTGCAGGAAGTCCCAGGGAAGATCTCTTGTCGTTCTTCTGACTGACAACTGTCTATAGCCAAGCCTGAGTGGGTTGGTGTAGACGTAACGTGACTGGTCTGCCCAACAATCTTCCTGTCTTCCGTCGCATGCGTTTCATAGGGTCTAGGGTCACAACCGTCAAGCGGAATGCCGTTAGGGAAGTCAAGCGGTATCACTCGCTTCTGCTCTAAGGTTCCAATCTGTAAGGAGCCTTGTCTAAGATTTAGGTCCACTGAGTGATCGTATAGCCAATCTTGGCCAAGGATTAGGGGTTCTATCAGGTCGTCATCATGGCACACTAATAGCTTCGCTGTCATGGTCACCTCCTTAACGAGGATAGGAAGGTCCACCTCACCCATGCAAGGGGTTTCCATGCCTCCTAGGCCTATGAGGTATGCCTCAATTGGCCGCATTTCTATTCCTGAAGCCTTATAGTGGGACCATCTAATCGCACTAGTCGCAGCACCTGAGTCAATCAAAGCCCTGAGTTCTTGGCTATGTTTACCGTGCTCTAGTCTAACTGTAACGAATGGTCTCCTGTCCACTATGCTAGGATGAGTGGTTGACTTTACTTGACACATGGCCATGGGATACCTGGGTGATGTTTCCAGATGGTTATAATGTTCTCTCCCTAGTCCTTGTCTTCTTAGCTTCATGCGCTTAATGCGTTCTATGGCTTCTGCCTGAGCTTCGGCTCGTATTCTATTTTCTTCCTCCTTACGCTTCTTTGCCAACGTGAGTCGTCTAAGCATATCCTCCGTAAGAGGTTCTTGATATAACCTGACTCTACAGCCACTAATGTAATTAGGCATTATGTCTCCTTCTAAGGTGGCTAACTGTACTGCTCCACTAGTCGAAAGTCTATTAATGATCATAGGTCCATAACCTCGCTTTTCTAACTTGCGTGCATGCTGTTTTAGTGTATACACTAGAACTAAATCTCCTTCTTTTAGGCCTTTATCTTTCACATGTGCATCAAAATATGCTTTCTGTCGCTTCTTTGCTGCGTATATTCCTGCTGCTGCCTTTAGCCTGGTTTCTCCTAATCGTTCCAAGTCCATTATTCTCGCTGATAATTCATGGCCGGTCCACTGATGTTCTTGTGCAACCTTAAGGGTCGGTATCAAGAAGTCCAAGGGAAGCACTACATTCTGACCAAAAACCATCTGAAAGGGAGTTGCACTGAGTACGGTCTTGTAGGCCACTCGATATGCCCAAACAGCGTGGTGTAACTGTTTGTCCCAATCTGAACGTTTGTTGTTCACGAGTTTCGTCAGTACGTTACAAAGTATCTTGTTAGTGCTTTCAGCCTGACCATTGGCCTGAGGATGATATGGTGCAGATTTCTTGTGAATCACCATAAAATCCTGTAACAAATATTCAATGACTTGGTTCAGAAAGTGAGTGCCTCGATCGCTCACTAACTCTATAGGCAATCCATATCTTGTAAAGACATTTTCAAATAAGAATTTTGCAGTCGTGTGAGCATCATTCTTTTTTGTGGCTTTTGCCTCCACCCATTTCGTCAGATAATATGTAGCAACAATAATGTATTCCGCATGTGTACCTTTTGCAGGGGGGTTAATGGGTCCTACAAAGTCGATACCCCACTTAGAAAATGCACGTCCGCCCATCATGGGTTTCAATGGCATTTCATCTCTGCGAGTAGGAAACTGAGTTCTTTGGCACACGTCACATCTCTTTACATAGGTATGTGCATCCATGTGAAGAGTGGGCCACCATAATCCTGCAAAGAGGATGACTTTGATTATCCTATCGGGTCCAGAATGACCTCCTGCTACACCTTGGTGTGCAGTCTCTAGTATTCTCAGATAATCGCTCTCATGAACACATTGTCTTAGATATCCATCTCGTCCTCTTTTGTACAAATTATCGCCAATAAGTGAATAGTCTTGAGCTTCCTGCTCTAGACTGCGTTGTCGAGCTAAGGTCATACCTTGAGGGAATGTGTTCGTCCTCAAGTAAGTCACTAAAGGTTCACTCCAGTCTGGTGTGAGAGACACGTGATATAATGTAGCATGCTCTACTGGTGGTCTTTCACAACACACGTTGCATTCCTTACACAACTTGTAGACATCTGCTTCCATAGTAGGCCAATATACTCCTAGTCTTTGCAGAGTCTGTAGTGTTCTATGTTTTGAATGATGTTGCTTTAGTGCACCTATGTGTGCTAATTGCAACCAATTCGCATGTTCTGATTCATCTACACAACAAGCAAGAATCTTTTGATTATCTTGTTTATATATGCTTCCTGCCATTATTTGGTACCTCTGAGATTTGGTAATCTCTCTTTCTTTGATCTTTATCCTAGGATTCTTGGGTCCGTATGTCAGAATAGGGACTATAGGCTTAGCCCATTCTGGTGCTATCTCAAGGTTAAACAAGTATGCATCTGGTAGATCATCCGCTACTCCTTGAGGAGCTTCTCCTGAGGTTAATCTTGAAAGGTGGTCAGCTCTAAGATGTGTCTTTCCTTTTCTGACTACTACTTCAAAATCATACTCCATGAGTAATAGAAACCAACGTATTAGTCGTCCTGTGTTACATGGTTTGTTGACTAAATATAATAGGGCTTGATGATCTGTAAAGAACTTGAACTTGTTGGCCAACAAGTAGTGCCTAAACTTCTTTACAGCGTAGATCATTCCTAATCCCTCTCGTTCCGTCGTGGTGTAATTTCTTTCTGCTGCGTTCAATTGTCTGCTAGCGTAAGCTATGGGGAGATCTATGTTACCTTCATTCGTGGGTTGTGCTAACACACATCCTATGGCGTAATTGGATGCATCCACATGTACATGGAATGGCTTACTCCAATCTGGGGTAGTCAATATAGGTGCTGAGCACAAGCGTCGTTTAAGTTCATTGAATGAATTTTCACATTCATCTGTCCACTCAAAATTGGTCAAAAGAGAGTACAGCGGCTTGGCTATGATTGCATACATGTGTATGAATCTCCTATAATAGCCGCAATGGCCCATAAATGCCTGTACCTCTTTCACATTAGTTGGTCTTGGTAATTCTGCAATTACCTTCACCTTTTCCTCGTCCGTAGAGATTCCATTTTTTGACACAATGTGTCCTAGAATTTTGCCTTGTCTGACCATGAAAACACATTTTTCTGGGTTCAAACAAACCTGATACTCTCGACATTTGTCAAATATTTGTCTCAACTCTGGGATATGTGTCTGTCTTACATTTGAGTGAGCACATAAGTCATCGACATAAACTTCCAAGCTCTTGCGTAAAAATTCCTTAAAAACATGACACATGAGTCGCTGGAAGGTAGCGGGTGCATTTGTTAAGCCAAACGGCATTACACGAAATGCAAATATGCCCCATTCAGTGGCAAAAGCCGTCTTGTGTTGGTCTTCTGGAGCAATGGCTACTTGGTTATAGCCCGAGAATCCATCAAGAAAGCTGTAAACTTCCTTGCCCGCAACTCTTTCCAATAGGTGTTCCGTGATAGGAAGAGGATAACTGTCTCTAATCGTTGCGGCATTAACTTTTTTAAGGTTAATACACACACGCAATTTTCCATTCTTCTTGGGCACAACCACAATGGGGGATACCCATTCGGTATGCTCAATTTCGTAAATGAATCCTGCTTCTATCAATCGATCTATCTCCTCTTTAATCTTCGCAGCGTAATTATCATTGTACGTGTAAGGTTTCTGTTTTGTCGGTTTCGCATCTGGAGTCATAGGGATTCTATGAGAACATATATCTGGATCTACTCCTTTCAAATCTTTGTAACTCCAAGCAAAGACATCTCTATATTCGCGCAATAGGGCAACTAACTCTTCTTCTTCTTCCTTCGTCAAATCATGCCCTATGTATGTGCATTTTTCTTCTTCTCCTTCTATGGCAACTATTACTTTCTTGGTTTTCTCTCGGTTATCATATACTTGTCCATCATTTATCTTTCTATTAGGCATTCGTACCATGATTCTTCTATCTTCAATTTCATATTTCTTGAAATTCTCGGGTACTTCAAACAAAGATTCTTCTTTTTCTGACATGGTGTCCTTCTTCTTCCTTTTCTTGCCTTCACTCTTAGTAGTCACTTCCGTGGCTAATCTCACTTCATTCGTAATTTCCTCGTGTTTCTGAGTGTGAGTCTCTACTTCGTAGAAATATTCTTCCTCTGATGCGAATGGAGAGTCCATAATAATTGATTCTAAATCAAAATCACTCGCATCCTCGAATGCATCAGTGTTCGGTTCACACTCTTCTAAAACTGCATCGCCCATGATTGGCTCTATCATGAAAACTGAAATGTCATAGCCATCCTCGTCACAGTGGGGTGTCCATTGTTCTTCATTGATGGCTACATCCATGGTTGCTAGAATCTCTGCCCAACCATGGGGTTCAAACTCCTCATCTGGGAATACTACCGGTGCATAGGCTGGAGCTTGAAGGGTTCGTGGATGTTGTTCTGCACCTAAGGTCCTGGCTTCTAACCGCTCTTCCTCTTGTTTGGCAACTTTACACATCCATAAATGGGTATCCTCATGCAACCAAGAAGGATCTGATTCTAATGAGTGCACGGATTCCGTCTCTGCTGGTGTCTTATGGATGGTATTCCATTGTATTGGGGGTACATCTCTGTGTGAATAGTCTTTAAGATTGACTTTGGTAGTCACTCCTAAATGTTGCAAGTACAAAGAATTAGTTCCCCAATCTTGTATGATTTGCAACTGACGCATGAATGGTCGTCCCAATATCATCTCATACGCATGATTTTTAGCAAAGTCACAAATGGCGAAAGTATGCTCAAATTCTACACCACAAGTGGTGAGAGATATGCCCTCTAGTAAGCCTAATGGTTTTTCTATGTGTCCATCAGCCATTTGTAGCTTCATCCTAGTGGGTCTGAGTGCGGGCTTACCCCAACGTTTCCATAAAGCGGTGGTAGCGATGGCTACTCCGGCTCCTGAATCTAAGATGGCTTTTGTGGTGTAGCCTTGATGGGTTATTGGAAGATAGGTGTTACCTTCCTCTCCTTCGCTTACGTCCCCAATCTTTTCCACGGGTATCTCTGGTACCTTCTTATGTGATCCTATTTGAGAGGGTGTGGTAGCTAGCTCAGGGAATTGATTTGCTACGTGCTTCCACAATTCTGGTTTTACCTTTAACAATTCCTCCAGAGTGAGATTACACTGTATTTTCGTATTCTTGATCACTTCCGTATTTCTAGGGATCACTGATTCTTCATTCCTCACTATTATCGTGGGTGCTCTCATACTAATAGACTTAGCTTCCCAAGGTCCTGTGAACTGAGGTAATTCTTGTAGAGAATTAGATTCAAATCCTGTAGGTTCACTCAGTCGTTCCACCTCTACATCATCGTAAATCGAGGGGATATCTTGGGGAAATTGTTCCTGCAAATCGTCTATTTCTTGAATAGGAGGATGAGTTCCTTGTTCTTTTCTCCATTTCTCTTCTTGGATTTCTCTTAAAAATTCATGTGAGTACCTATGTATGGAAGATAGGTTATCTTGACTTTCTGTATTGGGTACTTGAGACAGGGATGGTGCATTCCTTTCCTGTGTCTCTGGGACAATATGGTTCCTAGACTGATCCTTTTTCTCCTTGCTTTCTATCATGTGTTCTAGCCTCTCCATTAATCCTTGAAAGTGTAATTATGGTTTTGCCATGTTATTCCAATTAAGATATCTAGAGGCTTCAAACAAAGCTTGTGCTAACTCTACCATTTTCATGCACAGTTTAGTTCTCTCAATTTCTAGATCAGCTCGAGGGTAGTTTTTACTCATTTCCGTGACTTGAGGTCCCTCTTTTATTCTAGCCTGATATGCACGAAACATCATGTCTAGATCTTCTGGTATGGGTTCCGCTAAAACTGATCCCGATTTTTGAGCTGGGATTTCTTGGTTTAATTCTTGTGAAGCCAATTCTTGTATTTTGGCTCTAGATTCTTTTAGGCTTCCTTCCAACTCACTTATCTTTTTACTCCATTTTCTCTTTATTCTTTCTCTGGAATCTTTCCAATATTTCGTCTTTTTACTACTCGATTCCGCAACTTCACTAGTTTCGGCTATTTTCTCATGATTAAGCTGTTGGTTTTGTAAAAGTGCCTGGGCTCTGGTTATAGCTTGGATAGGCACGTATGTAGGGTTGGATCCATCTGCGTTATTTACAATACCTATCACGTTGATTGGTGTCACAATCGAAGCGTTAACTGGGTTCTTAGGACAATCTTTGATTATGTGCTCTTTACCACAATCGGCACAAAAGCCTTGTATGCTATAGTACTGTGATTGCCTTGCTATTGGAGGATGTGGACAATCCTTTATGAAATGATCTCCTTGGCACCTAAAGCATGGTCCTCTAGGGCCCTGTGGTCTCTGTTGTCTCAATTGGGGCCGTGGGTTTGGGTTTGCGTACATCACATTAGCATAATCTGGCTCCCAGCTAGGTTCCATTGGTGGACTATCATAATGATATGTCTCCACATGCTCTGGTGACTCCGTGTAATAAGCTGGTGGACTAGTTACATGAGTAGAGTCAAAACTGTTTGAGTTCGGGTCACTTTCGGTGATCAGGGGTGAAGAAGGCACTAAGGCCCTACTTAGGTTCTCTTCTGCAGCTGCGTATTTGACTGAGATGACATTCGCTGGTGGGGGTGGCTGCTGAACTAAGACGGGTTGAGGTCTCTGTTGAGCCTGGTACGGGTAGTTCTGGGGAGGCCTATAGTAATACGGCTGAGCATTGTATTGGCCTTGATACCTACCTGGCTGCTGGTATGCTTGCGGGTAGTTCTGTCTCACGGTCTGTTTGTTGTATGGGTAGTCCTGAGCCGTATGATTCGTGTATCTTCTCTCAATTGTGCAATATTGGCCACTAGGGTTGGCGTGAGGTTGAGGTGCATTGGGGCACACATTTGCCAAATGATTTCCACCACAAGTGTAACAACGTACATTAGTTGGTAGCTTGGGCACCTGTTTACTAGAAACTCCTAGTTTTTGGGCCACTTTTTCTGCTAGGTCCTCTATCGAATTAGACAATTTTGTGGATGCTAGAGAAGAACAATCTGAGTCCTTATAGACTTTTGAGAGTTCTAATTCCTCTCCTAGGTTATCCTCGATGTCTATACATATTCTTACACACTCCTCTAGCGTTCTGGGTTCTTTTAGGTACACATAAGAGCGTAGTTTAGCGCTTAACAAGCCATCTAGGAACAATGATACTTGTTTGGCTTGTGAGGGTAGCTCTTGCATTGGACATCGTTCGACATATTGTCTGAATCTACGTCCTGCCAGTCTTACTGTTTCCTGAGGGGTTTGCTTAAAACTATGAATCAACGAAGACGTGTCATGTCTAACCCCACTTTTAGAGAATTCAGTAATGAATGACTCTAAAAAGTGATGGATGTCTCTAAATTGCCTTTGTTGCAGTGGTTGGAACCAAGTTAAAGCGGTATTCTTTAACGTTAGTCCAAATGCGTTGTACTGCGTGAACATGTCCTCGACTTGTTCTGCTCTTAGTACTTGTTTGAATTCTGCGACATAGTCATAGGGATCTCCTGTCCCATCAAAATAATTTTTCATTGATTTTACCAACTGTGTGGGTCTCAATACTCTTGCGTGTTCACGTGGTCTAGGTAGAGGAAAATCATCTCTACCACCTGGTATTCCATGTTCTCTTTGTCTATCCGTCCTATTAGTGTTCGTGGTTGTTCTATCTCTCCCTATGGGGTGATTGAAGCTCACTTCCGGTCTCTCGTGATTTCCTTCTCTTTGATTTCCATGGGCTGAGGATGTTCCTGTCCCTTGTTGACTTGTATTCATGTTCGTTCTAGATGGAGGGAATATCAATTCTCCTCTCCATGTGTATGTGTTTTTAGCGCGCTCAGGCACCACAAAGACTCTTTCTGAAGTCTCATCCAGGTATACAACCTTTCCAGGTGTATCTGGGTCCTTGAATTCATAGATTGTAATGATGCCTACCTCACCAGGGTTTTCCTTTCTGTACCTCCAAAAGGCTTCATCTGTCTCTTTATTTACAAACAACTCGGTGCTCCTGTTGTCTTGAGGGATCCACTCTGGGATGAGTACTCTTGTTAATACGGATTTCCCTCTCGGTGTTCTAGGTTCTTCTAACGGTTCTTTTCCTTGAAATTTTGATTCCGTCTCTAATTGAATTGTGCCAAACTCATTAGTATCGTTTGGCTGCGTACTTAGTACGTACATGGTTCCTTCTTTGTCTATGTAAGCGTCTCTCTCAAATTTCACCACTGGTCTCTCCAATCCAATGGGTTGATCAGGGTTGTGCAGTTGCACCACTTGCCTTTGCAAACCATCCTCATAGATGCGAGCACCTAGTCGGTTGGTTCGGAGAAACTCTAGTTGCGTTCTATAGGGTCCTTCAGGTTTTTCTAGGTATGCTACATGAGACCCTCCTTCTGGTCTGTCTGTGCTAAATGCCATCTCTGATTCACTTGATTCTGAGCTCAACTCGTAGGGATAACTACTATTCAATTGCTGGGCCCAAGATCGAGCAGTGGTTCTTACACTAGCCTCTGATGATCTAAGGCTTCTTCTGTCCGACTTACCTATATGTTTGCCCGATCTAAGGTTCATTAATTTCCTTCCTTGCTCACTCAATTACACACTTAGATCGTCAATGGTTCTTTGTTATTATTCTCTTGATTCTTTTTAACTTTCTCTGGATTCTTGTCTTAATTTATGCGTCAGGAATTCGACTTTTCGTTATAATTTTGAGTTCTCGTTCCGTCAGACTTATGTTCTTTTCTTTAGGTTTTCGTCACACACACCTTTACTTTTAGTCTTAAACTTGATAGAATTAGGTATCTTGAACTTGAGGCGTTCCTATCGTCGTTAATCCACAACTACCGTTTATCCTAAGCTAAGAATTGACTGAGGGGGTTGAGTAATCTTCCAACCTCGAGTCGGCTTTTCTGGTTGCTCTGATGCCCTGTTGCCCAAGAAGCCGTGCTTCCCAAGCTCTGCTGTCTTCACTGCCTTGCTTGCTTGCCTTGGATTGCCCTTGCTAGACCTGGAAAATTCCAATGTTAGACCAATTCACAAGATGATTAAACACTTGAGCATATACACCTTTTAATCCCTTCCCTTTTGCCCAAATTTTCAATGTGTGCCCCCTGGCTTCCTAGTCCCAAACTAGGTGAACCTCAAAATAGTTTATCAAAAAATAGATGTATCCTTTATGAAAAAAACAGTTGAGGTCACGTAGTACTCGTCACGAGCTTTCTAACGAGCTATTAAGCTCAAAAAACGGACTTCGGATGAAAAAGTTATGAGCATTCAGGCCCTGGGGGGTAAAAACTGACAATCAAGTTTTCCTTCAAATATGAGCTAAGGGGTCTCCTATGAGTCTAATGGTCCAAAAATTTTTCAAAAATACCCTCAAATTTGGTCAAAAATTGGAGTCCAAAATTTGCGATGGGGGTGGGCAATCGCGATGGTCTGGGACCGTCGCGATGGTCCGAGTGAACCGTCGCGATGGCCCGAAATGGCGAACCGTCCCGATGGCTCAAAATGAACGATCGCGATGGCGTGAGGTCGAACCGTCGCGATGGTCCGAGTGAACCGTCGCGATGGCGTGGAAATGGACCGTCGCGATGGTCCGAAAAATGAACCGTCGCGATGGCGTGATCAGGCGGACAATCGCGATGGCGCGGTCAACGGTCAACGGGGAACAATCGCGATGGTCCGAAGTGAACCGTCGCGATGGTCCGCGATGCGATAGCTTGAGCCAATCGCGATGGTCCGATTTTGGGCTGTCGCGATGGTCCAAAAGTTGAACCGTCGCGATGGTCTATCGTGACACGTGGCACTGTCGTGGCGATGGCGTGGGCCAATCGCGATGGTGCGGGGTCAACTGGACAGTCGCGATGGTCCGAGTGGACCGTCGCGATGGCCCAAGTGAACCGTCGCGATGGTCCGAAAGAGCGAACCGTCGCGATGGTCCGGCCGAGCCGTCGCGATGGCGTGAGCCTATCGCGATGGTGCGACACAATCGCGATGGTCTGGGCCAATCGCGATGGTCCACCAAACAACGAATTTTCAAAATGTAATTGTGGTTCCGTGAATGCGCAAGTATCGCCTATCTAGTGGTGTGGTCGCCTACCTCAAAATCCGAAAATTGCAGACCATCGCGATGGTCCGCCACACTCGGAAATCTCTGACAGAAAGTACATTTTTTACCTTTTGGAAGCTTTCCTGATGCTCTGAAGCTCTGTACCTGCAAGAAAACTCAAGAAAACACAAGCACAAACAAGCGCAAAAACTCTCTCTCGCTCTCTCGCATGCACAAATGAGGGGAAATGAGGTGGATGGGTGGATATGGTGAATTTTCTGATTTTTTTGGAAATGGAGATGATGATGCAATGATGAAGATGGAGTGTGGGGAAGGTGAAAAACACTAAAAACTAAGTAAAAACAACAACAAAAACTGAAATTTTTACCTTCCAACGCCACTTATTGCTATACTCTTACCATCACACATTCGTCCTAGACTCGATCCCCGGCAACGGCGCCAAATTTGGTGTTGCTCTAGCACAATGGTAAGTACCACGTTAAGAAGCTTCACCTCCTTAATGTCAATCCGTGGGAGAGGTAGGAGTGATATGAAGATCGTGAACGCGAGATGATGTGAGAGTGAAGGTGAGAAGCACAAGGATGCACACACACATACACACACACAATGAAGAGACAAGCAAGACACAATGGAAGGTGGGAAATTAGCTCTATTACTCAAGAACACTCTTACAAGCTCAAACTAGCTCTATGCTCACACTAACCAAAATGAACCAACCTCTAAAATGAGCTCTCTAGCTCTTTTTATAGTTTCTAGACTAGTTTTGACCGGTTTCACATCTAGTGACCGGCCTAGTTAAAACTTAGGTCCTAGAGGCTATTTGGAAGGGTAAACGATGTCTAAAAATAACGAAATTTGGTACGAGTATTCTACCTAAGCTCCTCAAGCTCGAGGACTCCTCGGCTTGCACAAAATGGAGCTATGGATTACAAAATGGGGTTTTCTTATGATACATATGTTACAATTAGTGATAATAATCACTGTTGAATGTTTGGAGAATTAATAAGAAATATATTTGTTTGAAAAATTGATCCTCCTGGCTCCCTGCTTTGTCTTCACATGCTTCCGTGGCGTCTGTGCCTCTGGCTACTTCCAACAATGTGTATGTGTATGTGCATGTGCATGTGCATGTGCATGTGCATGTGCATGTGCATGTGCATGTGCATGTGCATGTGCATGTGCATGTGCATGTGCATGTGCATGTGCATGTGCATGTGTATGTGTATCTGCATGTGTATGTGTATGTGTATGTGTATGTGTATGTGTATGTGTATGTGTATGTGTATGTGTATGTGTATGTGTATGTGTATGTGTATGTGTATGTGTATGTGTATGTGTATGTGTATGTTGTATGTGTATGTGCATGTGCATGTGCATGTGCATGTGCATGTGCATGTGCATGTGCATGTGCATGTGCATGTGCATGTGCATGTGCATGTGCATGTGCATGTGCATGTGCATGTGCATGTGTATGTGTATGTGTATGTGCATGTGTATGTGTATGTGTATGTGTATGTGTATGTGTATGTGTATGTGTATGTGTATGTGTGTGTATGTGTATGTGTATGTGTATGTGTATGTGTATGTGTATGTGTATGTGTATGTGTATGTGTATGTGTATGTGTATGTGTATGTGTATGTGTATGTGTATGTGTATGTGTATGTGTATGTGTATGTGTATGTGTATGTGTATGTGTATGTGTATGTGTATGTGTATGTGCATGCCCATGCACATGCACATGCACATGCACATGCACATGCACATGCACATGCACATGCACATGCACATGCACATGCACATCCACATACATATGCACATCCACATCCACATCCACATACACATACACATACACATCCACATCCACATACACACACACATCCACATCCACATACACATACACATACACATACACATACACATACACATACACATACACATAGGCATACACATACACATACACATACACATACACATACACATACACATACACATAGCTACTCAGGAAGCTATGTGGATGAAGACACTAATCAAAGATCTTGGATTGGAGTTTGGAACTCCAACTATTTATGGTGACAATATGAGTTCTATTCACTTAGCTGCTAATCCTATTTTTCATGCAAGGACTAAACATATTGAAGTTCATTATCACTATGTATGAGAGAAGGTTCTAAGCAAAGAGATTCAAATATCATATGTGTCCACTCATCAACAATGTGCAGATATTTTAACCAAAGCATTGGATGGTACAAAGCTTTTCAAATTCAAGGCTATGATAGGTTTGCAGGTAATCTTGGAAGATTGAAGACCGCAAGCATACTTGGCTTGAGGGGGAGCGGTTGGAGCAAGACTATGACAAGCCTAAGTATTGGCTTGAGTCCCACAAAGTCATAAAAGAAGCTTTAAAATGAAGACTATGTAAAGTTCACTTGTGAACTACCTCTTGTAAGTTTTGAAGAGTTTACTTAATGTAAAAGTGAGAGAATCTTAAGTGGTTGAGTCCACTTGATCAAAAACGGAAAGAGGAGCCACGAATTCGTGATTTGTGGTAGGTAGAGAATCAAATCAATCATTGATTGATTGGAGAGTGATTGAGGGAAGTTAGCCTCTCAAACTCAACTATAAATAGATGGCAGTTTTAGTCGTGGTTAGAGAGACCTATGTGAAGAACTCCAAGAGCTGAGCTTTATGCCATATCTATTGATATATTTAGGTAGTGATGTGTGTGAACACTCTAGGACTGCCGGGGCACTTTTTTCCCTCTTTAGGAGGTTTTTTTCCCCCGGCTTGTATATATGCCTATTGCCCTAATGGGCTACTTATCTTTGTACATTCTCTAGTAATACATTCAGTATTGTGTGTTTGTGCTCCAAGCTTCTTCTTCTTCCTTGTGTTGTTCGCATGCTTCTGTAGACGTCTATCTCCAACAATTAGTATCAGAGCAGGTCGTCGCTTCTTTTAGGGCGCCGTCGACACTCCTCCGTTTGTAGTCTCAGATTTGCACGAAATTTGGTGAGTATACTCAGGGTGTTTCCGAGATCAAAACCGCTTCGCTTTGTGGTGCCGAAATCGCGATCTGAGCTCGTTTCGGCCTCCGAATGCACTATCGTAGCGCTTGTGCAGGCTATTTCATCCTTTTGTGCCAAAGGTATATACCAGTTTCTGTTCGCCAGTTTAAGCGTCTCAAAGTCTGCTACAGGTCTAGCAGAACTCGTCTGGGCAGTTCCGTTCAACTTTTTGAGATACAGTCAATTTTCTGCATCAAGGTATTTTAGTCACCAGCCATGGCTGAAAGCAGTGATGTATTCCGTATGTTGGCTGTTGAGGATAAGTTGGATGGTACCAACTACCCATTATGGGCTTATATGATGCGACATGTACTGGTTGCAAAAGGATTGTGGAATATTATGCAGGGTGTTGAAAGACGTCCTGTTATACCTGTAACGACAGGTACTGCAAATACAGGTGTTGGAGTTGATGAAGATGATGTCGAAGATGATATTCCGCAGATTCCTGTTCGTGCTGCTGTTTCTGTTGCACCTACTGCAGAGCAGATTCGTTGGGATGGCAGAGATGCCCAGGCACATGCATTGATAGCTTTGTCTGTCAAACATTCCATTATTCCTCACATTCACTCTTGTAGAATAGCGAAGGATGCTTGGGATACACTTATCACTTTGTACCAGGCTAGGAATGAGGCTCGTGTTGCTTACCTCCGAAAACATTTGGAGAGTGAGCACATGAATGAAGGTGATTCTATGGAGATTTTTCTTACAAAGATCAAAGACCTGAAGGAACAATTGATTTCTGCTGATGAGGTTATACCAGATAGCTCACTTGTGCAGACCGTTTTGAATGGTCTTCCTGATTCATATCAGAGTTTTGCCTCTACTCTTCGGTTGATGATGAAAGGCAATTCGAATGCCTTGTCATTTGAGGAATTAGTCTCTGTTCTATTGCAAGAAGATCAGTCCAGGCAGAACAGGTCCATTATGCGTGTTGCAGATCAAGCTTTCCTGGCTAGTCAGAAGGGCAAAGGAAAATGGAGCTCTTCTACTAGTAAGCAGAAATCTGCAAATGCTGCACAATCGAAGAACTAGGATAAAGATGAGAAGAAATCAGAAAAGCAGAAATTGTTCTGCAAGTACTGTAAAGGAAATGATCATATTATAAAGAACTGTCCAAAACTGGCTGCTAAAGAGGCAAAGAAGAAAGAGGCTAGAATGGTTGTTGCAGAGGCCTCTACACCAAAAACAGAGTCTGCAAATCTTGTGCAGGAAGAAGAATGGGTGTTTACTACTGTTTGCAGTTTTGACCCATCTTCTCATGATCAGTGCATGTCTGCAGTAGACTCAGATGTTTGGTACTTTGACAGTGGGGCGACCAAACATATTACCTCGCAGCGCAGTTTCTTCTCTTCACTCAAGCCTGCCCCTACAGAGAATACTGTCACATGCGCCAATAACTCCTGTTATCCTGTTATGGGAGTTGGTAAGATCATTCTGACTACTTCTGATGGTAGTTCTTTCACTTTGTCAGATGCTTTATTTGTGCCAGGGATAAAAAAGAACCTGTTATCAGTTTCTACATTAGCCAAGATTGGCTTGGTTGTGAAATTCGTTGATGACAGGTGTACAGTCCATGATCTCTCAAATGGCGATGTGATTATTGCTTCTGGCATTTTATGTCGTGGGCTGTATAAGCTCATAGACTATGAAAGATCTGTGAATGATTCGGCATGTGCAGTTCATGATTCTTAGGCTATGTCAGATGCAAAGCTTTGGCATGCACGCTTTGGTCATCTGAATTTTGCTAGTTTGTTACGCCTGCAGAAATCTGAAATGGTGTCCTCTTTGCCCAAACTTGAGGCACCTGGAAAACATGTTTGTGAAGGCTGTATTTTGGGCAAAATGCAGCGTTCTTCCTTTCCAAAAGATGGTTCAGTTCGGGCTACGCAGAAGTTGCAGCTTGTACATAGTGATGTCTGTGGTCCTATGCAGACACCCTCTTTTGGAAGTTATCTTTACTTCATGACTTTCATTGATGATTTTTCCAAGCATGCATGGGTATATCCACTCAAAGCAAAGTCCGAAGTGTTCATGTGCTTCAAACACTTTTTGGTTTTGGCTGAAAATCTGTCAGCATGTAAAATGGGCACCCTCCGTTCTGATCGAGGGGGGGAATATATGTCTTCAGATTTTAATGCATTTCTGGCTGAACATGGGATAAAACACCAGTGTACAGTGCCGTATACACCTCAAGCCTATTGAAGCCTCTCTAATTCGATGAATATGTTGTTGTAACTTCTGTAAGGGAATCCATGTCTAGATGAGCTTTTCAACTTTTTTTTCATATAATTGAATGATAAATGGACGTAGGCATGATATCCTCTATATATAAGTAGTTTCCAAGAATAGTAACTATATCCTCATTGGACATCAACTTTTTAAGAGATACCTTTTAAGGGCATGCAAAAATATTATGCAAAATACCTTTTTTTGTAATGCATGCTTCAAAATATTGTACAATGCATTTTTTCCTCTAGTACTAATGCCTACTTCATCACATATCATCTACATGTCTCTAGGAGTGATAATATCTTGTAATTTACCTGTAAAATCTTTAATCACTTGCATCTTGATAAGGTTTCCTATGGGTGAAAAATACTAATCACATGCTTGTTGTTCAAACAAGAATTAAATAACTTGAATTGATCCTTTGTTGTTGATGAAGCACTAACATCTTCAACGAATGACCTACATAATATACAAATGAATATGAAAGATCCAAAAACAAAATACAATGCAAGAGAAAGCTCATCGTAAAAACTTGTTGTTTGCCCACCACAAATTGAAAGACAGACAAAGGATGCTAATGACCATTTCCTATATCGCATTCCAAGTGCAGTCTCTCTCAACTGTGGGACACTGATTTTCAATTTCTTAATTATGCTCTTCCTCTTCCATATGCTTTTCAAGCTCTACAAGTTATTCTTGTAAAGATATGATTGTGATTTCTAAAGTGACCACCCTTGTGTGACTGAGTTGATATTGTTGGATTCAATACTTAGTAGTATCAGTTGAATGTGTAGACAAACTTTGGCAATAACCTAAGAGTCTAGCTTTATCCGTAGTGATGAATTGAAGTAAAGTTGAGAGGTTATGGAATGTTGGATGGTAAGAAGACATTGGATCAAGAGCATTCGTACATTCTCTTGGTAATACATTCAATATTGTGTGTTGTGCTCCAAGTTTCTTCTTCTTCCTTGTGTTGTTTGCGTGCTTTGCAAAGACCTCAAACTCCAACAATTGGTAAAGTAGGTCGTTGTTTCATCTAGGGTGTCATCGACACCCCTTTGGTCATATTCTTAGAATTGCACAAAATTTTGTGAGCATACTCAGGGTGATTAGGAGTTCAAAACAGCTTTGTTGAAATCAAAATCTGAGCTCGTTTCAACCTCCAAATGCACTATCATAGTGCTTGTATAGGAAATTTCATCTTTTTGTGCCAAACATATATAAATGTTTATGTTTGCCAGTATTAGTGTCTCAAAGTCTACTACATGTTTAGTAGAGCTCCATAGGGTAGTTCTGTTCCACTTTTTGAGATACAATCATTTTTCTGCATCAAGGTATTTTAGTTAGTGGCCACGATTGAAAGCAATGATGTATTCCGTATGTTGGTTGTTGAGGATAATTTGGATGGTAAAAATTATCCATTATGGGCTTATATGATGCATCATGTATTGGTTGCAAAAGGATTGTGGAATATTGTGCATGGTGTTGAAAAACATCATATTACATCTACAAATACATTTACTGAAAGCGATGCAGATGGCATTGAAGACGGTGACATTCTTCATGTTCCTTTTCGTATTGCGGTTCCTGTTGCACCTACTGTAGAGAAAATTCATTGGGATGGCAAAGATGCTCAGGCATATGCATTGATAGCCTTGTCTGTCAAACGTGCCATTATTCCTCACATTCACTCTTGCAGAATAGCAAAGGATGCTTGGGATACACTTACCACTTTATGTCAGACAAGGAATGAAGCTCGTGTTGCTTACCTCCAAAAATAGTTGGAGAGTGAGCACATGAATGAAGGAGATTCCATGAATAGTTTTTTGACAAAGATCAAATATTTGAAGGAGCAGTTGATTTCTGCTGATGAAGTCTTGCCTGACAGTTCACTTGTGTAGACTGTTCTGAATGGTCTTCTAGATTCATATCAGAGTTTTGCTTCTACTCTTTGATTGATGATGAAAGGAAATCCAAATGCCTTAACATTTGAGGAGCTAGTCTCTGTTCTATTGCAAGAAGATCAATCTAGGTAGAAAAGGTCCATTATGCATGTTGCAAATCAATCTTTCCTAGCTAGTCAGAAGGGCAAAGGTAAATGGAGCTCTTCTACTAGTAAGCAAAAATTTGATAATTTTGTACAATCAAAGAAGGATGATAGAGATGAGAAGAAAACAAAAAAGCAGAAACTCTTTTGCAAATATTGTAAAGGAAATGATCGTCATAAAGAGTTGTCCAAAACTTGCTGGAAGAGAGGCAAAGAAGAAAGATGTTGCAATGGTTGTTTCAAAGGCCTCTACACCCAAAACAGAGTCTGCTAATCTTTTACAGAATGAAGAATGGGCATTTACTACTATTTGTAATTATGACCCATCTTCACATGAACAGTGTATATTTGCAGTAGATTCAGATGTTTGGTACTTTGATAGTGGGGCAACCAAACACATTACCTTGCAACACAGTTTCTTCACTTCACTTGAGCTAGCCCCTACTAGGAATACTATCACATGCACCAACAACTCCTCTTATCCTATTATGGGAGTTGGTAAGATCATTCTGACTACTGTTGATGATAGTTCTTTTACATTTTCAGATGCTTTATTTGTGCCAACGATCAAGAAAAATATGTTATCAGTTTCAGCATTAGCCAAGATTGGCTTGGTCATGAAATTTGTTGATGATAGATATATAGTTCATGATCTGTCAAATGGTGACATCATTATTGCTTCTTGCATTTTATATTTTGGGTTGTATAGGCTTATAGATTATGCAAAATCTATGAATGATTAAGCATGTGCAGTTCAAGATTCTCAAGCTATTTCAGATGCAAAACTTTGCCATGTGTTAGCTCCGAAAATGGTTGATTTTATGCACTAATGCGGTTCTATTTGGCAGGAAAATATGCTTGATTTCAGGTACTTGAAGAGTGGATTTGATGATAGAGGAGAAGTATTTGGAGTGTGTAGAGCTCTCCTACGGACATGAGGCCTGGAGCAAATGGAGTTAGAAAAGATTTCTTTGGAGAATGCAGATTCAGGGGTCACTGCAAAATTGGGAAAAATGGCGGGTTCGCACAATGGTCCAATTCCATTTTTTCGAGCTGAAGCATGGCGAGAGTTTGTATGCGGGGGAATCGCATCGGCTTTGGGAGAGAGCTTAATGCATCCTGTTGATACTGTCAAAACTAGAATGCAAAGTGGAGGCTCATTTCTTTCTAACATAGAGGAGAGTACAAAATTGTTCGAAGTTTTGAAGGTTGTGCTAAAGCACGATGGATACAGGGGTCTGTATAGAGGTCTTCCAGCTGGAATGGCAAGATCTTTTTGCACTTCTGGGGATATTGTGGCATATATTGGAGCAGAAGAAGGATGCCTGCCGGTCACGGACAGCGGTCACGTACACGTGATCTTTTCTCGCGGCCTTTCAAGAGGAAGGGTTACATCCCACTTTCTACTTACCTTCGCACCTACAGGATCGGCGATTATGTGGATGTCAAGGTGAATGGTGCGGTTCATAAGGGTATGCCCCACAAGCTCTATCATGGATGCACTGGTGTAGTCTGGAATGTTACCAAGCGGGCAATCGGTGTAGAGATAAATAAGCAGGCCGTTTTTGAAGCTCTGACAAAAAAACCAGAAAGGGGGGAAGTTATTAAGGGCTGACATCTCTCAGAGGAGTGGCCCCCATTCTGTTTTTTCTTTTTTTCTTTGGCCTTGCTATCGTGGTGCTCACGGATATCAGAAGGCACGCAAGAAGACAAGGGGCCGCCGACTGCTCTGGAAAAACGGAAAAAGGGGGGGAACCTGCTGAAGAGCTGGGAAGATATGCGGAATGAATATATGATGATGGGCATATCTTGGAGGGGGGTGTGCCAGAGAGAACGAGGAGGGAGGGCTCACAAGGCATTGGGGTTTTCTCGTTATTGGTCAGGCTAGAGGGCATCCATCAGGGGGGTTGAGATCCATCGAGGTCCGCTTGTTCTACTAGGTGTGGGGTTGAGCTCTGTGTGAGCTCCCCGTTCTTCTCCCTCTGTTGGGGGTTGAGCTTGTGTTGAGCTCCCCCTCAAGTTCAATCTGACCTGAGTGGAGCTCTTCTCCCTATCTACTAAGGTGCGCCAAGGATCAAGTTCGGGTGTCCATACAATCTCTGTGCATGCAATGGTGTAGCTCAATGATGAGTAGCACCTCCTTTAATGTCAATCCGGGAAGACGTGAGGATGGTATGAAGACCTCGAGCAAGTGGCGGCACAAGTGCGTGAGTGAGAAGCACACAAGCATGCACACACTTACACACACACGCGCACACACGGCAAGACAAAGAGAGAGAATCAATGGAGTTCTTTAGATTACTTTCAAAAGCTCTTACAAGTTCATTTCAATTACAATCTAACCTCAAAAATGAGCTCTCTAGCTCTTTTTATAGTTTTTGACTAGCTTTTGGCCCTGTCCAGACCTAGTGTCCGGCCTAGTTAAAAATTAGGTTCCAGGGCTTATTTGAGGGCTCAAACGAAGTCTAAAAATTATGAAAATTGGTACGATGGTACTTCTAATACTCCTCAAGCTCGAGGACTCCTCGGCTTGCACAAAATGGAGTCTAATCTACCAAAAACGGGATTTACAATGTTTGTGTAGTGATTAAAATCACTTGAATTGTACATAATCTATGGGAAAAAATGATCTGGCCTTGTTGCCGTATTGTGCATGATTCCTTTGTTGCTTTGTGTGCCAACACTCCCCCCTTCCTAGCGTCTGTCGCCCCTGACAGACCTTTGTTCGCGCGGGTGGTCGATGTAATATTGGATGACATTGGTGGCCAGTTCATGTTCTCCTATCCTTAAGCCTCTTGCTAGATCGGCTTCCAATGCCTCCCAATTTATTGCACCGGGGGTCTCTGGTTGCGGGGTGGTGTAGTACTCTGAATACATTGCTTGTTCACAAGCAAACAGTTGAAGCAGATGTGTCGGCTTTGGTGCGAAAATCTCCGAGTGGTACTCCCAGAAACCTGATCTGAACATTTCTTCGAAGGTCTGTTTGTAGCAGGCGGGGAGGTACTTGATGCGTGCATGCCAAGCGTAAGCCACACGGATACTGGGGGTGGTGCTCATGTCATACACCAAGTCGTAATTTCCATTGCTAAACCCCGGAAGACGTACCTGTGGTGCGGCTGCATTTCTAAAGGTCTTCAGCACTACTTGCATCATATCTAAGATTTTAAGCATCATTTGTGCTGCTACATCTGGCATGGGCTTCAAGCGCGGCATCCAGTGGCGAATGGTCCCCATCATATATGCTACCGATGGTGGTCCTTGTGGTGGCGCGATGTACGGGTAGTTCAGCCATTCCTTGCATTGCGCATTGTTCTGTACCTTGATATTAAATGCCTTCCACGACCTGCGGCGGGGAACTGGACCGTAGCATGGGTTGTACAGGAGGTGCAACGGCGCGTTGTTCCATGTGCGTAGCATTTCTGGATAAGTCTCTAAAAGTTTCTGACGCCATGTTGGTTGACGAATCTTGCCTTTTCGCACCTCTGGAGGAAGGTCTTCGGGTTGAAATTGGGTCGCAAAAGTAGGAATCTGACCCGTGACTCTTTGTATTTCTGCATTATAATCAGCCAAGATAATATAATATGGCCTGTACTAGAGTTCCGATGAGAGAATCAGGCGTCTCGATGACAAGTTCTTGAAGTAATCTGATTGTAAAACAGTCTCCTCTATGACCCTCATAGCCTGATTTTGCACTACGGTGCGCTCTTCATGCGAGGTCCCTATTTCCTCCACTTGTCGTAACCATGGCGGCCGTGGTGCCTCGAACGTGTCCTGCGCTTCTTCTGTTTGTTGGCCTCCTGGGAATGGTTGCGGATCATATTCTTCATCAAACGTTTGTTCCACAGGAATTTGCACAACTTCTTCGTCCGTTGGAGCCTCCGGAGGGGACGATGGTCTCTCATATTGTAGTAGGCGTGTTTGCAATTCAGTTACCTGTTCCTGGAGATCTTTGATGGCCTCTGCGTCTGTGTGAAGCGAAGCCGCAGAGGGGGTGGTTGGAGGGGCAGCTGCTGGTGCTTGTTGGTGTTCCTGCTTTAGTTGTCCCAGCTCCTCCGATAGCTTATCATGTGCTTCGAGCAACATGGCATAATCTTCCAATATAATCTTTATATTATCGGGGGTCACTGCTTGAAACTTGGATGGACTAATGGGTGCCCCCGGTGTGCTCTCAATAGCTGCCTCCAGGTTCTCTTGATTTTGTATTTGCAGTCGTCTGTTCTCTTCCTGAGCAGCCGCAAGATGGCGTTTAAGTAGCGCCATATTTCGTTGAAGTTTTGAGTTGCGTTCCAGCTGTGTCCGTAGGTGACCTTCTACCACCTGCACTGCTTCTTGATCTACGTTCTGTAGCTGTACCTCCAATATATTATGGGCGTCTTGGAGGGTTTGGAACTGTGTGTGGAGGCGAGCGTTCTCCTCTTCTAGTACCGCAAGGCGGAGCTGTAGTGTCGCTGAGTGCTCTTGCAGGCGTGCGTTTTGTTGCTGGAGCTGAATGTAATCTGTTCTTAAATTTGATATACAAGCCAACATGGTGTCCAATGCATTACCTATAGATGAGTGGGGGGTGTTTACCGTGGAAGATGCATGGGAAGGGAATTGGGGAAGGGAGACAGTGAATGATGTGTCTACGAAAGTTGTGTGTGTGGGTGAAATTGGTGGAGGGGGAATGGGAGGAGGTGAAACCGTGGGTGGAGGTGCCGTGGGTGGTGAAATGTCCATCCCTTCAGGAGTGGGTGTTAGTGTGGGGCCTGCCATATACACTGGTATGGTAGGTGGTGTGTGTGTGGAAGTGGTGAATAGATGTGAAGTGGGGTGGGGAGCTGAAAAGACAGGGAATGGTTGAGGGCCTGGTTGAAAAGCCCTAGCAAAGATGTCCTGGAGGGATTGTAGAAATGGAGAGAGGGATATCGGGGGTTGAGGTCGTAAGTTTGAGGAGGGCTGAAAGGGTTGCGTGGTAGCAGGGAAGCCCATGAATGTAGATCTAGGGTCAGGATGACCCGTGGCTGAGGGCGTTGGGGATGGTTGCCCTAGGGCAGGGTCTAGAAGGGGTTCGACGGATTGTGTAGTGTTGGGGTTGTCTTCGAAGATAGGATTATCAGTGGTAGAGAATAGGGTGGCACTGGAGATCGGAGTACGGAAGAGGAAGGTGGGGTCGGTGGGTTGAGTAGTCGATGTGGTTTCTACTGTTTCTCTTCTAGGAGGTGATGGTGGGGGAGTAGTTGGTAGTGGTTCGGTGGACTCCTCATGGGTGGCTGGGAGCTGTTGGCTAGCTGTCTGGGAGGTTGTTCTGATAGTTTCAGGTGTAGTAGTCGGCTCTTTTGCAACTGTAACAGGAATTTGTATATTTTTACCTGGGCGAGGTCGTGTCTGAAACCTTCGTGGGTCATATTGAACTGAAGGCCTCTGAATGGCAGTGCGCACAGCTTCTACAACTCCATATGTTTCTGCCATCAATAAGAGACCTTCCCTGTACTCTGAGTCAACTCCCGCTTCTTCCAACAACTGAGTCATAAGTACTCTGCTGCTCTGTTCAGTGAGTAATTGCTGCGATCGTACTCTTTCCATAATCTGATACAACCTTCGGAGTTCTGCTGTATATGCTGGGGCTTCAGTGGTCTCTCCTTCATATGCTTCTTCTTCTTCCGTGTGTCCGTGTTGTTGACTTTGCTGAGCGTCACCCCAATGGACATGTCTACCGTCTGTAGACTTTCTTCTTCTTCGTGAGGATGTGCCCTGCTCCTCTGCCTCTGAATAAAATTCCACATCAGAGAATTGTGTGCTTTGTAGGAATGCTTCGAAATCCTGGGGGTCCAGTCCTTCAGCCTCTCCAGTGGCAGCAAATTCGAATTCAGGGGTGACAGGAGGAGCCGATGGGGTAGGTTGTGTCGTAGTGTCGGATTCCGACCTGGGTATCCTAATGGTAAAGGGAGGTACCGTGCCCTCTCTTAATGGTGATGCCTCAAGAGTAGTCAGGACTTCCCTTGTCTGGACACAAGGGATCGCGCCCCTCATGCGCTTGGACTGATGTGTGGATGTCTTGAGCCTTTTAAACATTTGTAATTGTGCCCAAGTTAAGGCACGCTCAATGGGGACATCATATGCCAAGCATCGGTAAATGATGCGTGTGAGTGCACAGCATCCGTTCACCACTAATTTCCTAGAAGCCCGTTTGTTCGCTTCATACAACTGATCTATAATCCACACTGGTAGCTTAATAGGTAACGCACCTGCTTCCGCCAAGTAGAGAGCAAACCAGATCTTCTTGTGTGGTTGCGTGAATCGGTCTTGACCGGGGAAGGCGAAATGTTGCATGCACATTCGGAGAGGGATGGACACATTTGGGGTGAGTGCTGCCATGTCTTTCAGCTTCACTACTTTCCTATCCTTCATGTTGGTGGGAACAAGAGCATCCTTTTCTGAGGGCACATGCGTGCCATGCATTTTTAAAGCATCACTCACCAGCTCCACAGTAAGTTCAAACCTCTTCAACTCGTTGCCCAGCAGTGAGGGGAGAACAAATGATCCGGGTTGGTCCTTATCTTCATGAGCTTGTAATGTGGAGACCAGATAATAACATCGGAGGAGATCGGGTTTAGGTAGTGGGGCTTCAAAATATTCCGCCAATCCTGCTCGTTGCCATATGATCTGTAGATCTTCTGTGTTCTGTAGAGTCTCAAACTCCTTAGAGAAAAATTGGAATCGCACCCATGATCTGTCATACTCGCATTTAGACTCCCAGATATACTTGGCCTCACCTAATGGACCAGGCATGCCATTGAACCAATGAGAATTCGCATGCACTCTTTCCGTGATTCCTGTAGGTGGATCTGGCACCAGGAGTTGCTGAAGGTGTTGCATCTCCACTGGTCGTTCCGTCGGGGGCAAGTCCACGGGTATAATATCCACATCAATTCCCGCAGTAAGTATTCCTACATGTGAGCCCGAACCTGTCGCTTCTGCCATTTTTCTTCTTGCCTTCTGATTCTGTGAGAATATAGAATCATGTGTTAACATCGTAATGGACAGAATAAATCCGTTGTTGTCCCCGTTACAACATTAACATGAGGTAGATGGTGAGTTAGTGGTTAGTAAGTGCACGAAGACAGTGAGTGTAGTTAACGTTTGTGTATTCCTAGGAGACTAATGCCGTTAGTAAGTGGGGTGAATTTACAAATCGGGGTCGGGGGGTTTATTACAGATCTTAGACTGCCAAATGCAGTGGATGGGCTTTGCTTTCGGTTTCGTAGAGACTCCAGAGAGCTGTGTCGGTGTCGCTGTTTGGGAATGGGGCCTTTTAGGGACCCACTTATAAGTGATTACATGCATGCTCATGGGTCTTGGTGTGTTCCTAAGTGTTGAGCATGAGGGAATTCTGGTGGTACTCGTAGAAGGGTTATGCTGTATAGATTGTGGCCTTGGCGTAACTACTTGTGCCCTCAAGCAAGCCTTAGGCACCCAAATTTGTCTAGATTGTGGGCTTGCCTTCATCGACTTCTTGGGCACCCAAATAGATTTGACTTTAGCAGAAGAATTTCTGAAAGACTTCTTATTAGCGTCGTGTTGTTGGTTACTAATAAGAGGCTTTGCCCGCGTAGTTGACGGTGGTGCACCCGGTCGTTCGCCTTTCCGCACCCACACCTGGTTTATTTTCTGGGACATTCTGTTGCGCGGGTATTTTTGATCTCGGACATAAGTAGTTCTCTGCTTCTTCTGCTTGCGATCCGCCTTTGGTTGCTGTCTCCTTCTGGCCTTTGGAAAAGAAGGGAGTTCCGTTGCATCCCTGACTCCTTTTTTGCAAATATCATTCCTCTGCAACACAGGGTTTTGAACAAGAACAGCATGGTCATCTTCATGTGTACCCCTGGAAGGACCAGGAGTCTGTGCCTTTCCTAGTTCCTTGAGTGCTCCATTGTCTAATTCTACTGTGACTCGACTATGATTGAGCCAAACCTGGAGAAGTCCACTTCTTAGGTTTAGATTGACTGCTTGGTCATAGATCCAATCCTGACCCAAGACGAGAGGTTCAGTGAGATCCTCATCTTGACACACTAGTACTTTAACGGTCATTGCCTCATCGTGAATGTAGAGGGGAAGTTCCACCTCGCCCATGCAAGGGGTCTCCACGCCTCCCAATCCTATGAGATATGCTTCCACAGGATGGACAGTTAACTGTAACTCTTGACAGTAAGACAACTTAACAGCGCTAGTGGCCGCACCTGAGTCAATCAAGGCTCTTACGGTCCTTGCACTCTTTCCTTGTCCTATATCTATGGTTATGAAAGGACGTCTATCAATTATTCTACTCGAGCTTGTTCCTGCAACTTCACACATGGCCATGGGATATCCTTGATCTGCATGGTCAACTGTTGTAGTCATATCTCGGCCTTGTCTGCGTAACTTCATCCTTCTAATGCGTTCTAAAGCTTCTGGTTGAGCCTCTTCTCTAATTCTCTTTTCTTCCTCTTTGCGTTTCTTAGCAGTGTTGAGTCGACTGAGCATTTCCTCCGTGAGGTGTTCCTGATACAACTTGACTCTGCAACCGCTAATATAATTTGGGAGAACATCACCCTCTAATGTGGCTAGTTGTACTGCTCCGCTCGTGGAGATCCTATTGATGATCATAGGTCCGTAGCCTCTCTTTTCTAGCTTCCTCGCGTGTTGTTTTAGCGTATATACTAAAACTAGATCTCCTGCTTTCAAGCCTTTATCCTTCACGTGGGCATCAAAGTATGCCTTCTGTCTCTTCTTGGCTGCATATATCCCTGCAGCGGCTCTCAGTCTTGTTTCTCCTAATCGTTCAAGGTCAAAGATCCTAGAGGAGAGCTCATGACCTGTCCATTCGTGCTCTTGTGCTACTCTCAATGTAGGGATCAGGAAGTCCAAGGGTAGCACAGCATTCTGGCCAAATACCATCTGAAAGGGAGTGGCTTGGAGGACCGTTTTGTAGGCCACTCGGTATGCCCAAACAGCATGGTGTAGCTGTTTGTCCCAATCAGAGCGTTTAGTGTTCACTAATTTCGTCAGTACATTGCATAAAATCTTATTAGTGCTCTCAGCTTGTCCATTAGCTTGAGGGTGATAAGGGGCAGACTTCTTGTGTATTACCAAGAATTCTTGGAGTAGATTTTCAATCACTTCATTCAAGAAATGAGTGCCTCTATCGCTTACAAGCTCTATAGGTAGCCCGTATCTTGTGAATACATTCTCAAACAAGAATTTGGCAGTTGTTTGAGCATCGTTCTTGGTTGTAGCTTTTACCTCTACCCACTTGGTGAGATAATCTGTTGCCACAATGATGTATTCCGCATGAGAACCCTTAGCTGGGGGATTAATAGGACCTACGAAGTCTATTCCCCACTTAGAGAATGCACGTCCACCCATCATAGGTTTCAGTGGCATCTCATCTTTGCGTATAGGATACTGAGTCCTTTGACAGACATCACACCGTTTCACATAGGTATGTGCATCCATGTGAAGGGTAGGCCACCAAAAGCCCGCAAATAGGATTGCCTTGATCACCCGATCTGGTCCAAAGTGTCCTCCTGCTACACCTTGGTGAGCAGTTTCTAAGATCTTAAGGTACTCACTTTCGTGGACACACAGTCTCAGGTAACCGTCCTTACCGCGCTTGTATAGATTATCACCGATGAGTGAGTAATCCAAGGCTTCTTGTTCTAAACTCCTTTTCCTAGCTAGAGTCATATCTGGAGGGAATGTGTTTGTCCTTAAGAATGATACAGAGGTTCACTCCAATCTGGCACAATGGATACTTGATATAGAGTGGCATGTTCCACACGTGGTTTAGTGTAACAGATTGGGCATTCCTTGCACAACTTTTGGACATCCGCTTCCATAGTTGGCCAATGTACTCCGAATCTCTTTAGAGTCTGTAAAGTTCGTTGCTTTGAATGGTGTTGCTCTAACGCACCTACATGTGCTAATTGCAACCATTTAGAGTACTCATCCTCTTCTACGCAACAAGCCAAGATCCCTTGATCTGTGTGCTTGTACATACTTCCGGCCATGATGTGGTACTTTTGGGCTTTTACAACCTCTCTATTTCGTGTGTTTACCACTGGATGGTTGGGCCCGTACGTCAATACTGGCACCAATGGCTTAGCCCACTGCGGTATAACTTCCAAATTAAACAAGTAAGCATCAGGAAGGTCATCTGATACTCCTTGTGGGGCTTCTCCCGATGTGAGCCTAGAGAGGTGATCTGCTCTCAAGTGAGTCCTACCTTTCCTTACCACAACTTCAAAATCATATTCCATTAGCAAGAGAAACCATCTCACTAATCTTCCTGTATTGCAAGGCTTGTTTACGAGGTACAGCAATGCCTGATGGTCAGTAAAAAATTTAAACTTGTTTGCAAGCAAATAGTGTCTAAATTTCTTAACTGCGTATACCATGCCTAATCCTTCTCTCTCCGTAGTGGTGTAATTCCGTTCAGCCGCATTCAATTGTCTACTGGCATAGGCAATTGGAAGATCCATATTACCTTCACCAGTGGGTTGTGCAAGCACACATCCAATGGCATAATTGGATGCATCCACATGAACGTGGAATGGCTTATTCCAATCTGGTGTGGTCAAGATTGGTGCTGAACATAATCTTCGTTTAAGCTCTTGGAAGGAATTCTCACATTCATCCGTCCACTCAAAGTTTGTCAGAAGTCCGTACATGGGCTTTGCAATGACAGCATACATGTGTATAAATCGTCGGTAATAGCCACAATGCCCCATGAAAGCTTGTACTTCCTTGACATTCTTTGGCCTAGGTAGCTCTGCTATGGCTCTCACTTTTTCTTCGTCAGTAGATATGCCATTCTTTGATACTATGTGTCCTAGAATCTTGCCTTGTCTGACCATAAAAACACACTTTTCTGGGTTCAGGCAGACTTGATATTCTCTGCATTTGTCAAAGATTTGCCTGAGTTCAGGGATATGGGTTCGTCTAATATTGGAATGAGCACAAAGATCATCAACATAGACTTCTAAACTCTTCCTCAGGAACTCCTTAAACACATGGCACATCAGCCTCTGGAAGGTAGCTGGTGCATTGGTAAGCCCAAATGGCATTACTCTAAAAGCAAAAATGCCCCATTCTGTGGCAAAGGCTGTCTTATGCTGATCCTCTGGAGCGATGGCTACTTGATTGTAGCCCGAAAATCCGTCCAGGAAGCTGTACACTTCCTTGCCTGCCACTCTTTCTAAGAGATGTTCTGTGATGGGAAGCGGATAGTTATCTCGAATCGTGGCTGCATTAACCTTTTTCAAGTTAATGCACACACGCAACTTGCCATTCTTCTTGGGCACCACAACGATGGGGGATACCCATTCGGTGTGCTCAATTTCATAGATAAATCCAGCTTCGACCAGTCTATCTATCTCTTCCTTGATCTTAGCAGCATAGTTATCGTTATATGTATAAGGCTTTTGCTTAGAGGGTTTAGCATCTGAGGTCATGGGAATAGTGTGTGAGCATATATCGGGGTCAACGCCTTTCAAATCCTTGTAACTCCAAGCGAATACATCTATGTATTCTCTTAGCAAGGCAATCAATTCGTGCTCTTCTTCTTCTGTCAGGTCATGGCCTATATACGTGCATCTCTCCTCTCCTTCTTCTATGGCCACTACTATTTTCTTGGTGGTTTCTTTGTTGTCATAGGCCTCTCCTGATTGTGCCTCTCGTTTAGGCATTCTTATCATGACTCTCCTGTCATCTATCTCATACTTCTTAAAATTTTCGGGGACCTCAAACAAAGATTCTTCCTCTTCTGGTGAGGCTTCTCTCTTCTTTCGTTTCTTTCCTTCTTCCTTAGGGGTCATATGCGTTGCTAATCTTACATCATTTGTAACCTCTCCATGCCTCTGGGGTTGAAATTCTATTTCATGGAAGTATTCTTCATCTGATGCAAATGGAGGGTCCATAATGATTGACTCTAGATCGGAGTCACTTGCATCCTCAAATGCATCAGGGCTAGGTTCGCATTCTTCTAAAACTGCCTCTCCCATGATTGGCTCTATGGAGAAGACTGAAATATCATAGCCATCCTCATCACAGTGAGGTGTCCATTGTTCTTCGTTGATGGCTACGTCCATTGTTGCTAAGATTTCTGCCCAACCGTGAGGTTCAAATTCTTCGTCTGGAAAAACTACAGGTGCATAGGCTGGGTCTTGGATTGATCTATGGGTTTCTTTCGCACCTACCTCTCTGGCTTTCTCTCTCTTCTCTTCTTCTACTGCTACCTTGCACATCCATAAGTGAGTATCTTCATGCATCCATGAGGATCCCGACCCTATGGAATGCACCGATTCTGTATCCTCTTTGGCTCTATGGATGGGATTCCATTGGATAGGAGGGACATCTCTATGAGAATAATCCTTGAGATTGACTTTGGTTGTAACACCTAAGTGCTGCAGGTACAAAGAATTGGTTCCCCAATCCTGTACCACTTGTAACTGTCGCATGAATGGTCTTCCTAAAATCATCTCATAGGCATGATTTTTGCTGAAGTCACATATAGCAAAACTATGCTCGAACTCAACACCACAAGTGGTGAGAGTTATTCCTTCTAGCAATCCTAAGGGTTTCTCAATATGACCATCGGCCATTTGCAATTTCATCCTCGTTGGCCTGAGTGCTGGCTTGCCCCAACGCTTCCATAAGGAGGTGGTGGCAATTGCAACTCCTGCACCTGAGTCCAAAATCGCTTTGGTGGTGTACTCCTGGTAGGTGATGGGAAGATAGGTGTTCCCTTCTTCACCTTCACACATATCTCCTATCTTATCCAAGGGAATTTCTGGCACTGTCCTATGGGATCCTACCTGGGAACGAGGTTTTGCTATCTCTGGTACTTGTTTGGCTACATGTTTCCATAATTCAGGTCTAACCTTGAGTAGCTCTTCTAACTTGAGATTACACTGCACGTTAGTGTTCTTCACTACCTCTGTGTTCCTAGGTATGACTGAGTCGTCGTTCCTTACCATGACTGTGGGTGCTCTCATACATGTGGACTTTGCTTCCCATGGGCCTGTGAAGTGGGGTAGCTCTTGTATGGAATTAGACTCAAAGTCTAATCTCTCGTGAGACTGAACACTCTCATGTTCCCCGTAAATGGATGGGATGTCTTGTGGGAATTGGTCGTGTGCATCGTCCACAAGTTCAAATGGAGGGGCGACCTCACTTTCGTTATCCCATTTATCTTCTTGAATCTCTCGTAGGAAGTCTGGTGCAAACCGATTCATAGAAGAAGAAGTGTCTGGCTCCGTAGAATTGGGCGCATAAGCAACCTGTGAAGGAGGGCTTATTCTATCGTTGGCTCTTTCCTCGTTGTCATAGATAGCTGAAGCACAAGCTTCTTGGGGAGGATTACTTATGCTATTACTTTTCCGAACAGGCTCATACGCTCTCTGGGAAGGAATGTGGGTTACCTGTGGAGGTACATAAGCTTTCGAGGGAGGCTCCTGTGACCTTTGGGGAGGAAGATAGG
This sequence comes from Ceratopteris richardii, assembly GCA_020310875.1. Lineage (NCBI taxonomy): Eukaryota > Viridiplantae > Streptophyta > Polypodiopsida > Polypodiales > Pteridaceae > Ceratopteris > Ceratopteris richardii. The sequence continues at coordinate 32,274,408 of CM035406.1, forward strand.
CTCCTTGAGGAGGCACATGGGCTTCCTGAAGAGGCTGGCTTATCCGTTCTCTTGCCCTTTCCTTTCTTTGAGGGGCAGGTTCCTTTTATGAGCGTGCAATTAGCCTCTCTATTCTTTCTAAGGGGGGGAAGTTGTCTGGTTTAGTGGAATTGGCCACATAAACTTCCGATGGGGGATGGTTCATGTTATTGCTTGCTTTCTCTCCCTCTTGATTTTTTTCTTCCTTGGCAGATCTTGCGATTATCCTCTCTAACTTTTCTAGGAATCCATCCAAGTGTAATTGCGTTTTGGCTGAGCCTGAGTAATTGAAAAGGCGACTGGCTTCAAACATAGTCTGAGCCACTGCGACCATTTTTGCGCACAGTTTGGTTCTTTCTATCTCTAGGTCAGCTCTCGGATAGCACTTGTCATGATCCGTGACGTTTGGCCCTTCTTGGATTCTGGCCTGATATGCTTTAAGCATCATGTCTATGTCTTCGGGAGTGGGATCAGCTAATACCGATCTTGTTTGGGGTGGTGGGTGGGTTACGTGGGCTGTCTTAGAGGGGGAAGGGATGGAGGGTGACGTGGATGGTAGCGGTGGGAATGTGTGAGAGTGCGGTTGAGATGTGATCTCTATGATTTTAGCCTTGGTTTCTCGTAGACTTTCCTCAAGTTCACTCATCTTCTTTGCCCATTGCCTTTTCATGCGTTCGCGGCTATCTTTCCAAGCTCTTGTTCTCTTTTTATTTTGGCTCTCAGTATCGCTAGCATCTGGGCTCTTTTCTTGGCCTATCCCTTGGTTTTGCTGCAAAGCTTGAGCTCGAGTGACTACCTGTACTGGTGCAGTGGAAGTGACACTTCCTGAGGAGTCTACCACTAACCCAACAACGTTGATAGGGGTGATTTTTGGCATGCTATTGGGGTTCTTAGGGCAATCTCGTAAGAGATGCTCTTTTCCGCAGTCTTGGCAAAAGCCTTGGATAGTCACGGACTGAGTTTGTGTAGGCGGAGGTAAGGGACAATCACGAATGAGGTGATCACCTTGGCATCTGTAGCACGGTCCTCTTGGGAATGGAGGTCTGACTTGCCTAGATTGAGGCCTAGGATTGGGATTTGCATACATGACGTTCGTGTAGTCTGACTCCCAACTCGGTTCGTTTGTCTCTTCGCTATAATAGGACTCACCATGCTCAGGAGACTGCATGTAGTAGGCCTGGGGGCTATCAACATGTGTAGAATCGAAGCTATGGTCACTCGGGTCACTTTCAGAAATCAAGGGTGTTACTGGGACTAAGGCTCTATTCAGGTTCTCTTCTGCCGCAGTGTACTTTACCGGAATCACATTGGCTGGGGCTGGGGGTTGTTGTGCTAGCACAGGCTGAGGCCTTTGATATTGAAGTTGGAAATTTTGTTGTGGCCTGCCATATGGTTGTGGAGGGTACTGGTTCTGGTATCTGCCTTGTTGGTAGGGCTGAGGGTAGGGTTGCCTAACCGCCTGCTTGTTGTATGGGCAATCTTGTGCGGTGTGGTTGGTGTATCTCCGTTCTATGGTGCAGTACTGGCTACTAGGGTTTACTTGGGGTTGAGCCATAATGGGACAGACGTTCGCCATATGGACACCACCGCATGTATAGCATCTTTTCACAGGGGCAAACCTTGGGATTTGTTTGCTAGTTACACCTAACTTTTGAGCTACCTTCTCAGCGAGTTCCTCAATTGATGTAGATTGCGTGGAAGAGTGGCTAGATGCACTATCGGACTCTTTGTAGATTTTGGAAAGCTCTAGCTCTTCCCCTAGGTTATCTTCAATGTCAATGCACATGCGTACACATTCTTCTATGGTCCTAGGGTCCTTTAGATACACATAGGATCTCAATTTCGTACTCAGCAATCCATCAAGGAATAAGGCTACTTGTTTAGCAGATGTGGGTAGCTCCGAAATAGGACATCTTTCAAGGTATTGCCTAAATCTTCTTCCTGCAAGTCTCACAGTCTCTTGAGGGGTTTGCTTAAAGCTGTGAATCAGTGAGGAGGTATTGTGTCTTATGCCGCTCTTAGAGAACTCTACGATGAAAGCCTCTAGGAGTTGGTCTATGCTCCTGAACTGGCGTTCATCTAATGGCTGAAACCACGTAAGTGCTGTGTTCCTAAGGGTTAGACCGAAGGCATTGTACTGCGTGAACAGATCCTCCACTTGTTCAGCTCTCAAGACTTGCTTGAACTCCGCCACATGATCATAGGGATCTCCTGTGCCGTCAAAGTAGTTCTTCATGGACTTAACTAGCTGGGTGGGTCTCAAAGTTCTTGTATGCTCTCTAGGCCTTGGCAGAGGGAATCCATCTACATTTCTTTGGTTCCTGTGGGCTCTATGCATCTCAGGTTCTACCCTATTCGTCTCTGTTCTCGTTCTTTCTCTGCCCACGGGATTGGCGAAACTTACTTCTGGTCTATCCCTACTTCTATCTCTTTGCGTACCATGAACTTGGGAAGTTCCAGCCCCAGGGTGACCATAGGATACATTTGATCTTGGTTGGGGGAAAATAAATTCACCCTTCCAAGTGTAGGCATGCCTATCATTTTCTGTCACCACAAAGATTCGTTCTGAAGCATGATCTAGGTAGGTCACTGTGCCTGGGCTATCCGGATCCTTAAACTCATAGATCATGATTGTTCCTATATCAATTGGGTGATCTGGTTTATACCTCCAAAAGGCTTCGTCTGTTTCTCGATTGAGAAGCAAATCTATGCACTTGTTATCTTGGGGGACCCACTCAGGCGTGATAATCCTAGTGAGAACTGATTTACCTCGAGGGGTTCTAGGTTCCACTCCCATGTTTCCTTGTTCCAAGTCACCTAAGTCCGTTTCTGAAATTACATTTCCAAATTCATCCGTCCTATCTGGATGACTGGTGACTACGTATATGGTTCCTTCCTTGTCCAGGTATGCACCGTTTTCAAACTTGACAGTTGGGTGCTCTAGTCCTATGGATTGGTCAGGGTTTTTAATCTGGACCACGGATCTTCCTAGGCCGTCCTCATAGATGCTAGCACCTAATCGGTTGGTCCTAAGGTATTCCAACTGTGTTTTGTAAGGGCCTTCTACCCTGTACAAGTAAGGCACACCTGAACTTCCCGTAGGTCTGTCCATGCCTTGAGACATCTCTGACTCACTGGTATCAGAGCTAGGGTACTGAGAGTGGCGACTCAACTACTGGGCCCAAGACCTTGCAGTGTGGTTGACACTAGCCTCTGAAGACCTAAGGCTTTGTCTCTCTCTTACTAGGTGTCGTCCTGATCTAAGGTTCATATGCCTAACTGATTAGCCCAATTCTTTGCCCAGAGTACAACCTCGTTGCCGATCAATTGGTACCAGTCACTTGATTCTTTTTAGTTATTCCTCGTGTTTAAAGTCTTATCTGTTATTACGTCGTCAGGAATACTTGAATGTTCTTCGTACTTTCAGGTTGATCGTTCCACGTTAGGTTCTTTCCTTTATGTTGTCGACAGTACAGAGATTAGTTTTTTAGCTTGAACTTGAGTTTTTAGGTAGTCTTCAACTTGATAGTGGCCTATCGTCGCCCTGACTTACTCCTACTTCTAATCGTTCTTAGCCTAAGCTAGGAATTGACGAAGAAGAGTTGAGAATATTCCGACCTTTCTTGCCAAACCTTGCTCTTTAGAGCTCGAGAAGTTGATTCTCAAGCGTGCGTAACACCCTTGCTTGGATACTCTCAGTTGCTTCTCAATAGGCCTGCATAAATCCCAAGATTAGCTTTAAGTAGACCTTTCAATTGACAGACAATTTATTTCAGACACTTTTTAATAACCCTTGTTCCCCCTCTTGTATTGCTAGAAATTTCCTCTAGAGCTCCCTTGGTGTTCCTACCCCTCTGTGTGTCAACTTCCAAATGTCCTATCTGAAAATCAACGCGATATTCTTATAAAAAACAGTTGAGGGCGTGTAGTATATGTCACGAGCTTTCTGACAAGCCCTAGAGCTCAGAAAATGGATTTCATACGCAAAAGTTATGACCGTTCAGGGTTTAGGGGGTTACTAGACAGACAGAACCTTTCGGGGGTTTTAATGCATTTTCTAAGGCCTTCGTAAGTATATGAGTTCATGAAAGTGCAAATATGCCCACAATTTAGCCTATATTTCCAAAAATTCACACCTTAATTTTTTGCCAAAAATGCCTGTCTATCGCGATAGACGGTGTCTGTCGCGATAGACACAATCTATCGTGGGGGCTGTCTGTCGCGATAGACGGTGTCTGTCGCGATAGACAGTGTCTATCGTGGATTTCTGTCTGTCGCGATAGACGGTGTCTGTCGCGATAGACGCTGTCTGTCGTGGTTTTCTGTCTGTCGCGATAGACGGTGTCTGTCGCGATAGACGGTATCTGTCGTGGATTTCTGTCTGTCGCGATAGACGGTGTCTGTCGCGATAGACGCTGTCTGTCGTGGTTTTCTGTCTGTCGCGATAGACGGTGTCTGTCGCGATAGATGCTGTCTGTCGTGGATTTCTGTCTGTCGCGATAGACGGTGTTTGTCGCGATAGACGCTGTCTGTCGTGGTTTTCTGTCTGTCGCGATAGACGGTGTCTGTCGCGATAGACGCTGTCTGTCGTGGATTTCTGTCTGTCGCGATAGACGGTGTCTGTCGCGATAGACGCTATCTGTCGTGAAATTCTGTCTGTCGCGATAGACGGTGTCTGTCGCGATAGACAGTGTCTGTCGCGATAGACGGTGTCTGTCGCGATAGACTGAAAAAATGCAAATTTTTGGAAAACTTCTAGTGTTCTAGAGTGCCCTCAAGGTGTAGGTTACAGTGATAAACATGCATTCTCAAAATGTTAAGATTTTCTGTCTGTCGCGATAGACAGAGGCTGTCGTCCCGGGACCTGTGCAGAGCCTGTCGTACCTGTGCACACTGCTGGGGATGATGGTACAGCAAAAACCTGCAAAATAGCTCAGAAAACAAGCAAAAACAGCACATGCAAATTCGCTCTCTCGCTCTCTCACACAAGTGAAATGAGGGAAATGAGGTGGAGGTGGGGATATAGTCAAAAAACTGAAATTTTCGCGATGATGGAGATGGATGTGGGAGATGGTGATGATGATGATGAAGATGGTGAAGAGAGTAAAAGAAAACCGATGAGAGTGAAGAAAATACCTACAACTCCAACGCGTCAACTCTACGTCTTACCATCACACGCTCGTCCTCAAAGCTCGATCCCCGGCAACGGCGCCAAAATTTGGTGTAGCTCAATGATGAGTAGCACCTCCTTTAATGTCAATCCGGGAAGACGTGAGGATGGTATGAAGACCTCGAGCAAGTGGCGGCACAAGTGCGTGAGTGAGATGATGGAGAGTGTTAATCTCCAAAAGAACAAGTTAACCTTGAAATTAGATCACCTCTATATCAAGGTTAACCTTAGACTCCACCAAACTTAGAGAATCTTCACCAAATTATCAGAAAATTGATTATTCTGAAAATTTCAGTTTCTTCAGGAAAGTCTGCTGCAGATTAGTCACTCATTGACTAATCAATCCTGTAAAGTTTTTGATAAAACTTTGCACAACACTTCGCCTTAAGGTTGCGCAACTTTACCAAGTTAAATCTCTCAAAAAGATTAAGTACACACTGAGAAATGTGTGAAACACTTTACCTATGTCTGAAAGTGCTTCTCTGCAATGGCGACTTTGACACCTGCAACTTCTTAGCACTGGTTCTCCCAACTCTGAACCCGTTTGATCAAGATCTTCTAGCCATAGATGGCTTACCTTCCAACTTAGATTTTGAGCCCTCACTTGTGTAAAACTTTACACTGTAGACTGAGCAATGATCATTTCATTGAAGATGAAATGTGCGCCAGATTTCTCGACTGTTAGAACATTCTCACATATGAATGTTCCTAATCAAAATTCTCACATCCTAATTACAATTAACCTCTCAAATTCTAGCCATAGATAGATTAGCTATGGACTTAGATACGTGCAAAAAGATTTCTCAAAAGATTAAGCACAGAAGGAGCAGACAGCAAAATATCGGGCGCAAAAATTCTCGATTTCTCAGAAAATTTACATCTAAGTGAGGATGGATAATTCACTCACTATTCATGTGTCCAATGACACTAATTTCTCTCTCCCTATTCTCAAATCTCTTCTGCTCTACTTGCCCGACATTTTCCAACATATTTATAGATGAATATATACAAGTGTATGACTAAACAAAGGTATAAGTCAGCTAATGTACATATGTGTACATATCTTTGAGTTTTCTGAAAATGTCCTTCCTTCAACCATCTGACTTTGTTTCCTTCTTGACTCCTTGACTTCATTTCTCCATAATCCTTCAATTGATGATCGTCATGCACCAACAGCTCCCCCTCAATCATTAATTGAGGTTCTTTTCTATCTTCTTTACTCCAGCCATATCCTTGAATCTTTGTAGTTTTGGTCCATCTAGACTTTTAGTCATCATATCTGCAACTTGATCTTTTGTGGGAGTGTGTATGACTTCAATCTCTTTCTCAATGACCTTCTCTCTCAGAAAATGATACTGTATTTCAATATGCTTAGTTCTAGCATGAAATACAGGATTAGCTGCCAAGTATAATGAACTCATATTGTCTCCACAAATAATAGGAGTACTCTGAATCACATCAAAAACTTTCAAAAGTGTCTTTAGCCATATTACCTCTTTTGCAGCTTCCACCATACCTTTATATTCTGCCTCTGTAGATGACAAAGCAACTGTATGTTGCTTCTTGGAACACCATGAAATCAATTTGTCTCCTACATAGCACAAGTATCCATGTGTTGATCTTCTATCATCCACATTACCTGCCCAATCTGCATCACTATATATCTTGATTCTTGTATCTGAAGTAAACCCATAGTACAACCCTTCTCTGAGTGTACCCTTGATGTACCTAAGTACTCTTTGTCCTGCAATCCAATGTTCCTTTCTAGGACAATGCATGAATTGTGAAAGCACACCAACTGCATATGATAAGTCAGGCCTTGTCAATGTAGCATAAATCAAGCTACCAACCAAACTTTGATAGAGTTTCATGTCTCTGAACTCTTCTCCTCCAAACCTAGACAATTTATGGTTCACTTCCAAAGGTGTAGGTGCAACCCTGCAATCTTCCATTTTAAATTTGGTTAGCAAATTTTTAAGATACCTTTCTTGGGTCACATATACTCCATGTTGAGTATAAGAGATCTCCATTCCCAAGAAGAATGATAGGTTCCCCAAATCACTGATTTTGAACTCTTTCTCCATCTGCTTCTTGATCATTTGTATCCCCTTATCATCTGTTCCTGTAAGTATTATGTCATCAACATAAATACACACATAAATGAACCCATCTTCACTTGCTTTGACTAGCAAGCTACTATCTGCCTTTGATGCTTGAAATCCAAGATCATTCAAGAATTTCACAAGCCTATAATTCCAAGCCCTTGGGGCTTGCTTCAACCCATACAAAGCTCTCTTGAGCTTACACACATAATTTGGACTCACTTGATCTTTGAACCCATTTGGTTGCTCCATGTAGACTTCATCTGAAATGTAACCATTCAAGAAAGCATTTTTAACATCTAATTGAGACAACTTCCAACCTTTACAAGCAGCAATTGCAATGAGTGTCCTGATGGTTGTCATCTTTGCCACAGGACTATAAGTCTCATCATAGTCCACTCCATATGTCTGTGCATACCCTTTCACAACAAGTCTAGCTTTGTACCTAGACACACTTCCATCTGCAAATCTCTTTGTTTTGTAAACCCACTTACATCCAATAATCTTTTGACTATTAGGTTTAGGAACCAAATCCCATGTTTGATTCTCTATCAATGCATCATACTCCTCTTGCATAGCATCTTCCCAATTCTTCTTCCCTTTGGCTTCTTCATATGTAGAAGGGTCTTCATCTGCTTTTACCAAATAAGCATAATCTTTAGTAGTCAAGAATGAAGTGTCATAGCTATACCTTGTAGGTTGCCATTTGTGCCTAGATGATCTCCTAACTTCTGCACTTCTTGAGGTCTCTGGTTCATCACATTCTGGATCAAACCTTGGCCTCTCTTCAACTTCAATCTGCACTTCATTACTCTCACTTTCATCAAGTAATTGAATCTTTGCTTTACCTTTCCTTTGTTCCACTACTTCTTCATCATCTGCATGTACATTATATTTACCTGCATACCAAGTACCTTGCTCATCAAATGTAACATCCTTGGATACAATAAATTGCTTTGTGGATGGACTCCACAACCTGTATCCCATTTGCTTATCATCATAACCAATGAATACATACTTCTCTGCCTTAGGCTCCAACTTATGCCTCAATTGTGATGGCACATATGCATATGCCAAGCATCCAAATATTCTGCAATGATCCAAGGTAGGTTTCTTACCCCACCAAGCTTCATATGGTGTCATACCCTGCAAAGCTTTACAAGGCAATCTATTAACCAAATATGTAGCTGTATTAACAGCCTCAGCCCACAAATAATTTGGGCAATTCTTTTCTTTCATCATGGACCTTGCAAATTCAACAAGAGTCCTATTTCTTCTTTCTGCTACCCCATTTTGTTGAGGAGAGTACCTGCAAGTAACTTCTCTCTTTATACCTGCATTCCACAAATAATCATTGAACTCATTTGAAAAATACTCTCCCCCTCCATCTGACCTTAGTCTCTTCAATTTTTGACCTGTAATCCTTTCTGCATATGCATGATAGTGTTTAAATGTATTAAACACTTCTGACTTTTCCTTAATCACATAAATTGTGATCCACCTGGTAGCATCATCAACATATATGACATAGTATCTTGAACCATTTATACTAAAGTCCTTTGAAGGACCCCACACATCTGTATGCACCAATTCAAGTCTTTCTGAGTACATAAATCCATGCTTGGAATAGGATTGCTTATGAGCCTTACCTAATTGACATGCCTCACATCTGTATGTCATGTGTTGACCTGCAATGTTGGGCATTCCAAGCACTGAATCATTGTTAATCATTTCTTTGATACCTCTTTCATTAAAGTGTCCAAGTCTTTTGTGCCAAAGATCCAACTCTGTCACCTTTTGCTCTCCATATGTGAACATAGCATGTCCAACATTTCCTTGTACCTTCAATGTGAAAAGCCTTCCTTCTTTCTTTCCTGCAATAACTTGTTTATACCCTTGACTAGGGTCTTCCACATAAACTCCATCATTGGTAAATCTTACCTCATAACCTTTTTCCACAATTTGACCTACACTGATCAAATTCTTTGGAATTGTGGGAACATAAAGTACCTTACTCAGAAGAGTGCTCCCATCCTTAGCTTTGACTGAACCAATTGACTTTACCTTATGCTTTGTATTATCACCTGTCTGCACTGTATGATTAATTGCATTGTGATCTAGGTCAGTCATCAAAGCAATATTTCCACTCAAATGATTACTACATCCTGAATCAATATAAAACACTCTCATGTCCTCATGTGAAGTTTCACATGTATTCATAATGAGAGTCGAATCCTCCTTTTGATCTGATGCATAGTTGTAGTAGGTGTTATTATAGGATTGACTTTGGAAGTTTCTTCCACCACCTCTTCCAAAAGAATTCCTACCACCTCTACCTCTGAAATTTCCTCTCTGAAATCTACCACCTCTTGCTCTTTGATTAAAGTTCTGATAGTTACCATTGTTTTGATTATTATGCCAACAATCATGAGATAGATGATTGGTCTTACCACATATCCAACAAGCTCTTGCATTATCTTTGTTGTTTCTGCCTCTTCCTCTACTTCTGCCATTTCCTCTTCCTCTTATGAAGTTTGCTTGGTTTGATGTACCTTCTTCTTCACCTGATTGTTGCTTCCCTTTGTTGACTTTCTTCTTGTCTTTAGAATACATTGCATGACCTGCACTCTTATCAACATCTCCTTTGACATCATTCTCAAAAGTTAGCATATGACCTAACAATTGATTCAAATCAGGAGTAAAGTGATCTAATGAAAGTTCTGTAGATAAAATGAAAGGCTTCCATTTCTCATCTCCTCTTAGTCCTGTGAGTATTTGTCTTATCAATTTGTCTTCTTCAATATCTTCATCCACTGCACCTAGAGAATCTGCAATGTCCTTCATCTTTGTCACATAATCAGAAATTGATTGTGAGGCCTTCTTCTTGAAGGTAGTAAACTCTGCCCATAGTGAAGCCTTCCTTGATTTGGTTGTATTTTGGAAATGCTCTTCCAAAGCATTCCAAATGTCACAAGCACTTTCAAGTCCTCTAATGTGAGGAAGCAAATAGTCATTGACTGCCATGTAGATGATGCTTCTTGCTTGAGCATCCTTCTTCATCCAATTCTTCAAATCTGCAAGCTCCTCCCTAGTTGGAACACTAGGATCTCTGAATTCTGGCTTTTCTTCATCTCCTGTGATATATCCTATCAAATCTTTGCTCATAAGGTGAGCTTCCATCCTCATAGACCATGCAGGATAGTTCTCTCTATCCAACTTTTCAATTTGGAGACTATCTCCCATCTTTACTTCACCTGTAGCTTCAAATCTTTAACCTTTACAGATAATAAGTGTACCTTTACTTCGAATGTTGCTCCTTCTGATCCTTTTGATGCTCTTTGTATGTCTTCCTTTGATCTTTCTTCAACCTTTACCCTTCTACACCTTCAAGATATAAAGTTTTGTACTTCTGCAATAGTCGGAGTCTTCTTCACTTCAATTTTGACACAACCTGCTCTGATACCACTGATGGAGAGTGTTAATCTCCAAAAGAACAAGTTAACCTTGAAATTAGATCACCTCTATATCAAGGTTAACCTTAGACTCCACCAAACTTAGAGAATCTTCACCAAATTATCAGAAAATTGATTATTCTGAAAATTTCAGTTTCTTCAGGAAAGTCTGCTGCAGATTAGTCACTCATTGACTAATCAATCCTGTAAAGTTTTTGATAAAACTTTGCACAACACTTTGCCTTAAGGTTGCGCAACTTTACCAAGTTAAATCTCTCAAAAAGATTAAGTACACACTGAGAAATGTGTGAAACACTTTACCTATGTCTGAAAGTGCTTCTCTGCAATGGCGACTTTGACACCTGCAACTTCTTAGCACTGGTTCTCCCAACTCTGAACCCGTTTGATCAAGATCTTCTAGCCATAGATGGCTTACCTTCCAACTTAGATTTTGAGCCCTCACTTGTGTAAAACTTTACACTGTAGACTGAGCAATGATCATTTCATTGAAGATGAAATGTGCGCCAGATTTCTCGACTGTTAGAACATTCTCACATATGAATGTTCCTAATCAAAATTCTCACATCCTAATTACAATTAACCTCTCAAATTCTAGCCATAGATAGATTAGCTATGGACTTAGATACGTGCAAAAAGATTTCTCAAAAGATTAAGCACAGAAGGAGCAGACAGCAAAATATCGGGCGCAAAAATTCTCGATTTCTCAGAAAATTTACATCTAAGTGAGGATGGATAATTCACTCACTATTCATGTGTCCAATGACACTAATTTCTCTCTCCCTATTCTCAAATCTCTTCTGCTCTACTTGCCCGACATTTTCCAACATATTTATAGATGAATATATACAAGTGTATGACTAAACAAAGGTATAAGTCAGCTAATGTACATATGTGTACATATCTTTGAGTTTTCTGAAAATGTCCTTCCTTCAACCATCTGACTTTGTTTCCTTCTTGACTCCTTGACTTCATTTCTCCATAATCCTTCAATTGATGATTGTCATGCACCAACATGAGAAGCACACAAGCATGCACACACTTACACACACACGCGCACACACGGCAAGACAAAGAGAGAGAATCAATGGAGTTCTTTAGATTACTTTCAAAAGCTCTTACAAGTTCATTTCAATTACAATCTAACCTCAAAAATGAGCTCTCTAGCTCTTTTTATAGTTTTTGACTAGCTTTTGGCCCTGTCCAGACCTAGTGTCCGGCCTAGTTAAAAATTAGGTTCCAGGGCTTATTTGAGGGCTCAAACGAAGTCTAAAAATTATGAAAATTGGTACGATGGTACTTCTAATACTCCTCAAGCTCGAGGACTCCTCGGCTTGCACAAAATGGAGTCTAATCTACCAAAAACGGGATTTACAATGTTTGTGTAGTGATTAAAATCACTTGAATTGTACATAATCTATGGGAAAAAATGATCTGGCCTTGTTGCCGTATTGTGCATGATTCCTTTGTTGCTTTGTGTGCCAACAAATGGTTCTACGGGTTGTGCATTGCTCCCCTGTTGCTCTTACTCAAGAGGAGAACGGTGAGCCAAGGGCCACCAAGGCAATAACGATGCCTCCGGCGATGGTCGTGCAATTGGTAGCTACAATCTTCGGCAGAGTTTCATCATAATGCTGCATGCTCATAATGGCTACAGGCAACATTGTCATCTACAGACATCTTGGGGGGGGGAATGCGTAGCTGTCTCTAAAAACACCGATGAAGTGCCCTAATCACATCAGGTTTTTTCCTCAAGGTATGTCTTTCTGCCAAAGAAAAAAAATAAAAAAAAACTCCATAGCCTATAAGCACGATAGTCACTGCACTTAGTCATAATGTCCAACCATCCTTCTTCTCTTCCTTCTACTGCCTCATGAACCTTTCGAGATCCATAAGCTCGTCGACAGGCCTAATTGTTTACATGCCTTCAGTACGAGGATCGATACCCAGTTATGACTCGATGAACTATGAACTCACTAGTCGCAGTTGAACTGGTATGTTTTGAAGCCTGGGAATCGATACACAGAACTCTCAAATCCAACGACATCTTTCTACGTCCATTCTCATGTCTATTGTAGGGGGTCAATTTGTTAGGGCGCTGCTCTGAGCATTTGGGCATCCTCTTCTCTGCATCATTAATGCTACAGGCTAACCCCAGCCTACTAAGTGAATCAATCATCATGGCATGATAAAAATGCAAAATGATCGTGTGAGGTGATACTTCATGAGGATCCGATCCTTCCCCTCTATCTTCTACTAATGATTATTTGTGGTCTTTTCTCATACTCCATTTCAGTGTTATTATGGCAATTCTTCTAGCATATCGGTTGGCTGTAAAATATTCAGGGCTCGACTGGTAGATGTTTTGCTCACTATTATATGTACTAAAGTGGATTGATCCAGGGTGTCTATCGCTTATGAACACCTGAAATGGTTCTCTGAAGTATGGTATTTGTTCCTTCTTGTTTCAAAATATGAATGTATTCAGCTTTTCAAAAAAAAAAATGTGCGAATATGTGTGTGTGTGTGTGGGTAGAGGGATAGGAGAGTGGATGTGTGTATAAAAGTGTGTGTGAGTATGGGTGTGCGAGGATAGGAAAAGATGTTTGAACGGGAAGTAAGTGATTGGGAAAGAGAAAGAGAGAGAGAAAGGTGAAAGAGAGTAAAAGCGTGGGTGGAAATGCATGTATGTGCACAAAACGGGTGGGAGGGAGTGAGAAAGAGTGCATGAGAGGAAGAGGGATAGAGTAAATGAAATAAGAAAGTGTGGGTGAGAAAAGGCTACGATCACGAGAAGCAGTCATTGGGAGTTTGGTTTTAGGTTGTGGTCGGATTCAAGTCTCCATGTCTACATTTGAGCATTATTGAATGACCTAGAGGAAAAGAAAGTGGCATAATTCAAGGAAAAAGAGTGAACCCAAGCGTGTGTAAGGCTATTTCCGTGGGGTATAGGAGCCTATCATTTTGGTGCGTTTGCCGAGAATTTATGAACTAGTGCATAGGCATAAGAAGAATCCATTGTGAGATAATTGTGGGCTCTAGGTAATCCAAGTGGACCGATTCCGAGGAATTTAGATCAAATAAAGTTTCGTAAAACCACTTTTTCCCTTGGGCTCAAGAACATTTCATTTTGGTGCGTTTGCCGGGAACATATGAACTAGTACATATACAAAGGAAGAATTCCTAGTGAGGTAATTATGGGCTCCAGGTAATCCAAGTGGACCGTTTGCGAGGGGTTTGAACAAAATAAAGGCTTTCACAAACATCTTTTCCGTGGGCTCAAGACCGAATTCATTTGGTGCGTTTGCCGGGAATAGCTTGGTACGTCTCTATAAGAGAGTGCCATAGGTTCGCCTAGCGCCACAGGTTGGCCGAGCTTGCGGACCCCACGATCTAGTACATGAGCGAGGGGAGCTCATCATCAGGAGCAACACAAACTCAAAGAGAGGAACGCGCTCAGAGAAGAGCCCTTGAAAGAGAAAGGAGAAGGTGGGAACCGCCAGGTGAGTGGACCTCGATTGGTTCGAAGAAGTCAGTCAAAAATGTGTACTCCCGTAGGAGAGTCGCGAGTCAAGTACGGAAGTTTGAAGGTGGGATCCTGAGGCCACGTGCATTAAATTTCTGGGATCGAAGTGATATCGACATCACACCTCTGTTCGAAATGGCTCAGCGAATTTCAGTTCACTTGGGGGACTTCACCAAGTTTTCAGGTACTTGGGACGAAGATCCGGATAGTTTTATCCAGTTGTTTGAGGTTACTTGTGAGGCCAATGACGTAGTTGACGAGGATCAAAGGTTGAGAATTTTTCCGGCTATTCTCCGTGATGAGGCAGCCAATTGGTATGGGAATTTGACACCACAAGAGCGTGGAACTTATCAGATGCTCAAGGAAGCCTTTTTGGCAAAGTTTCGACGACAAGGCTTCCAAGACAGATTGGCCCAACAAATGGATTACTTGCGACAAGGAGTAAACGAGAGCATCGATAACTACATTCAGAGAATGGAGACGTTGGTAAGAAAGATGGGCGCGAATGCCCCGAACGATGAGACATTGAAACGAAGATTCATTTCGGGATTGAGAGATCCTACGGCACAGCAGCATATCAGCCTGACAAGACCTGCGACCTTAATGGATGCTAAGGAACAAGCAAGGCTTTGGGAGGAAGTACAATTATGCCAACAAAGGAAGATGGAGCTCTTATACGAGCCTATGGGAGGCCCAGGAAACATACCAATGAAAGATCCTAGCCAAGGAAGTCCCGCGTTGACGACCCTAGCTTTTGTAGCTGCCACTAGCACGCCAGGCGAGGTAAAGCCTGCGCTAACCGAAGAACGAATATTAGAGTTGGTCAGGCAAGCTATAAAAGCTGCCACGATAACTCAAGAGACGTATACAGTAAAACTAGAGGTCACAACAAACCCGAATCAAGTGTTTCGATCAAATACATGGTGTGGCAAGTGCCAGGGTTACGGCCATTTGGCTTCAGAATGCCCTACAGTCTCGAGAGTATTCACAGATAGATCGCCACCTAGGATGCGTTGTACTTTTTGTGGAAGGACAAATCACACAGAGGACCGATGTTACAACAAGAGAGCCTATGAAGAAAGGACCATGAAATCAGGAGATACAAGAGAAAGACCTTACACGGGATTGCCTGCTCAAAGTGTACCACCTACATCTCGTTGGGAAAACAGACCAACTTATGGATATGGTGCTCAGGGTCAAGGAGGAGACTATCCAAGAGGAGCCGCGCGTAATCAAAGAAGAGATGGTCCAATCCAGTGCTGGAGATGCCATGGCTTTGGCCACACTCAATCTAGATGTCCAAACGAAAAGAAGCCAATCGATTATACCCCACTATGTAGGTACTGTAGTGGGGAGGGCCACTTTGATGAGGATTGTCCAAAACGAAGAGCTGCCGCCGGCAAGGAAAAAGGACCAGTAGGGTCCTCGAACTATGTTGATACTCAGATGCATCTCACATCAAGAGCTCAAGAGCACGTTCCTACGATCGGAGTAGTGTTCAAGACACCAAACCCTCAAGAAGGCTCTAGCTCGTCAATGCACTTTGTGGATGCTTACGAGGCCAAGAAACCACACAAAGATCCAACTGTGGCAGTAGTCACAAGGACTCAAGAGTACTCAAAGAAGAATCCAGGAGGCGAAGGTGAAGAAGGGAGTCAAGAGAGGATAGCTGAACACGAAGAGGTAGAAAACCAAGTTGGAGGATTTGTTGGGCAGCAAGAGTTTGAGGATGGGGAAGAAATTGAGATCCTTCCACCAGTAACCAAGGAGTTTGTGCCGGGCATAGCACCATTCCCTGAAAGATTGAAAGCTCCTAAAACTAGAAAGGAAAGACAAAGCTCGGAAGAAGTAGATATTGTGAAGTTACTTGCTGACACTGAAGTCACGCTGGACATTGGCACATTGCTAAAATGTTCGCCTGTTTATAGGAAACAATTCTATAACGAATATATTAAGAAGCCGAGGAAAGCTCGAGATAAAAATAGACAAGATAAGGATGTCCAAGGAATCATTCAAAGTATTACGACGCAAATTGATTCGAACGCTCCAGCTGTGATAGTCGAGATTAAAGGGTATGCAGTCCCTGGTGCTCAGTTAGATAGTGGAGCTGCAGTCAACCTTATGACTGAGTTCATGATGAAAGCTTTGGGCCTTAACCACATGGAAGAAACGCCGATGTCTTTGAGAATGGTGGATCAAACACAAGTGAAGCCTGCGGGTCTTTTGAAAAATGTAAGTACAATTGTGGGCGGTTTAGAGTTTAAAGTTGATTATCTGATAGTAAGACCAAGGACCTCAGAGGCTACCTTCTCGATCCTACTTGGACGGCCATGGCTGGTGCAAGCCGAATGTGTGCATGACTGGCGCACAGGTTTTATTTCAATAGGGCCAAAGTCTGATCGGATTCAAATACAAGTATCCCCACCCTCGAGCAACAAGAAGAAGAAGACAATAATAGTCGATGAGATGGAAAAGAAAGAAAAGGAGAAAGCAAAGCACGAGAGTGCACGAGCTAGGTTTTCTTTGAACACGGACACCTACAAGAATCTGCTTCAAGACGGGTTCAACTTGCAGCTCTTTAAGCATCAAGAGACGAAGATGGGAGAGTATAAAAATCCATTACTCTATAACGACAATTCCGATCAGGAGTTGCTAGGATGGTTGACACATACAAGTAAATTTGATTGCTACATGTTGAGTATAGACACAAGTAAAAACAAAGTTCTCAATCCCTGGAGAAGGGAACTTCAAGAGAAGAATTAAAACTAGAGTTAGCTCCGGCGATGGAAGTGCAACAGTTGAGAGAAAGAGTTAGAATGCTAGAAGCAGAGATTCTAAAGAGAAGTCGAGAATCGGAAAAAGAAACGAAGAGTAAGACTAAAGTGTCGGAAGCCATCGCAAAAACTGAATTAAAGAAATTGGGTTCAATCGAAAAAGAACAAGACAATGATTTACTGGCCAATCATGCACGCATGATCGGAGAGCACATTCCAATCACAGTGTTAGCAAGAAATAAGGACTATTCGCGAGAAGCTCAGTTGGAAAAATGGGAAGTCTTTCCAGAAAAGTTCTTGAGTGTAGGGTCAGAGCTACCAGATGGAGTACGAGACTGCATTGAAACGACACTCAAAAATTTTAGCGAGGCCTTTGCATGGTCATACAATGATTTGAGAGGAATTGATCCCCGAATCTGCCAGCATTATATAGACTTGGAAGAAGGCACACGACCAATATGCCAACGACTCAGGCGAACGAATCCAGTCTACTCGGAATTGATCAAGCTGGAATTGACCAAATTATTGGAGGCAGGATTTATATATCCCATCGCATCCAGCGAATGGGTATCACCAATTGTAGTTGTTCCAAAGAAAAACAAGAAAATCCGTATTTGCATAGATTATCAGAAGTTGAACGAGCGCACGAAGAAAGATCACTTCCCCTTGCCATTTACTGATCAAATCTTGGATAGAGTGGCTGGCCATAAATTGTACTCATTTTTGGATGGTTTCAGTGGGTACAACCAGATCCAAATTCATGAAGAGGATCAATCCAAAACTACTTTCACGACAGAATGGGGTACGTATGCATATCGGGTGATGCCATTTGGATTATGCAACGCACCGGCCACATTCCAAAGAGCAATGATAGCTGCATATCAAGACTACCTGCAGGATTGGATGGAGATATTTCTCGATGACTTTGCAATCAGAGGCGACGATGAGAACATGATGGAGAGGATCGAAGCAATTTTAAGAAGAAGCATCGAAAAAGGCACCGCATTGAATCCTGAAAAGTGTACGTTTGGAGTACGAAGAGGATTGGTTTTGGGACATGTTATTTCCGAAAAAGGGATTGCGGTCGACGAGGATAAAGTGGAAAAGATTGGACAACTCCCACCTCCGCAAAATTTGCGACAACTCAGAGGATTTTTGGGCCATGCAAATTATTATCGACGTTTTATATTAAATTTTGCATCCATAGCAGCACCACTGACGACTCTTTTGAGAAAGGACCAACAATACCAGTGGACGGGAGAGTGTCAAGTTGCATTCGACTCGATCAAAGAGAGGTTAATAAATGCACCGATTTTGGTAGCACCTGACTGGACGAAGGAATTTCATGTACATACCGACGCTTCTCATACTGCGGTTGGAGCAGTACTATGCCAAGCCGACGAAAAGAAGATGGACCATCCTATTTACTATGCGAGTCGCAATTTAAATAGCACTGAGAAGAACTACACGACTACGGAGAAGGAGTGTCTCTCGATGATCTTTGCGGTGAACAAGTATCGGCACTACCTGATGGGAAAGCATTTCACTTTTTATGTGGATCACGAAGCCCTTAAGTATATCATTAATAAACCAGAACTGTCAGGTTTCGACTGATGAGGTGGATGCTACTTCTCCAAGAATTTCAGTTCACAGTGGTAACCAGACCAGGCAAAGCACATATATTGGCCGACCACTTATCTTGAATTGTTAATGAGGAGCCAATCTCTGGTGTGCCCGACGATGCTCCTGATGGGCATCTATTCCAGGTTGAAGCTAAAGTACCTTGGTATGCCGACTTGGTGAATTTCTTGTGCACTACTAAATATCCACCAGGAGCAAGCAAGAGAGAGAAACAAAAGCTGTTAGCATTGGCAAAGTATCATAGCATCATTGGAGGGCAACTCTATCGATATTTTGTTCATGAGAGCATTTATCAGAGGTGTCTGGAGGAAGAAGAGGCAAATCTAGTGTTGAGGGCTTTGCATGACGAACCTTGCGGTGGACATTTTGCTGGTGAATTGACGGCAAGAAAGATTTTATTAGCAGGGTATTGGTGGCCAACATTGTTCAAGGACTCACATACATATTGTAAGAAATGTGACAAATGCCAACGAATGGGCAAACCCACATTATCACATGCTGCTCCTCGTACGCCGGTGTTGGCTCTTAAGCCGTTTGAGAAATGGGGAATTGATTTTGTGGGGCCTATTGATCCTCCCTCACGACGAAGATCCAATAGGTATATCTTGGTCTGTACTGATTATGTTACCAAGTGGGTGGAAGCCAAAGCTCTGAAGACTGACCGAGCTATTGATGTTGCTAAATTTCTGTATGAACAAATTATCACTCGATTCGGATGCCCATTGGAAATAGTGAGTGATAGAGGGACACATTTTGTCAACGAATTGATCGAAGAATTAATGGAATTATATAAGATCAAACATAGAAAGAGCACTCCATATTACCCGAGAGCAAATGGACAAGTGGAGGTCACCAACAAAATTCTTGAACAGATTCTAACAAAGACAATAGCTGTGCATAGGCGAGACTGGGATGAGAGACTTTTGGAAGCTTTGTGGGCGTATAGAACATCCTACCGAGTGATGACAAAGAGCACTCCGTTCTCTCTAGTATATGGCGAGGAAGCCATCTTCCCCATCGAAAAAGAAGTTCCGACATTAAGAGTGGCCATCGAAGCCAGGTTGGGCGAGGAAGAGTCATTGAAGGAAAGGTACATACAACTGGTCAAGCTAGAAGAAAAGAGACTTATTGCACAGCAAAGTTTGGAAGCTATTCAGAAGAGACGTAAGGAGAGGCATGACAAGAATCTCAAAACCTATGTGATTCAAGAAGGGGATTTGGTGCTAGTTTACGATAGTAAATATTATAAATTCCCGGGGAAGTTACAGACAAGATGGGCAGGACCGTTTAAGGTGGTGGAACTCAATTCCAATGGTTCCATGCAAATTCAAGATTTAGGAGAAGAATATGCTCCCGTGAAGGTTAACGCGCTTCGAGTTAAACCATATTTCAAGTGATGTTAGGATGGGAAGAACCAGACGAGATCCAAACGAAGTGACGAAGTAGACTCCTTGTACATACATGTATAGTATTATATATATGCGCATAAGTAATCTATGATTTGTGTGTCATAAATATCATTCCTTGCTAGCTCAAGCATTTGGACTTCTAATATTTTTTGTGTTATGCAGAGACTGTTAGAGCCTAAGTAACAAAATGGCAGACCAAATTACGCAGCTCTACTTGTACGAGTTAAGGATATATTTCTCGGACCAAACGTTCGTTCGCATGGACATAGATGTCGACGACTTTGAGACGGAATACGATGTTGAGGAAGCGCATTGGCTGGTATGCTTTATAAACCAGGGTTTGGGTGTTGCATTTTACATTGAGTGTTTTGAGGAATACCTAGCTCGACATGTAGGATGGGCGGGAGATCGATACTACTATTTTGATCCTGCGAGGGAAATGCCTAATGAGGAAAACGATATCACGTGGGCTTGGGCAGATGTGCTAACGATAGGAAGTGATGACGGAGCTCCTGAAGTTGAGCCTGACTCGCCTTAGAGAAGTTGTCGGGATTCGAGTACGATGTGAGACTACATGAGACATTCCGGGGACTCACATTCTAGGACACCTAGGGATAGGTATACGAGGGACTAAGGCATAGCTGGCTGTAGTTACCTAGTGAAAAGTCAACTCAATGAATACATATGTAGTGTCTGTAATTGAGAGAATGGAGTGAAGAGGTGGTTGATCTGTCAAAGGCTAGTGTGTATATGTTTTGCATGCATGTGTGGGAACCGTGGGAAAAGTCCCTTTCTTCCTCTCCCTAATTCTCAGGACCTGGGTGAACTAATTTACTATGAAAAGAAAAACGAAAAAAAAAAAGAAAAAAGAAAATGTGTTGTATGATCGTACCAATGCGCTATGGTGGGCTAGTAGGTGGGTGGATTTATCCTCGCCGGGTGGTTAGGACCACGAGCCGCAGCTAGTTTCGCCATAGGCTTGGGATGTATGTGATTATGTCTTAGCTACGCGCCATAACGGGTTGGTAGGTGGGTGGAGCCATCGTGGCTGGGGAGTCACGACCACGAGCCGTATCCAGTTTCGTTATGGGCTAGCTGGTATATGTTATGTGTTATCATTGTGTGTTTGTGTGTTGTGCGCTGCATTGCGTTGGTAGATGGGTGGAATCAACCTGATTGGGTGGTCAGGTCCACAAATCGCATCCAGTGTCAATGTAGGCCAACGTGTGATTAAAATAAATTTTCATATGAAGTTATTCCCCACTCCTGAGGGGGAGAGAAAGAGAGGAGAGGGTGATGATCGCCTAGAAGGGAACGTTATTTTGTGTGATTGGTATGTGTTGGCTTGCGACAGATCAGCCCACTTTGAATCAACATTCTTGAAGGCACGGAGACTCTATATGTACTTATGGATGAGACTTTAGCGAGGTGATGCAACGGTAGTGCTTTATAACTTGTGTGCTCTATCTGAGGGTTTTTCTAGTGTGTGGGACACTCTAGGGTTCTGATGTATGTCTTCACTTGCACTCGAGTTTCGATGGCTTTTGTAGGACGACGATGGGGATTCTTCGGAAGTGTCTAGTCGTGGAATAATTGTACATAGCGAATAGTAGGTCAATAATGGGGTATGCATTTTGGGTATTTTTGCATGTCCTGTTGGATTCATTTCAGTTGTCGTTGTTCATTTCGGTATTTCCGTTTTTGTTTTCCGCAATTGTAGTTGCATGTGTAAAACATGGAAAGGTGTGCATGTCTTATTTTGGTTGAGACCATTTCTCATAATGGAATGTATGAGCAAATTGATGCATGGCTGAAATGGAATTGCATATATGTGCATGTTCTTGGATCATTTTGGAAGTGACTGATTTGTATGTATTCATGAGTGATTTTTTTAGCACTAATAGCTTCGATGAGTGCAGGTTCAGTGGAAATGGCGGCTCGATGGAAAGGTATGTGAACCAATTGGAATTTGACATGTTCATGGTTGTTTGGATTTTGTTGCAGCAAGAGTAGCTCGTCGAGGACGACTTCGCAAATAAGAAGAGGGAAGTATGTTAGCTCCGAAAATGGTTGATTTTATGCACTAATGCGGTTCTATTTGGCAGGAAAATATGCTTGATTTCAGGTACTTGAAGAGTGGATTTGATGATAGAGGAGAAGTATTTGGAGTGTGTAGAGCTCTCCTACGGACATGAGGCCTGGAGAAAATGGAGTTAGAAAAGATTTCTTTGGAGAATGCAGATTCAGGGGTCACTGCAAAATTGGGAAAAATGGCGGGTTCGCACAATGGTCCAATTCCATTTGTTCGAGCTGAAGCATGGCGAGAGTTTGTATGCGGGGGAATCGCATCGGCTTTGGGAGAGAGCTTAATGCATCCTATTGATACTGTCAAAACTAGAATGCAAAGTGGAGGCTCATTTCTTTCTAACATACAGGAGAGTACAAAATTGTTCGAAGTTTTGAAGGTTGTGCTAAAGCACGATGGATACAGGGGTCTGTATAGAGGTCTTCCAGCTGGAATGGCAAGATCTTTTTGCACTTCTGGGGATATTGTGGCATATATTGGAGCAGAAGAAGGATGCCTGCCGGTCACGGACAGCGGTCACGTACACGTGATCTTTTCTCGCGGCCTTTCAGGAGGAAGGGTTACATCCCACTTTCTACTTACCTTCGCACCTACAGGATCGGCGATTATGTGGATGTCAAGGTGAATGGTGCGGTTCATAAGGGTATGCCCCACAAGCTCTATCATGGACGCACTGGTGTAGTCTGGAATGTTACCAAGCGGGCAATCGGTGTAGAGATAAATAAGCAAGCCGTTTTTGAAGCTCTGACAAAAAAACCAGAAAGGGGGGAAGTTATTAAGGGCTGACATCTCTCAGAGGAGTGGCCCCCATTCCGTTTTTTCTTTTTTTCTTTGGTCTTGCTGTCGTGGTGCTCACAGATATCAGAAGGCACGCAAGAAGACAAGGGGTCGCCGACTGCTCTGGAAAAACGGAAAAAGGGGGGGAACCTGCTGAAGAGCTGGGAAGATATGCGGAATGAATATATGATGATGGGCATATCTTGGAGGGGGGTGTGCCAGAGAGAACGAGGAGGGAGGGCTCACAAGGCATTGGGTTTTTCTCGTTATTGGTCAGGCTAGAGGGCATCCATCAGGGGGGTTGAGATCCATCGAGGTCCGCTTGTTCTACTAGGTGTGGGGTTGAGCTCTGTGTGAGCTCCCCGTTCTTCTCCCTCTGTTGGGGGTTGAGCTTGTGTTGAGCTCCCCCTCAAGTTCAATCTGACCTGAGTGGAGCTCTTCTCCCTATCTACTAAGGTGCGCCAAGGATCAAGTTCGGGTGTCCATACAGTCTCTGTGCATGCAATGGTTCTACGGGTTGTGCATTGCTCCCCTGTTGCTCTTACTCAAGAGGAGAACGGTGAGCCAAGGGCCACCAAGGCAATAACGATGCCTCCGACGATGGTCGTGCAATTGGTAGCTATAATCTTCGGCAGAGTTTCATCATAATGCTGCATGCTCATAATGGCTACAGGCAACATTGTCATCTATAGACATCTTGGGGGGGGGGGGGAATGCGTAGCTGTCTCTAAAAACGCCGATGAAGTGCCCTAATCACATCAGGTTTTTTCCTCAAGGTATGTCTTTCTGCCAAAGAAAAAAAATAAAAAAAAACTCCATAGCCTATAAGCACGATAGTCACTGCACTTAGTCATAATGTCCAACCATCCTTCTTCTCTTCCTTCTACTGCCTCATGAACCTTTCGAGATCCATAAGCTCGTCGATAGGCCTAATTGTTTACATGCCTTCAGTACGAGGATCGATACCCAGTTATGACTCGATGAACTATGAACTCACTAGTCGCAGTTGAACTGGAGTGTTTCGAAGCCTGGGAATCGATACACAGAACTCTCAAATCCAACGACATCTTTCTACGTCCATTCTCATGTCTATTGTAGGGGGTCAATTTGTTAGGGCGCTGCTCTGAGCATTTGGGCATCCTCTTCTCTGCGTCATTAATGCTGCAGGCTAACCCCAGCCTACTAAGTGAATCAATCATCATGGCATGATAAAAATGCAAAATGATCGTGTGAGGTGATACTTCATGAGGATCCGATCCTTCCCCTCTATCTTCTACTAATGATTATTTGTGGTCTTTTCTCATACTCCATTTCAGTGTTATTATGGCAATTCTTCTAGCATATCGGTTGGTTGTAAAATATTCAGGGCTCGACTGGTAGATGTTTTGCTCACTATTATATGTACTAAAGTGGATTGATCCAGGGTGTCTATCGCTTATGAACACCTGAAATGGTTCTCTAAAGTATGGTATTTGTTCCTTCTTGTTTCAAAATATGAATGTATTCAGCTTTTCAAAAACAAAATGTGCGAATATGTGTGTGTGTGTGTGGGTAGAGGGATAGGAGAGTGGATGTGTGTATAAAAGTGTGTGTGAGTATGGGTGTGCGAGGATAGGAAAAGATGTTTGAACGGGAAGTAAGTGATTGGGAAAGAGAAAGAGAGAGAGAAAGGTGAAAGAGAGTAAAAGCGTGGGTGGAAATGCATGTATGTGCACAAAACGGGTGGGAGGGAGTGAGAAAGAGTGCATGAGAGGAAGAGGGATAGAGTAAATGAAATAAGAAAGTGTGGGTGAGAAAAGGCTACGATCACGAGAAGCAGTCATTGGGAGTTTGGTTTTAGGTTGTGGTCGGATTCAAGTCTCCATGTCTACATTTGAGCATTATTGAATGACCTAGAGGAAAAGAAAGTGGCATAATTCAAGGAAAAAGAGTGAACCCAAGCATGTGTAAGGCTATTTCCGTGGGGTATAGGAGCCTATCATTTTGGTGCGTTTGCCGAGAATTTATGAACTAGTGCATAGGCATAAGAAGAATCCATTGTGAGATAATTGTGGGCTCTAGGTAATCCAAGTGGACCGATTCCGAGGAATTTAGATCAAATAAAGTTTCGTAAAACCACTTTTTCCCTTGGGCTCAAGAACGTTTCATTTTGGTGCGTTTGCCGGGAACATATGAACTAGTACATATACAAAGGAAGAATTCCTAGTGAGGTAATTATGGGCTCCAGGTAATCCAAGTGGACCGTTTGCAAGGGGTTTGAACAAAATAAAGGCTTTCACAAACATCTTTTCCGTGGGCTCAAGACCGAATTCACCATGCACGCTTTGGTCATCTGAATTTTGCTAGTTTTCTACACTTGCATAAATCTGAAATGAAGTCCTCTTTTGCCCAAACTTGAGGCACCTGGTAAACATGTATGTGAAGGTTGTATTTTGGGCAAAATGCAGCATTCCTCGTTCCCAAAAGATGGTTCAGTTTGAGCTACTTAGAAATCGCAGCTTGTTCATAGTGATGTCTGTGATCCTATGCAGAAACCTTCTTTTGGGAAATATCTTTACTTTGTGACTTTCATCGATGATTTTTCTAGGCATACATGGATATATCCATTGAAAACAAAGTGTGAAGTGTTCACATGCTTCTAACAGTGTCTAGTTTTGGCTGAAAATGTGTCAACATGTAAAATGGGCACCCTTCATTTTGATTGAGGAGGGAATATATGTCTTCTGATTCTAATGCATTTGTGGCTGCATGTGGAATAAAACATCAGTATACAATGTTGTATACACCTCAACAGAATGGAGTTGCTGAAAGGAAGAACAAGTCACTCATGGAGATGGTGAGGTGTATGGTCAAGAGTTAGGCTTTAACACGTTGTTTCTAGGTTGACGTTGTTATGTGTGTAGCATATGTACTTAACAGGTGTCCCATTAAAGCATTGTAGTCTATCAATCCATATGAGTCTTGGCATGGTCATAAGCCATCTATTGCTCACCTGCATGTTTTTGGTTGTCTGGCATATGCATTAGTGGCTGAACAACAATGCAAGAAATTGGATGATAAAGCAGTGAAATGTATTTTTGTTGGATATAGTTCTAAAAGCAAAGGCTATAATCTGTATCATCCATAGATTAAAGGCATTTTGGTTAGTCGTGATGTTGTTTTTGTGAAAATGCTATTCAACCATTACTTTCATGTACTAAGGAGACATCAATTAGCTCTAGAGACATGTATGACACTTTGCTACCTCTTTTTATAGGTGGATAGTCTAGTGCCAGTCCTAATGAGGCAACTTCTTAGCCTTTACAAGTTTCATGTGATGATACAGATTGTAAGGTCGCCGGATTGGCATTTTGTAATTTATATTTTCCATTACCCTACGTACCGAAAGGTCGTAGTGAAGTGTTGTACCTTTTTACCAATCAATGAAAAGACATACGGTGACACTCCGAGAGCACAGAGATGAAAGGCATCGCCAGACTGTCTGTCTGGGTGATTGGCGATCTGCAGAGATGTCGTCGTAGTGCAGTGTTATCAAATCTTGAGTACTGTTAACTCTTACTTTGTTTAATCACATTAACTTGTGATTAACACAATAATGTTAAGTTGCGGATAGTAAGTCTGTGTAACGGTAATGTTGGTGCATTTCAAGCCTTCACACTTGGCTTGGAACCTTGGAAGATTAGCTTGGACAAAATTTCATCAAGGCTTCACTTGAAGGAAATGGCATAGGAACCCATACCTATGATTTATTACATTTTACTCATTGTAAAAGTCTTAGTGACTTGGCATCTCATGTAATCACACCTACTTGATTAGTCGTGGAAAATTAGATGGTGTAATTGGAGAGAATATCTCCCTACTTTTAGAGGAGATATTCTAGGGAGCCTTAGTTTGAATTTGAAATTCAAATTAACTTCAACTCATATAAAAAGTGAAGAAAAAACTCGCGGGTATGCTAGTCCAATTGAGCTCACTCCCCGAGGCATTCACCATTGTAACTTTGTGTGTGTTTGTGCTAATTCATAGCCTACACCACAACACCTCATTTAGCAATGCTTGTCATGCTAATGAGATTGTACAACTACATCAATCAATAGAAGTATACACATTCACTATCTTTGTTTTCTCTGAGTCATCATCTCCAAGTCTGTCAACTTCAACAGGGCATATCTCAGGATCTACTGAACCAAATCAAGTGATTCAAAGCACATTGGATTCAACTCAAAGTCTTCTATACACCTACAAAGTTTGAAGTCAATTGGTTCAGCAATTGTTGAGAAATCACCATCGAACTGGTCTCTGGTAATTTTCTGCAGAGTTCCTAAAAAGTCGGGAGTGTTCCTAACTTTGCTAAAGTGATTTCTCTGAGTATAGTCTATCATTTTATCTCATTCCACTTGCAAATGGTAGCTTACTAAGCTAATAGAATATCTCTAGAAGGAATTTTTCCAATTGTAACTACACTGGTCATACTGAGTGAAAGACTGGGCAGGTATCAAGACAAAATTAGAAAGTTTTTGAGCTTTGTGATTTACAAACTTATCTGTTTTGATCAAGTCATTACTCAAACCTCTTCCAAAGTACATATAGCATATTTTGGTATCATTTGGAAGCTTAAGGAGTCTACTAAGCATATCTGAAGCAAAGGAGGGCTGAAGCAAAGCAGGTCTAGCAGCTTCAACTCAATCTCTTGAGTGCATCCAACCATCACTCCCAACAGTGGTATCAGAGCAAATAAGGTAAACATGGGAGATGGTTTTCCTTCATTTATTGACAAATTGGATAGGAACAATTACCAAGCTTGGTCATTGAGGATGAAGACCTATCTACAAGGAAGAAGCTTATTTGGATACATATTAGGAGATGAGGAACTGCCCTCATTCAAAGCTAGAGGACTACCCACCAAGGATGAACAAGAGAGACTCAACCAATGGTGTGCAAAGGATGCTTTGGCAAGGTCTTACCTTCTTAATTCTATATCTAATTTCCTTTTACCTCATATAAGGAACTGTAAGACTTCCCAAGAGACTTGGGAAACCTTGTCAACATACTTCTCTTCCAACACAAGGGCCAGGAAGAATCAACTGTGGATTGAATTCACAACCCTTAGGAAGCAGCCCAAGCAATCAGTCTCAGAGTATGTGACAAAGATTAAAGATGTGGCAGACCAATTAGCAAGCATTGGAGAGGAAATTGAAGAGGAGCAAATAGTCAGACAAGTAACAAATGGACTCAAGGCAGATGATAAGTGGGAAAGCTTCACCACTGCAATGGACCTCTATATGGACATGCATACCCCAGACCTCACAACACTCATGGGCCAACTATTCACACATGAAGCAAAGTTTACAAAGGCAGGAGATCAATCAAAAGGTAACAACCCCTCTGCTCTCTATACTGATAAGAAAGTTAAGGATAAAGGTAAAGGGAAGAAACAGGATGAAGAAGGCTCTACCTCCCAAGCTAATTATGTAGGGAGAGGTAGATCATCAAGAGGTAAGGGCAGAGGAGGTAAGTCAGGTAGGGGGAGACCCTACAACTCATCACCATGCAACATTTGTGGACTGTCCAATCATACCACAGATGAATGCTAGAAGAACTACAAGAATCAGAGAGGAAGAGGCTACTCAAGAGGTGGATACTCTCAAGGAAGAGGCAGGTTCAACCAACACCAAGGCTACCATGGATACAACAATCAATACAACAACAATTACAACCACAACCACAATGGTAACTACCAAGGTGGATTCAAAAATAGAAGGGATTACAACAACTACACAGAGGAGCAAGATGACTCCTTATTGATCATGAATATGACCTCCAAGGCAGGTACAAATGATGATCATTTATTTTATATTGACACAGGATGTTCTAACCATGTAGCTGGCAATGTGGCACTACTTTTTGATTTGGAAGAACCCAAGGGCAAACATCAGGTACAGACAGGTGATGATACTAAACACTCTGTTGTAAAGATTGGAAATGTGAAGACATGTGATGGTAACCAGAACCTATTGAGTAGGGTACTCTATGTACCAACCATCACCAAGAATCTAATGAGTGTTGGTCAGATTGTGGAGAAAGGTTTGCAGGTCAGGTTCACTCAACATGGAGCAGATGTGGAGGACCCAAGACATGGATTCAGAAGGATAGCCAAGGGAGAAAAATCAGGTAGATTGTTTACTTTTGAGCTAGAAGACACCAAGAACATTGCTTTGTATAATTACAAGGATCAAACACTTTCAAAGTTAGAAATATGGCACAAGAGGTTAGGTCACATAGGTGAAAGAACCCTAAAGCAAATGTGCAGGGATCAATGTGTGCTTGGGATACCTAATGTGTCCAAGCAACACATGATTTACAAGTGTGGAGCATGTCAGTTTGGTAAGTCTCACAGGTTGCCCTATTCAAGGAAAGGTTTCATGCATGAAGACTACCTAGACTTGGTACACACAGATGTTTGGGGACCTAGCAAGGACCCTTCCATTTCAGGTTCAAGGTATTATGTGTCCTTCATTGATGACTATAGCAGGTGGACCATTTTATACTTTATGAAGCATAAAGATGAAGTGTTTAATTGTTTCAAGAGGTATCTTGCACTTGTTGAAAACCAAACAGGAAGAAGCTTGAAGAGGCTAAGGTCAGATGGTGGAGGAGAGTACTTCTCCAATGAATTTGAAGATTTCTTGCAGGAAAGAGGCATCAAGAGGGAGATTACTACAAAGTACTCACCTGAACAAAATGGGGTAGCTGAAAGAAGGAATAGACTCATAGTAGAAACAGCTAGGTCTATGCTTAATGAAAAGAAGTTGCCAAATTATCTTTGGGCAGAAAGTGTATCCACTGCCACCTATCTCATAAATAGGTTGCCATCCAAATCACTTGATGGCATGACACCATATGAAGCTTGGCATGGTAAGAGACCTTCTCTGGATCATTGTAAAATCTTTGGATGTGTAGCATATGTGCATATTCCCTCACAGGTAAGGGGAAAGCTAGACCCTAAAGCTGAAAAATGTATTTTCATTGGTTATGATTTGAACCAAAAAGGATACAGATTCTACAACCCAACAAACAAAGGCTTCAAGGTAAGCAGAGATGTCATCTTTGATGAGAATGACTCATGGTATGAGAATGAATGCAGGAAGGTTAGTCTGCCCTATGATATGGAAGAAGATTTCCCAAAGCTCACCAAGGAGGAACCAATCCAGAAAGATGAATCAAGCTCAGATGATGATGATACAATTAACCTTGAAGAATTCAAGGCATGGAAGTCCAAAGGAAAGATGAAGATGAAGAAGCTAGAGGATATACCAGAATCCTCAACTCAAGCAATTAGAAGATCTCAGAGAGAAAGCAAGAGACCAATCAGATTTGGGTATGACACATCACTTGTAACTAAACATTCTGTATATCTTGCAAAGGATTTGTTGAATGAAGAACCAGGTACCTATGAAGAAGCAATCACCAAACCAGAATGGAAAGGAGCTATGGATGAAGAAATGGAAGCTCTCAAGGAGAGTGATACTTGGGACTTGGTACCTAAGAAAGACTCTATGAAGGTGATAGGATCCAGATGGATCTACAAACTAAAGAGAAATTCAGATGGAACAATAAACAGGTACAAAGCTAGGTTGGTAGCCAAGGGTTTTGCACAAACCCAAGGCATTGATTATGAGGAGACATTTTCTCCTGTGGCTAAGATGCCAACTATCAGAATATTGGTGAGTGTAGCTGCATCCAAGAATTGGAACATGTACCAATTAGATGTCAAGAATGCTTTCTTGAATGGATGGATATCTGAAGAAGTCTACATGTCACAACCACCTGGCTATGAAGATCCAAAAAAGGTAAATTATGTTTGTAAATTGAAGAAGGCTCTATATGGTTTGAAGCAGGCACCTAGAGCATGGAATTACAGGTTGACAACCTACCTCCAAGACCAAGGATTTGTGATGAGTAAAGCAGACACTTCTCTGTTCATAAAGAGAAGCAGTACAGAGGTAATCTACTTGTGTGTTTATGTTGATGACATCATCATTACAGGCAATGATGTCAATGGTATTAGACACATCAAAGGACAGATGATGAAGGAATTCAAGATCAATGATCTTGGATTATTGAAGTACTTAGGTCTTGAGTTAGTTTATACCAACTCAGGTATATATATCACTCAAAAGAAGTATGTACAGGATATGGTCAAGAAGTTTGGCTTGCAGGATGCTAAAGTCTCAACTACTCCAATGGAGGTCAACCTAAAGCTAAGTGCTCATGAAGGGGAAGAAATCCAAGACATCACAGGATATCAAAGTATGGTAGGTAGTTTGAATTATGCTACCTTGACAAGAATTGACATAGCATATGGAGTTAGTGTGCTAAGCCAATTCATGCACAAACCAAGGGTACCTCATCTAGAGGCAGCAAAGAAGATCTTGAAGTATCTAAAAGGAACTCAAAGTCATGGTTTGTACTTTCGTTATACATCAGATATTGATATTAAAGTGTATTCAGATGCAGATTGGGCAGGATGCAAGGATGATAGGAGGAGCACATCAGGTTACATTTGTTTTGCAGGAGATAAACCTATTTCTTGGTCAGCCAAGAAGCAACCTACAGTGGCATTGTCATCCACTGAAGCAGAGTATAGAGGGCTTGCCAATGCCACTCAAGAAGCTATCTGGTTGAAGCTTTTATATACAGAGTTAGGTCTATACACTAGACCTCCAATTATCTTTGGAGATAACACTAGCTCTCTTCACCTTGCAGCTAATCCAATATATCATGCTGCCAGAACTAAACACATAGAGGTTCATTACCACTATGTGAGAGAGAAGTTGCTTAGTAAAGACATTCAACTGACATATGTGTCTACTAATATGCAATGTGCAGATTTACTCACTAAAGCATTGGATGGAAACAAGCTATGCAGATTCAAATCCATGATTGGATTGCAGGAAGTGATTGAAGATTGAAGATGAAGACTTAAGCCAAAGTGTTTGGCTTGAGGGGGAGCTGTTGGTGCATTTCAAGCCTTCACACTTGGCTTGGAACCTTGGAAGATTAGCTTAGACAAAATTTCATCAAGGCTTCACTTGAAGGAAATGGCATAGGAACCCATACCTATGATTTATTACATTTTACTCATTGTAAAAGTCTTAGTGACTTGGCATCTCATGTGATCACACCTACTTGATTAGTCGTGGAAAATTAGATGGTGTAATTGGAGAGAATATCTCCCTACTTTTAGAGGAGATATTCTAGGGAGCCTTAGTTTGAATTTGAAATTCAAATTAACTTCAACTCATATAAAAAGTGAAGAAAAAACTCGCGGGTATGCTAGTCCAATTGAGCTCACTCCCCGAGGCATTCACCATTGTAACTTTGTGTGTGTTTGTGCTAATTCATAGCCTACACCACAACACCTCATTTAGCAATGCTTGTCATGCTAATGAGATTGTACAAACTACATCAATCAATAGAAGTATACACATTCACTATCTTTGTTTTCTCTGAGTCATCATCTCCAAGTCTGTCAACTTCAACAGGGCATATCTCAGGATCTACTGAACCAAATCAAGTGATTCAAAGCACATTGGATTCAACTCAAAGTCTTCTATACACCTACAAAGTTTGAAGTCAATTGGTTCAGCAATTTTCGAGAAATCACCATCGAACTGGTCTCTGGTAATTTTCTGCAGAGCTCCTAAAAAGTCGGGAGTGTTCCTAACTTTGCTAAAGTGATTTCTCTGAGTATAGTCTATCATTTTATCTCATTCCACTTGCAAATGGTAGCTTACTAAGCTAATAGAATATCTCTAGAAGGAATTTTTCCAATTGTAACTACACTGGTCATACTGAGTGAAAGACTGGGCAGGTATCAAGACAAAATTAGAAAGTTTTTGAGCTTTGTGATTTACAAACTTATCTGTTTTGATCAAGTCATTACTCAAACCTCTTCCAAAGTACATATAGCATATTTTGGTATCATTTGGAAGCTTAAGGAGTCTACTAAGCATATCTGAAGCAAAGGAGGGCTGAAGCAAAGCAGGTCTAGCAGCTTCAACTCAACCTCTTGAGTGCATCCAACCATCACTCCCAACAGGTAATGATTAATTCCTGTGTTACGTACTGTGAAAAGTCTAACCAGAGTTTTAACAGTAACCTGTATAAGAGTTCGATACTGAACATTAACGTACTGCTTATTGAATAAGTTAACTAGGAAAATAAGATACAAGGCCTCTGATTTATCAGACCCCTATCACTCCCAAGAACCCGAAAGAGTTTAAAGTGTCCGTGACGACAAGCACACTTTAACACTGGCACCGTCTGTGGGAAGGTGACAACAGATTGTGAATAATTAGTAAGGTGGAGCAGTACGCAAGTGGTGCAGAGGTGATATATGCTGGTTACTCAGTCCGGTGAGTCTTATCCGAAGTATAGGAGAGACCAGCATCCTTGGACGATACCAAATTTGTTAGGGACACTCCCAAGCGGCAGAGGTATAGATCGATTAAGCCCAGTTGTCGAGGGAGCAGAGCCAGTTAGTAGTGATTCCGGTATCATTCCGATGACACATGATGAGATTTCGGTAGATTCTGGTGTAATTTCGGTACAGTCTGCAGAGGGTACAATAACTTCGGAATGTACAAGGATGCAGTGCGCAGTTGACCCGACACCATCTGGTCAAAATTCGAACCTTTTCGAGGATAAAGTTGTGTTACCCAGAGAGATCGTTGCTGGTGAAAGTATACCTTGTTTTGGTGAAAGTTCGACAAGTTTTGGTGAAAGTTCGATACCAGTTGGTGGGAATTTACAATTTACCGATGACAGTGCGATACTCCCTGGTGGATCTTTATTACGTACACCGCTGTTCAGGGCAAACTTGCCTACCTTTGATATCAAAGCTGAGGATAGACTATTTGATTTGGAGATATGTAAGAGACTGAACGCTATTTTCGAGTCGGAATGTGAGCAATTTGATAATACAGATTCCGAAGGACGAGAGACACCTCCTCAAAACTCAGGAGACAGCAACGGTACCACTAATAGCGCAATGAGTGATCAAGAGCAACAACAACAGCAGGAGCAGCAACATCCACCTCCACTTCGACCGGTTCCAACAGGGGTGATTTACACAAAGTTCGATGGATTTCCAGGTGACAACCCTGATGCATATGTGCGAACCTTTGAGATAAGCTATGTAGTGCTGAACCATCCACCCGATCCGGCGTACAAGGCCATCGTATTCCAGTCAACATTATTCAATGAAGCAGCGAGGTGGTTAACAAAGTATGATTTCAACCATTTCATGAACTATGATGCGGTAAGAGATGCGTTTTTACAGAGGTTCCGATTGAAGAAGAATCCCGCTGAAATCTTCGACTATTTGCAGAATAACTGACAGAAGCCGCACCAAACTGTTGAGGAATATGCCACATTATTTAGAACTCATTTAAGACAATTGCCTTCGGCACATGCTAATTTACCGGATGATGTTATAACCCAGTGGTTCATTAACGGTTTGACCCCACAACTAAGACAAATCATGATCATCCGCTGTGTGGGGGCTATGACACTAGATGCTGTTATTGCGATGGCTCTACATCTAGAGCATAAAGTTGGAGGATCATTGAAGACTTGGAGTGGCCGAAGGCTAGTAAAAATGTTATAGATGATCCGGCTAAACAGATGTATTACACCAAGTGCAAAAATCCAGGGCACACCAGAGCTACCTGCACCCTTAATCAGATATATTGTGCCATCTGCAATACCACCGGACACTCAACGGAAAATTGTGCGTATAATGCCAAGGTGCAGGGATGAGTAGTTGTAAACACCATTATACAAGAACCAGTTCAGCGAGCAACCCACTATGTGCCACCACAGATGCAAAACAATCAGCCGCAAGGATACCGAAATTATCGAGGACATCGGAATACTAACTTCAATGCAAATCGATGGCAGGCGAGTACATCAGTGGAAGGTACTTCTCTACCACCACCTCGATGTCACTTTTGCGGTGAGATTGACGAGGTGTCTTACTTTGTTGTATTTCACCACATGAAGCAGACTCGGTTATTGCTATGGCACATTCAATACCCTCAGGTGGACATTTTGCAGCCTATCTTACTCATCGGAAAATTCTGCAAAGTGGGCTTTGGTGGCCTACCATGTACAAAGATGTGACTCAGTTTGTGCAGCAGTGTGACACTTGTCAAAGATCTGGACAGCCATTACAACACCACTTCTTTCCTCTGCAACCTGTATTACCTTTGGAACCCTTTCAGAAGTGGGGTCTCGATTTTATTGGGCCAATCACACCACCAGCAACCCTTAGCAATAATCGATATATACTGACTTGTACAGATTACGCTACCAGGTGGGTGGAAGCTTGGGCTTTACGGTCGGCCACAACTGTTTTGGTGGCAAAATGCCTGATGAAGGACGTTTTTTTGCGTTATGGATTACCCCTGGAACTTGTGACAGACCAAGGCACACATTTTGCCAACAATTTAATGTGAGTACTAACGCACACTTTTCAAATTCTGCATAAATTCAGTTCACCATACTATCTCTATGCCAATGGATTGGCTGAAAGCACCAATAAAACTTTGTTGACTATGCCTCGCAAATTGGTCGTAGAATCACCAGAACGTTGGGATCAGTTACTTCCCGCAGTGTTATGGCCATACCGGACTACATACAAAGTTGCAAGCGGAATGACCCCTTTCAAGCTTGCTTATGGGTTGGAAGTAATCGCGCCCATGGAGCTCGTAGTGCCAAGCTTACGCGTGGCCCTAACTCAGAAATTACTGCCCGAAGACTCTTTGTCCTTTCGATTGGAAGCACTCAGAACCTTGGATGAACATCGTTGGGAAAGCTTCCTAACTCTTCAAGAAGTTCAGTTGCGGCAAGCCTGGACTCATGATCGTTTCCTCAAGACTCCAGTTTTTACGGTGGGCCAACTTGTGCTGTTTTATAATGCTAAATCAAATCGTTCTGCTGGGAAATTTAAATTACGGTGGTTCGGTCCTTACCGGATTAGTGAGCAAGTGGGATCAACTACTTTTCAATTGACTACCTTGACCGAAGTTCCCCTTCCCAAAGTAATTAATGGTTCAAAGCTACGCCCATATCACCAACAGTCTGATCATCGCTGACGTGTTCTTCGTTTTTCCGCGTGTCACTTATTTTCTTTTTATTTCCGTATTTCAGTGAATACAGACTGTAACTCTCCTCGTTTTAGTATCTAAATATGATTAATCGCCGCCATGTGTTACTGATTATGTTCATGCATGCATGCCATAATTATGGTGGTTATCATTTCAATACTGCGCGATGAGTAGGGTTTCCGATCGTCTCACATTGTCGTGTGTTTACTTAATCTTAATTCTTTCATTGTTAATCGCTATTGTGTCTGTGTCTTTCTGTGCTCTGTGTTTTCTGTGTTCTCTGTGTTCTTGTACTTTCGTGAGCGCGTCATGGAAGCACTAGCAAACATTGCTACCTTCCGTGAAGGACTCACCCCGGACGTGAGTGAGTTTCTGCGCATTCGAGGTCTTTTGAACTTTGCTGAATTGCCTTGGCATTCAGTGGAGCATCACCCTTTTTACGTGCAGATTATTGCTGCCATTGCTGCCACACCTGCTACGGAGCAGAGTTGGCCTATTCTTTGTTTGTCGTCACATGTTGTTATCACCCTGGCGTCATTTGCTACAGCTTTCCGTCTCCCTATGGAAGGATTGGAAAATGGTCCTCTCCTTCCAGTAGCCACCATGATCGAATTATCTAATGAGTACGCCATTCTCTGTCACCCTGATCCTGAACGGACCACATTACAATTTTTAGTTGCTATCTTGAATCTACAGAAACGTACCTACGGCATTTCCCGTCCATTTTATTTGATGATTGACATGGCTTCTTGTGAGCCTATCAATTTCACCTCTTTTTATTTCCCGTGCATTCACCGTGAATGTGTTACAGTTATTAAACACGTTAATAAGGGTGATCTTCCGCGTTCGCGTCTACCACATATCCTTACCTTTCTTTTCCCAGCCATTCAAGCCACGCAGCCCCCGCCAAAAGTTCCAATCTTATTCCATGAAGAATCTGCCCAAGTGCTCGAAGACACAGAAGATGATGATGAAGATCTCTTCCAACTTCTTCACCGGAAACGTAGACGTATAAGCCCCTCTGAGAGTCAAGTACAAGGCTCCACCGTCGGACATGATGAAGAGGTCTTCCACGACACTGCCACTTCCATTCACGTGGAGTCTTCTAGTCCTTCTTCTCCGAATCAGCAGCAGGAACAGTGCATCCACCACCGAATCTGAAGCAATTTCTTCTAAGGAGGATTCTTAGGAGCAGACCCAAGATGATGTGCAAGCCATTGTTGCTGAGATTGTCAATGAAGTAATTACTTTGGTCGATGCTGTAATTGACCGAACTGAAGCAACTACATAGCAGACTACCGGAATAGTGTTGGTACCCAACACTCTTATACCCACTCCTCCAACAATGACTTCGGTCAAGCCCATTGTACCTGTTCAACCTATTGTTCCTGAAGAACCCGCTACCTCATCTTCTTCACCCAATTATTCTCCACCACCTTCCCCTCACCTATTATCAGCCTCATCATCCCAGCCACTTCCTCCTCTTCTTCCTCCGATCCCAATGTTTATTGAATTAGAATCGATGGGTCGTATGTTGATCCAATTTTCGCAGTAACTACCCATACAATTGAAGATGGCAACAGATAGTATCCGTCAAGACTTACAACACAAAGTCGATGTATTAGAAGCTGATATTACCCCATTACAGGAAGAAGTAGATGTAGTGAAAGCCAAAAATCATGCCCTGCACGTACAGGTTCAGCAACTTCATGCACAGATTGCAGAGCAGTATTCTTTGATTGCCCAAAGAGATACAGCGATGACTGAATTAAAAGTCAAAGATGATTTATTAACTGCTCGTGATGCAAAAATCCAACAACTCACTCAGTTGGTACAAGATAAGGAGGATGCTTGAATCGCTCTCGACAACCTTTTGGAAGAAACGCAAATCCAGCTCAATGAAATTGTGTAGAGAGGACAGGAGATGGCTGATTTAGTTAAACAAACTACTGCAGAACTTCATACCGCAACTGCTGATTTATTTTAGGCGAACTCTGATCTTAAAGCCAAAACGACTCTAACTATTCAACTTCGGAAGGAGATAGCAGGGATCCAGAGGGAAAGAGATGCATATTATCAGACTATTCAGTATCAAGCTCAAGAGTTGGAGAGAAGAGAAAAGCAGTTGGGATATCAAGCAGAGCGTCTTTCGCGCATCGATAAACAAATTGAAGATATGAGACTAAGTCGTGACGCAGCCCTTGCCAATGATTTTTATTTGCAAGAGGCATTTTTGCAGACTCAGGCTGAAGTTTTGATGAGTCAAGTAATTGCAGCCAGTTTTGTATGCACAGATGCCCAATTAGTAGAGCCGAAAACCTTAAAGCTAATGCTAGATTCTTTGAAACAGAAGATCTCCAGAACTTTTAAATTAGCTAGAACCATGTATGTACAAGGCATCGTAGATGAGCCTTGATTTTGTTTCTGTTGCGGGTTCAAGTCCACCGTGCGTGCCAGTGTAAGGTTGCCGGATTGGCATTTTGTAATCTATATTTTCCATTACCGTACGTACCGAAAGGTCATAGCGAAGTGTTGTACCTTTTTATCAATCAATGAAAAGACATTACGGTGATACTCCAAGAGCGCAGAGACAAAAGGCATCGCTAAACTGTCTGTCTGGGCGATTGGCGATCTGCGGAGATGTCGTCGTAGTGCTGTGTTATCAAATCCTGAGTACTGTTAACTCTTACTTTGTTTAATTACATTAATTTGTGATTAACATAGTAATGTTAAGTTGTGGATAGTAAGTCTGTGTGACGGTAATGACTAATTCCTGTGTTACATACTGTGAAAAGTCTAACCAAATTTTTAACAGTAACCTGTATAAGAGTTCGATACTGAACATTAACGTACTGTTTATTGAATAAGTTAACTGGGAAAATAAGATACAGGGCCTCTGATTTATCAGACCCCTATCACTCCCAAGAACCCAAAAGAGTTTAAAGTGTCCGTGACGGCAAGCGCACTTTAACAAGATCATTCCATTTCTGATGTAGATTTACATGATGCACCTGTTGATGAGAGAGCTGATATTAAGGGAGCAAAAACTATGCCAAAATGGCTAGTGTGGACTTTGCGTGATAGCAAATTAGATGCATCTCTATCATATCGTACTCGTTAAGGCTCTCAAGTTGCTTCTTTTGCATCAGATTGCTATGCTATGGCTACATGGAGTCTTTGTGATGAGAATGAGCTAGCTTCATTTGATGAAGCACAAAATTCCAAAAATTGGATGGTTGTTATGCAACCAGAATGTGATGCTATCATGAAAAAAGGTACTTAGTCTTTATGTGAATTGCCCCCTAGAAAGAAGGCCATCGGCACTAAGTGGGTATACAAACTCAAGTGTAAGCATGATGGAATAGTTGATAGGTATAAGGCTAGGCTTGTTGCAAAGGGTTATGCTCAAGAAAGAGGCATAGATTTTGATGAGATCTTTGCACCTACATGTCGAATGACTACCGTTCATAGCATCTGTGCACTTGCAGCTCATCATGGTTGGAATGTACATCAGCTAGACATTAAAACTACATTTCTGAATGGTGACTTGCATGAGGAAGTGTATGTTTTTCAGCCACGTGATTTTGTGTAGAAAGGGCATGAAAACAAAGTATGCAGTTTGAAAAAGGAATTATATGGTTTGAAACAAGCATCATGTGCTTGGTATCAAAAGATACATGCCTACCTGATTGCACATGGTTTTGAGAACAGTCTAATTGAGAGCACCTTATATGTTATCGTGCAAATGATGTGCTTCTGATCATTATTGTCTATGTTGATGACATGCTACTCACTGACCCTCATGAGAAGCATATTGTTGATTTTAAGGCTGATTTGCATGTCTCATTTGAGATGTTTAATTTGGGGCATTTGCATCATTATTCGGGCATTCAATTTATGCAAGTTGATGGCGGAATAGCTTTGTGCCAAACAAAATATATTGACACATTATTGCATTGTTTTGGCCTTGAAAAAAGTAAACCTATTGCCACTCCTATGGGGATAGGTTTACAATTGAGACCTCATGATGTTGGACATGCATTTGATGTTGTTCTCTATCAATAGGCTAATGTTGTTCTCTATCAATAGGCTAATGTTGTTCTCTATCAATAGGCTATTGGATGCTTGATTTACTTATGCATTACTCGACCAAATATTTAGTTTGCCGTCTCACCGATGAGTAGGTTTATGCATTTCCAAGGTGTCAAGCATTAGCAGGAAGTTAATGTTGATATATGTGAACACAATAGGACTGCCAGGGCACTTTTTTCCCTCTTTAGGAGGTTTTTTTCCCCGGCTTGTATATATGCCTATAGCCCTAATGGATTACTTATCTTTGTACATTCTAGTGGTAATACATTCAGTATTGTGTGTTGTGCTCCAAGCTTCTTCTTCTTCCTTGTGCTGTTCGTGTGCTTCTACAAACATCTAACTCCAACAATTATTATCAGAGCAGGTCGTTGCTTCATCTAGGGTGTCGTTGAGACCTCTCCGGTTGCAGTCTCAGAATCTAACGAAATTTGGTGAGCATACTTAGGGTGTTTAACAAATTCAGTGGGCATACTTAGGGCTTGTTTTGAGCTCTGAATGCAC
This sequence comes from Ceratopteris richardii, assembly GCA_020310875.1. Lineage (NCBI taxonomy): Eukaryota > Viridiplantae > Streptophyta > Polypodiopsida > Polypodiales > Pteridaceae > Ceratopteris > Ceratopteris richardii. Next base: position 32,315,146 of record CM035406.1, read on the forward strand.
TATCACAGCACTTGTGCAGGCTATTTTGACTTTTTATGCCAAAGATATATATAGGTTTCAGTTTGCCATTATAAGCATCTCAAAGTTTGTTACAGGTTTAGCAGAACTTGTCAAGCTTGTTCTGTTCAACTTTTTCAGATACAATCATTTTTTTGCATCAGTGTATTTTAGTGAGTGGCCATGGCTGAAAGTAGTGATGTATTTCGTATGTTGGCTGTTGAGGATCAGTTGGATGGTACCAATTACCCATTGTGGTCTTATATGATGCGACATGTATTGGTTGCAAAAGGACTGTGGAGCATTGTGGAGGGTGTTGAAAAAATCCTATTACACATGCAAATACAAGTATTGAAGTTGAAGAAGATGGCATTAAAGATGTTGATATTCTTTAGATTCCTATTCATGCTATGATTTCTACTGCACCTATTGTAGAGCAAATCCGTTGGGATGGTAGAGGTACTTTTGTCAAACATGCCATTATTCCTCACATTCGCTCTTGTAGAATAGCTAAGGATGCTTGGGATACACTTATTGCATTGTACCAAGCTAGGAATGAGGCTCGTGTTTCTTACCTTCGAAAATAGTTGGAGAGTGAGCATATGAATGAAGGTGATTCTATGGAAAGTTTTCTGACAAAGGTCAAGGATTTGAAGGAACAATTGATTTCTGCTAATGAAGTTATACCAGATAACTCACTTTTGCAGACCGTTCTGAATGGTCTTCCTGATTCATATTTTCCTGGCTAGTCAGAAGGGCAAAGGAAAATGGAGCTCTTCTATTAGTACACAAAAATCTGCAAATGCTGCACACTCGAAGAAGGAAGACAAAGATGAGAAGAAATAAAAAAAGCAGAAATTGTTTTGCAAATATTGTAAAGCAAATAATCATGTCATTAAGAGCTGTCCAAAACTGGCTGCTAAAGAGGCAAAGAAGAAAGAGGCCGAAATGGTTGTTGCAGAGGCCTCTATACCAAAAACAGAGTGTGCTAATCTTATGCAGAATGAAGAATGGGTGTTTACTACTATTTGCAATTTTGATCCATCTTCTCATGAGCAATGTATGTCTGTAGTAGAGTTAGATGTTTGGTATTTTGATAGTGCGGTAACCAAACATATTACCTCGCAGCACAGTTTCTTCACTTTACTTGAGCCTACCCCTATAGGGAATATTGTCACATGTGCTAACAACTCCTCTTATCCTGTCATAGAGTTGGTAAGATCATTCTGACTACTACTGATGGTAGTTCTTTCACCTTCTCAGATGCTTTATTTGTGCCAGGGATCAAGAAAAATCTGTTATCAGTTTCAGCATTAGCCAAAATTGGCTTCATTGTGAAATTTGTTGATGACAGATGTACAATTCATGATGTGTCAAATGGCCTGCGACAACCATTCCAGCCTCTTTCTTCTTTGCCTCTTTAGCATCCAGTTTTGGACAGTTCTTTATGATATGATCATTTCCTTTACAATACTTGCAAAACAATTTCTACTTTTCTGATTTCTTTTCATCTTTATCTTCCCTCTTCGATTGTGCAGAATTAGCAGATTTTTGCTTACTAGTTGAAGAGCTCCATTTTCCTTTGCCCTTCTGACTAGATAGGAAAGCTTGATCTGCAACATGCATAATGGACCTCATCATCAACCGAAGAGTAGAAGCAAAAATGTGATATGAATCAGGAAGACCATTCAGAACAGTCTGCACAAGTGAGCTATTTGGTATAACCTCATCAGCAGAAATCAACTGTTCCTTCAAGTCTTTGATCTTTGTTAAAAAACTGTCCATAGAATCACCTTCCTTCATGTGCTCACTCTCCAACTGTTTTCGGAGGTAACCAACATGAGCCTCATTCCTAGCTTGGTACAATGTGGTAAGTGCATCCCAAGCATCCTTAGCTATTCTGCAAGAGTGAATGTGAGGAATAATGGCATGTTTGACAGACAAAGCTATCAATGCATGTGCCTACGCATCTCTGCCATCCCAACGAATATGCTCTACAGTAGGTGCAACAGAAACCGCAACACAAAAAGGAATATGCATAATATCATCATCTTTGACACCTTCTGCATCAACTTCAGTACCTGCAATTGTAACAGTTGCAAGTGTGATAGGACGTTTTTCAACACCCTGCACAATGTTCCACAATCCTTTTGCAACGAATACATGTCGCATCATATAAGACCACAATGGGTAGTTGGTACCATCCAACTTATCCTCAACAACCAACATATGAAATACATCACTGCTTTCAGCCATGGCCGGTGACTAAAATACCTTGACGCAGAAAATTGAATGTATCTCAAAAAGTTGAACAGAATGCCCAAGACGAGTTTTGCTAAACCTATAGCAGACTTCGAGATGTTTATAATGGTGAACCGAAACTGGTATATACCTTTGGCACAAAAAGACAAAATAGCCTATACAATCACTGAGCTCTAATACCAATTGTTGGAGTTGGACGTCTGTAGAAGCACGCAAACAACACATGGAAGAAGAAGAAGCTTGGAGCACAACACACAATACTGAATGTATTACTAGAGAATGTACAAAGATAAGTAGCCCATTAGGGCAATAGGCATATATACAAGCCAGGGGGAAAAAACCTCCTAAAGAGGGAAAAAAGTGTCCCGACGGTCCTAGAGTGTTCACACACATCACTACCTAAAATATCAACAACATGTTCTTCCATTCAGCAACTCCATTCTATTGAGGTGTATACGGCACTGTACATTGATGTTTTATCCCTCGTTCACCCATAAATGCATTAAAGGCAGAAGACATATATTCCCCCCCTCGATCAGAATGGAGGGTGCCCATTTTACATGATGATAGATTTTCAATCAAAACAAAAAACTATTCAAAGCACATAAACACCTCGGACTTTGCTTTGAGTGGATATACCCATGTATGCCAAAAAAAATCATCAATGAAAGTCATGAAGTAAAGATAGTTTCCTAAAGAAGGTGTCTGCATAAGACCATAGACATCACTATGTACAAGCTGCAATTTTTGAGTAGCCCGAACCAAACCATCTTTTGAAAAGGAGGAACGCCACATTTTTCCCAAAATACAACCTTCACAGAAATGTTTTTTGAGTGCCTCAAGTTTGGGCAAAGAGGACACCATTTCAGATTTTTGTAGGCATAGCAAACTAGCAAAATTCAGATGACCAAAGCATGCATGCCAAAGCTTTGCATATGACATAGCCTGAGAATCATGTACTGCACATGCCAAATCATTCACAGATCTTTCATATTCTACGAGCTTATACAACCCATGACATAAAATGCCAGAAGCAATAATCATGTAAGAAAAATCTGTTATCAGTTTCTGCATTAGCCAAGCCTCTTGAGGGGTCAGAGAAACCCCTGACATTTAGCGATGTGATTTTCATTATTGATGGTTGCCCTTTTTGAGGGGAGGGACCGGATCTTTTTTTTTCTTGTGATCTTCTTTTTTCCTCCCAGTTTCTTGACTTAGGATCCTACTCTTGAGGGGGCTCTTCCAGGGCATGCACGATGGTTGTTTCCATTTAAGCTTTGACTTTTGTTGTGGTAAGCTTGGAATGCAAACCAGAAGAGTAGGACCAAGGAAGGAGCTTTCATTGTCTGGTTGTCTTCATTGCTAGTAGTGAATCCTTCCTCTTTACTCGTGGTGTAACCTTCCTAGTTGTCTTCTTTGCTGGTAGAGCACCCAAGGGTATTATCAACGGGGTCTTTTTCATAATGGTTATCCCCTGGGAAGTCGATCTCATTAATCTCCTTTTCTAGGTTACAATACATGTTATTCGAAGGAGCAATTGTCGTAACGTTCCTTGCTGCTGATCTTACAGGGCTAACATTCCTTGCTGCTGATCTTCGAGGGCTAACATTCCTTGCTGGGAAGTCGACCTCATTAATCTCCTTTTCTAGGTTACAGTACATGTTATTTGAAGGAGAAATTGTCGTAACGTTCCTTGCTGTTGATTTGGGGCATTTGCATCATTATTTATGCATTCAATTTATGCTAGTTGGTGGGGGAATAACTTTATGTCAAACAAAATATATTGACACATTACTATAACATTTTGGCCTTGAGGACAACAAACATGTCTCCATTCCCATGGAAACAAGTTTATGATTTACTCTTCACAATGTTGGAGATGCATTTGGTGTTGTTTTCTATGAACAGGTTGTTGGATAATTGATTCACTTATGCATAATGTGGCATGATATTGAATTTTTTGTCTCTCATATGAGCAAGTTTATGCATTACCCAGGTTTCAAGCATTGGTAGGTGGTTAAGCACATCTTTTTCGCCTTTAGTGGTACTCGGCTACTTGGATTGTTTTATCCCAAAGGGAGATCATTGTCGCCATATTTACATGCTTTTTCTAATTCAAATTGGGTTGGTTGCTATTATACTCATGTGTCCACTAATAGGTTTTCCTTCATGCTTGGTAGATCATGCATATCTTGGTTGAGCAAGAAGCAGCCTAGTGTGGACACTTCTAGGTGTGAAGCTAATTATATCACAACATTCATACTAATTTTTGGTGTGTGGCTCAAAAACCTTTTCATTGATTTGGGTGTTGGTCAATCTTCTGCCACCACCATATTTACTGATAGTTGAAGCGCATTAGCAGCTGTGAGGATCCCTGTGTTCCATGCTCGCACAAAGCACATTGAGGTCCACTATCATTTTGTTAGGGATAGACCTTTAGTAGAGAGATTAGTTTGTCTTATATGCCCACAAGGGATAATGTTGCAGACCTTTTCACAAAGGCTCTACCTAGAGAGAAATTTGAAGTTATTTGCAAATTTTTTGGGCTTACTTCCTTTTGTGGATTGATTTATTTCCACATATCTTGGCACTATCTTACAAAAGAGTGCCAGATCCTTGTCCATTGTGTCACTCCTATTGGGGATTTGTTGACATATTTTTGGTACTGATGTGTGTGAATACACTTAGGACTATCAAGGCACTTTTTTCCCTCTTTAGGAGGTTTTGTCAAATTGACTTGTACATACACCTGTAACTCTAATGAGTCATCTTTATACATAAACTTGGTAGTGGATTCAGTATAATTGTGTGGTACAAGCTTCTTCTTCTTCTTCTTCTTTCTTGTGTTGTTTATGTGCTTCCATAGACCTTCAAATCCAACAAAAAGATAAAATAGAAGAAAGTCTAATTTTGGAGCTAGTTAGTTACCTTCAAGAAGATTCCCCTATATTTAAGTTGTATAAAGAGATCAATCCCACAAAGAGATGAAAACCATGCTGCTTAGATTGGATCATGGGGCTCAAGATTATATAGCTCACATGTAGAGGCACACTTTTATGGATGAAAATGTCGTCCAAGTGGGGGAATGGTATAAAGTATCTTGGAGAGATTCAACAAACTAAGGGTTTAATATTTTGGAGAAATATATAGACAAGAAATTTATCGTAGTGGTTAAGCATGATGGATGCAAAGGATAATAATGTCTTGGGTTCAAATCTCTTGAAAGAGATAGGAGAGAATTTATCCTAGGAAATTCTTGAAAAATTAATATTTTCAAAATCCCTCCAAAAGTGCAGTGCCACATCATCAAATCCGTAACTAGGCTTCCCAAAAAAAATGTCTTTTTCCAAATTTCATCATTTCTAGCCATACTCAGTGGAAAAACACACTTTGACCCACCCACATCCAAGAAAACAAAATTTCCCTATAGAAATTATGCTTTAGAGGCCCTCCCAACCAAATTTCTACTCTTTTTCTCATAATCTTCTACTTGTTGGCAAAGATGGTGTTGACTCCTATTACAAACCTCACATTGGGATGTCCTCCTTGTCGGAGTTTAAGGTCTATGAAAGCACGCGAATAGCACAAGGAAGAAGAAGAAGCTTGGAGCACAAAAAACAATACTGAATGTATTACCAAGAGAATGTACGAAGATAAGTGACCCATTAGGGTTAGGGTTATAAGCGTATATACAAGCCAAGGGAAAAAACCTCCTAAAGAGGGAAAAAAGTGCCCCGGTGGCCCTAGTATGTTCATACACATTACCTAAATATATCAACAAATCCACCCTAGGAGTGATGCAGTGAACAAGGAGCTGGCACTCATGTATAAGGAAGTGCCAAGCTATGTGGAATCAATCCATAAAAGGAAGTAAGCCCAAAGCTTTGTGGAAAGCTTCAAACTTCTCCCTCGACAGAGACTTTGTGAAAAGGTTTGCAATGTTCTCTTGTGTGGGCACATATGCCAAATTGATCTCTCTAGTAGAGAACCTCTCCGTGACATAATGATAGTGCACCTCAATGTGCTTAGTGTGATCATGGAACACAGGGTTAAGACAAGTGCCTCAACCCCAACTTTATCTGCTTACAAGAGATTAAGATCGACGCAGAGGATCTCCAGAAATGGCTTAAATGCATTTCTTCGAACCACCTTTGGTTCTCCACTTCGCACCCTAGGGGGGCAAGGGGCGCTGCGCTTGGGATTAGTCACTCCTTGTCTGGTAGTTTGACCTCGACTTTTGAAGGTCTGAATCATCGTTGGATTGTTGCATCTATCGGGTTCCCTATTCAATTCACTGTGGTCTCAATTTATGCCCCTAATGGTGAAGCGGATAGAATTGATACGTGGGATTCCCTCGACTCCCTCTCACACAATGTTCTGATTTGTGGGGAATTCAACATGGTTGAGTTTCCTGAGGACCGATGGAATAACAAGGGAAAAATTATTGGCAATCGGGAGAAAGAGATCTGGGATAAAATCAAGCTCCATCTCGACTCGGTCGAGGTGAAAGACATGAAGGGGTTCTCCTTGTCAAATCTCCAATTGGGGGACTCTCTGAGGAAAGCAATACTTGATAGATGTTACATCGACCAAAACACCATCCTCCAATGGGGTATTCCTTCAATTTCCCAACACATGGACCTGACTATCTCAGACCACTACCCAATTACTCTTTCTTTCAAACCGATTTCCATGCTCCGAAAAGCTCCTTGGTTTCATGCTTGTCAGACGTCGTTTTCCCTCCCCTATGTCCACCAAGAAATTTCTGCATTGTGGCAGAAGCCTTTGCCCACTATAATGAACCCGCTAAGTGTTGGAGAAGCACGATGGAAACGACTCGACAACTTCTAATCAGCACTTAGAAGGCTATAAGAGAAATCCGGAAAAAAAGAAGAGAAATGGTGTAACGGAGGCTCTCACGGCTTGAAGAAGAGGTGAACAAAGGTAACTTACAATCCCAACAAGGTCTTTTGAAAATCAGGGGAAGACTAAGATTTGAGGAGGAGGTTCAAAGGAAAAATCTTCAAATATTCTTCAAAGATTGGTGGCAGGGAAGGCTGATAAACCATCGAAAGAGATGTGTAACATCCTCAAAAGGAAACAAGCTAGGGAATCCATCCCCTTCTTGGTTGATAACAATGGAACCGAATGTAGCATGGAAGTTGAGATTAGATTTATCATCGTCGAGCACTTTACCCATCTTCTCGGGGTCTTGACTCCTCTTTCCCCGCATAGACGTGACTCCATGGCAACCATCTCTAGGGTTGCTCAACCTAGAATCCCACAGAACATGAATTCTCTGCTGGATGCTAACATTTTCGAGAATGAAATTATCGAGGTTATTGATGCCCTTCCCAATGGGAAAAGCCAGGGTAGTGATGGCATCACCAATGAGTTTTTCAAGTCCTTCAAGCATGAGGTGGCCACCCTGCTGCATCTGGTGTGGTAAGAGGCTCTCTCCTTTGGTGCCCTCCCTGAGTGTCTTAATAATGGCATCATCAAGTTAATTCACAAAAGGGGAGATAAGAACAAAATTGAAAACTGGCGGCCGATTACCATGCTCCAAACTGGATACAAGATAATTGTCAAAGTTATTGCCAACAGAATCTCTTGTCATTTAAAGTCATGGTTTTGTGATCACCAGAAAGGTTTTATCAAAGGTAGATCTATACTTGAAGCAATTGTCTATATTTGGGAAGGCCTTGCATTTGCTGAGGAGTCTGCACAAGATCTGATATTCATCAAGATCGACTTCAACAAAGTGTGTGACAGATTGGAATGAAACTTTATTCTTCAATCACTAAAAGACCTTGGATGCAGCCAAAAGTTCACGAAGATTGTTTCCACTCTTCTCAGAAATGCTTCAACTAGAATAAATATCAACGGTAAGCTCATTGAACCCATACGTTTAAAAAGATCTATCAGGCTAGGCTGCCCTCTAGCTCCACTACTCTTTGCTATCGCCTCGAATGGCCTCAGTTGCCTATTAAAGCATCACATGGACACTGGCAATCTCAAGGGTCTCTCCCTACCTCTAAATCACGGCCAAATGATTGCGAGACTCTTTGCCAATGACGTGAATGCCTTTCTGCATAACGATATGAACAACATTGAGGTGTTCTAGAGGTGCCTCAACACCTTTTGTGTGGCATCAGGTTCAAAAATCAACCATGCTAAAACTACTTTTAGAGCAATCAGTGGACCTCCACCCCAATTGTTGCTAGATCAGGGGTGTCAAGTTATCCCTAGAGGTCAAATCTTCTGTCTGCTCGGCATTCCAATGGGATTCGACATCTGAATGGACCAATGATGGAACTAGGTGCTATCCAAACTGGATAGCAAACTAAATCATTGGAAAGGTATGCAAGTCAGCTTGGCAGGGCATGCCATGGTTGTTAACACATTTATGCTTTCTATTAATTTATCTCATGTTGGAGCCCTAAGGAGAAAGAGTTGGCCAAAGTGGAAAGAATCTGTAGAGACTTCCTATGGACTGGGGACCCCAACAGGAGGGGGATTCCCAAAATCAAATGGGAAACTTGCATTATCTCGAAAGACTCAGGGGGATTGGGAATTTTGGATATCATTGGGTTGGCTGACAAGCTGGTGGAAAAGTGGCTTATCACGGCTTGGAGCAATAGTGAGTCCTCTTGGGCTAAATTGATCTTCAGAAATATGGAAGACCTTACCTTAGTTGGCCATCCTAGTTGGAAGGACATAGGGATTCTCACGCTTTTGATCTCCCCCCACCCGGTGTCCCCTAAAGGCTCTAGCCTCGTGTGTTATTTATGGAAGAGTTGGAACAAGCCCAAACAATTCATCAGAATCAGTGATGAGTGGAAGTGGGCGGCTGGGATAAGACAAAATGACTCTATCTGGTTCCTGATCGATGGCATTAGAGGGGTGGAGACTTGGAACCTCCAAACTGCAAAACGGCTATGGAACAAGGGGTTCAAACAGTGGAAACAACTCTGGAAACAAGAGACCAGCCAGTGGATTAGGTTCGAAGACTTAGACACGAGACATAGAGTTACCCTCGAGGAATGGACTCTTCTTCAAGGCAGGTGTTTAGCGTGGGACCGCTCAACTACCTTCCTTCTCTGCAGATAAGATCTTCCTTGCCTGGAGGGCCTCAAATGGAGCAATGGTAAGAAACTATCCACAATCCCCAACTTCAAAGAGAACTTAGATGTTCATCACACCCTTAACAAGAGGTGGTGCCTTTCTTGGACCAAACTTCGATGGGAACTAAAGTTCATGTTATTTGGCACACCCTAATTGAGATCAAAAAGTCCGTTCTCATGTGGCAGATCTTGCATAAGGGTATCTGGTCCAATGCAAGGGCTAACAAAATTTGTGGTGTTCCACCATAGTGCAAGTGTTGCCATCGATGCATCGAAGATTTAGTTCACCTTTTCTTCAATTGCCCCAAGTTCCATGTTATTTGGCATCATGTGACGCGGATATTGAGACACATGAACCAAATCAATTGGCAACAGGCATTGTTGGATGAGGCGATGGGCTGGTCATCAAGAGTACGGAATGCCATCAGGGGTGAGACTCTTTTGAAGATTTGGAGGGAGCGATGTGCTGTCAATTTTGGCCAAAATCCAAAGGAATGGTTGATTGAGAAATCCTTGTTCCGTATAGGTAAAAGAATCTCCCGAGATAAGAGATCTCCACCATTTAGACATCATTGTATTTATCTCCTCGAAAACAACAAGTTGAAACCCAAATGGGTCCCACATGAGGGAGATGATAGATTTGTCCGCCTCATTTGTAATGCCCTCTAGCTTGCCGTACTTCTCCTCGGCATTGTGGGATTTGGGGGTCCCATGGGTACTAGTCCCATTCACTTGTAACTTTTCTTCTTTATTTTAATTAAAGTATGGGAGAATAGGCTAAGGCCAAACTTCCTTTTATTTAAAAAAAAAAACCCCAAATCTAACATCTCAAAAGAGGCATGTAAATCAGCCTTAAAGTCAGCAATATGCTTCTCATTAGGACGATTGAACAACATATAATCAACATATACAACAATGATGTACATCATCTACAAGCTTAGCATATGAGGTTCTCTTAGTTGGACTATTCTCAAAAACATGTGCTAGGAATTAGGCATGTATCTTCTCATAACCAGGAGCTGGTGCTTGCTTTAAACCATATAGTGCCTTTTTCAACCTACACACTTTTTTTCAGGCCTTTTCTAAACAAAACCATGGGGCTGAAATACATAAAATCATTAATGTAAATCACAATCTAGAAATGCAATTTTAATGTCCTACTGATGCGCATTCTAATGATGATGATGTATAAGTGTACAAATGCTATGAACAATGGTCATTCAGCACATAGGAGTAAAAGACTCATCAAAATTAATGCCTTTCTCTTGAGCATATTTTTTGGCAATAAGCCTAGCCTTATACCACCTATCAACTGATCCATCATGCTTACATTTCAGTTTTGTTGGAGTTTAGATCTACAGAAGCACACAAACAAAACTCCAACAAAAGTTTAGTTGACTATTGTGGTTATGATCTTGTCTGACGACGTGATATCAGACAAGATCATAACCACAATAGTCAACTAAAAAGAATCAAGTGACTGATATAAAAGAACTCAACAACGATGTTGTACCTTGGGTAAAAATTGGGATTGCCCAAATAGGCATATGAACCTTAGATCAGGACGACACCTAGGAAGAGATAGACAAAGTCTTAGGTCTTCAGAGGCTAGTGTTAATCATACTGCTAGGTCTTGGGGCCAACAGTTGAGCCATTATTCACACTACCCTAGCTCTGAAACTAGTGAGTCAGAGATGTCCCACGGTATGGAGAGACCTACAAGAAGTTCATGTGTGCCATACTTACATAGGGTAGAAGGCCCCTACAAGACGTAGCTGGAATACCTTAGGACCAACCGACTAGGTGCAAGCATCTATGAGGACGGCCTGGGAAGGTCAGTGGTCCATATTAAAAACCCTGACCAATCCATTGGACTAGAACACCTAGCTGTCAAGTTTGAAAATGGAGCATACTTGGACAAAGAAGGAACCATATATGTAGTCACCAGTCATCCAGAGAGGACAGACGAATTTGGAAACGTGATCCCGGAAACGGATTTGGGTGACCTGGAGCAAGGAAACATGGGTGTAGAACCTAGAACCCTCCGAGGCAAATCTGTTCTCACTAAGATTATCACACCAGAGTGGATTTCCCAAGACAATAAGAGCATAGATCTACTCCTGAACCGAGAGACTGATGAAGCCTTTTGGAGGTATAGATCCGATCAGCCAAATGAGGTAGGAACTGTTGGGGATGTAAGGGTCATGTGACCTTACCCCCATATTCATATATATACATGATATATAGAGCATTGCCTCAAGAGAGATCATTACGTGGGTTTTGAGGCTCCCACGCATGTCCGCGCGTCGTTCCTCTCTTCTCTCTCATTCCATCTTCTCCTTCTTCTTCTTGTTCTACACACCAAAGCCCTTCATTGGTATCAGAGCATGCTGAAGGCTAGTGTGCAAGAAACTTCAATGGAAGCTTAGGTCATAAGAGGTAGAAGTGCAGGTCGACATCTCTTGATAGCAGTTCAGTATTTCAGTTATAAATCGAGCTATGAAGCTCGGATTGATGCGTTTTAAAGTTCTGTGTGTAGCTAACACAGAGGGCTACAACTTCACAGAAGAGAGTAGAACCTGGCTTGGACTTTTAGAGTGCCAAAAATTCGAAAAACGCAAACTATTGTACAAAAAGAATCTACATTCAATAGGACTATAGGTCAATTTTTGGATCATAACTTGAGTTCTACGGCTCAAAATTTGATGATTTAACTTGCTGTGCGTAGTTTGGAAAGATAGCTACAACTTTGTAGAAGAACTTACATTCAGATTTTCAGTGCAAGGTCACCGAAACTGCAAAACACAGAGCAGCAATGTTGCAAGTGAAAGTGAAATTGACAACAGGTGCTTGTTTTGAGCATATCTTGAGCTACGCACCTCCGATTGAGGTGTTCTTTATCTCGTTACGTAGCCAAGAATAAGATCTTGAGGTTTGCTGAAGATTAAAAGTTCAGATTTAGAAGTTATCACCTCTGAATCAGCAAAACATAGAGCAGCACATTTTTTGCCCAAACAACCCTAATTGCACTTGGAGGCTGAATTTGCTTTAGAACTTCTTCAAGAGAGAATTTTCGGTGTGCAAGCTCTTATTTTCAGAGCTTCAAGGCATTGTACATGTATGATCATTGTGGTAGCTCCTCCATATGAGAGTAGAGCATGATCTTGTCACGTGTTTGACATGTAAGATGACATTGTGGTATACTCTTCTTTGAGGTTTATGTCATCATGAGTTCGATCATGGATGTATAGTGGCATTGTGGTCTATATCTTGCTTATGCCACTTGGTTACGGATTTACTTTCCGATTGCACATACTTTTGTGAGAGTTGACATTGGATCTTAGTTGGTACTTGTATCTTTGTTTTCTTTGCAGGTACAGGATCCAGATTGGAGCCTCAGTTACACATTCGTTTGTCACCATTATTAGCATTTGGTCATTGATTGATATATATTTGCCATTGTGATTCTTGGCATATGTGGATGGTGATTCCCACATGGTTATTTTGGTTCTAGAGTCCAGTTTACAAAGGAGATGCTGCCAAAATTTCATCGGCTTTTATGCTAGAAAGGAGCTCTAGTGGATCTTGAAGCTTGTGTGATAGCTTTGGATCATTGATTATCTCCATTCACTTGGACTTGGTCACACATTGTTCGTGACAGGTTGGACCATCTTGTAGGAATTATTTTTCAGTGGGAGTTGTATTGCCATTGTATTGGCATGTATTGGTATCAGTTTTTTGGCATATGTAGTTGCCATTATCTTTGGTTGGATCAGTGACAGGTGGTGACAGATTACTCATTGTTCTTTTGTTATTGGTTATCTTGTTTGACTGCTCAGTTTATAGGGGATACTCTGTCAAAATTTTCCCAGGATTGTTTCACATCTATTTGGTCACTTTGGAGACTTGGTGAGCAGGCTTATGCTCATGGTTTTATGTGCATGCTAGATGCATGGTTATGTGACAGGTGGTTCACATGGTTTTCTTCTCCACAGAGACATATGTGATGTGAGTTATGCATATGGATATGCATGTGTGATCCTATTGAGGATAGAGTATTGTTCGAGTCTCTTGTTACATTGCTAGTCTTGGATTGCCAGCATGGTGTCTTCTCGATTCGATGGGACTGACTTTCCGAGATGGAAAGCTCAGATGTGGCATACATTGGTTCGTGTAGGGTTACACATGTATGTGCATAGAGATGCACAGAGGCCTCGTGACATGCCCGACCACGTATGGATGGATATGGATGAGCTCCACTATCCGATTACAGCTTGTGGATTCTATATATGAGTCTGTTATGTATGAGGAGACGAGTAGTGCAGTATGGCAAAGACTACATGATATGTATGCGAGTCCATTGACTCATGTGAGACATAGATCACATCGACGACTTCGATGTTGGCATTGTGGTCGTGACAGCCATATTCGACGATGTTGCTTCAGGCGGATGCGACGACGACATCAGAGACATGCACGTGATGTAGATCAGGTACTGATTTCAGGAGAGTCTATGGCAGTTGATTAGGCTAGTGATGGTGATATTACTTTCTCCTATGGTTCATCTCATGATTCCTCTTTTTCATTGGATAGCACACATATGGCTTGGTTGCTTGATGCATTAGCCAGTTTTCATGTTACTCCACATCGTGAGTGGTTTTGTCGATTCTCAGGTGAGAGTTGTGGATGTGTGCACATACCTGATGGTATGACATATGACATTGAGGGTGCAGGAGATGTATGCCTTATGCTACCTAGTGGAGCATCACTTATTCTCAGACATGTATAGTATGTGCCTTCATTCCCTATGAGCTTGATTTCAGTTAGCCAGTTACAGGAGAGCAGATGTTATGCATTCCTTGGTGAGCATCATTTTCAGTTGTAGTTGGGACAACTTATGCTTGTCAGAGGTGCTAGGATTGGGCACAGGTATCCACTACAGGTACTTCATGTGAGAGAGAGTCTTGTCTCAGTGAGAGTTCAGCCTTATGTGCGATGTGAGACTCGTCATGTCTCATTTTTTCTACCTACAAATAGGTCTATGGACATCCTTGATGCACATGTATGGCATGATTCAGATGCTCAGATGGATGCACATGTAGAGCATGTTTTGGATGCTCATGATGCTTATATAGAGCATGGTTTTGTTGATCATGTGGATGCTCTTATGGAGCACACTTTGGATGATCAGTTGGATGCTTTAGAGCATGATGTGGATGCTCATGTAGAGCATTATGATGATACTCATTTGGAGTGTGATCATCAGTTTGATCTTGGTGTTGATGTTGTGCAGTTCGCTCATGTGGAGCATGATGATACACTTAGTGTGGTAGAGCAGGATAGCTCTTATGATACACAGTGTATTCCAGAGCATACTAGCTCTCAGGATGCACATCTAGATACATCCTTGGTTGCGAGCATGGCTGATTTAGATGCTGAGGAGTCAACAATTATGCAGTCATTCTTGGATTCGCTTATGCCAGATGTTGACACAGATATGTCAGGACATGTTGGTCTTGATGATGGTGCTTTGGATGCCTTGGATACAGGCATTGCTGACATACTTAGGTTAGCCAGGATAGCACATGTTTCGTCAGCATTCGGGAGTCTGATGTACGAGTTGTTATGCTCGAGACCAGACGTTGCAGTTGCTATTGGAGCATTTGCACTTGGAGTTGTCAGTCGTTCGATGATTGACATAGGCATAGAGCGAGTGGGAGCTTTGCAGGAACTTTATCAGTTCTTGCATCAGTCAGATATGAGCTCGACTCTTACCGATATGAGCCTAGAGCAGTTTGAGGTGCATGGATACACTGTATTCGAGGCAGTTGGTGTAGGCTGATCTGGTATGGGTAGAGATCTGGACTCTTCCTGTACATTATTGTATAGTCCTACATCATTCTTTGTATATGTTACCACTTATGGTCACATTGACCCTTAAGTGGGGGATTGTTGGGGATGTAAGGGTCATGTGACCTTACCCCCATATTCATATATATACATGATATATAGAGCATTGCCTCAAGAGAGATCATTATGTGGGTTTTGAGGCTCCCACGCATGTCCGTGCGTCGTTCCTCTCTTCTCTCTCATTCCATCTCCTCCTTCTTCTTCTTGTTCTGCACACCAAAGCCCTTCAGGAACAATCATGATATATGAGTTCAAAGATCCTGATAGCCCAGGCAGAGTGACCTACTTAGATCACGCTTCAGAGAGGATCTTTGTGGCTACAAAAAATGATAGGCATGCTTACACTTGGAAAGGTGAATTTATTTTCCCCCAACCAAGATGGAATGTGTCCTTTGTGTTGCGAACATTTGTTTTATGTAGGGTACAAGTTTCAAATTATGTAAATACCTTTGGGAAGTCTTCAAATACTTCAAGAAGGCTCATATTATTCATAAAATGTAGCAAAAATACCACGTGAGTTCTAAAACATGGTGAGTCAAATTAGTGAGTCACAAGGGAGCTTCAGTGGTGTCCTAGTGGAAGGTCGATGTGGCTAGTTCTCAAAGTCCATCAATACTTTGCTTATTTGAGCACTTGAGTCATGTAATACCTCCATCCAAGTGTCTACCACGAATTAAGATGTATTAGGAAGGTTTTAGATTAGTTTCCCATGCTATAAAAAGAGGAGAAAAGTCGTGATCTTGTGGGATGTCCAAGAGAGTATCTCTATGCTACTCTAGTTTTTGTATGCAGAGCTTGCAGAGCTTGTATCTCCCTCATTATATATCCAAATTACATGTTTGATAGCTCATTTGAAAGCTCTTCTTGTCTACTTTCATAGTACCAATTTTCATAATCATTGGATTTGTGAGCTGAGAGCAACACTCTCTGCAAGTGGTGTGTGTTCTCTGTTTTTTATCCCTGCTGAAGGTCTCCATTAAACATCCAACTTGCAGAGGTCATATCTCCTTGTGTATGTATCCAAATCATGTGTTCTTTAGCTTGTTAGAAAGCTCTCCAAGTCTATTTGTATTCTGGAAATTTTCAGATTCATTGGAGTTGTGAGTTAAGAGCAGTAGTCTCTGCAAGTGATGTATGTCCTCAGGTTCATCTCTGTTTCAAGGTCTCCATTAAAGCTGCATATTGCAGAGGTCATAGCTCATTGAGTATTTATCCAAATTGAGTGTTCTTTGGTTCATTGGAAAGCTCTTGGTCTCTAGTATATGTGGTTAAAACAGTTTTAAAAACTTTTGAGTGAGTAGAGAGTAGTAAGCTTTGCAAGCATGACTGGTTTTCTATGATGAAGTTTGTGAGAAGGTCAACTTGTTCCTAGGGGGTTCCACCTACTTCCCGCTATACTTTGGAGGTCAATAAACTCCAACACTTTGGTCACCCAAGAGCTGGAACATCCCAAGCTCACGGAGCTCAAAGAGACAGACATAGAGATAGACTGGAGGTAAGCTTTGCCAACCCAGTGGGAAGAGAAAGAACGAGAACGGAAACAAATAGAGTGGAACTTGAGGTACTTAGAGCCCCAAGGAACCAAAGGAATGCGGATGAATTCCCTCTACCAAGACCTAGAGAGCACACGAGGACTTTGAGGCCGACTCAGCTAGTTAAGTCCATGAAGAACTACTTCGATGGCACAGGAGACCCATATGATCATGTGGTCGAGTTTAGGCAAGTCTTGAGAGCTGAGCAAGTTGAGGACCTATTCACGCAGTATAATGCCTTTGGTCTAACCCTTAGGAACACAGCCCTAACGTGGTTTCAACCATTGAATGAGAGGCAGTTTAGGAGCATATACCAACTCTTAGAGGCTTTCATCACTGAATTCTCTAAAAGTGGCATAAGGCATAATACTTCCTCATTGATACATAGCTTCAAGCAGACCCCTCAGGAGACCGTGAGACTTGCAGGAAGAAGGTTTAGGCAATATCTTGAGAGATGCCATGTTCCTGAGTTACCCACACCAGCCAAACAAGTGGCCTTATTCTTGGATGGATTGCTAAGTACAAAGTTGCGATCCTATGTGTACTTGAAGGACCCTAGGACCATAGAAGAGTGTGTACGCATGTGCATTGACATTGAGGATAACCTAGGGGAGGAACTAGAGCTTTCAAAAATCTACAAAGATTCTGATAGTGCTTCTAACCTCTCTTCCTCGCAATCTACAATTGAGGAACTCGCTGAGAAAGTAGCTCAAAAACTAGGTGTCTCTAGTAAACAAATTCCTAGATTTGCCCCAGTAAAGAGGTGGTATACTTGCAGTGGTGACCACATGGGAAACATATGTCCCATCATGGCTCAACCCCAAGTGAACCCTAGTAGCCAATATTGCACCATAGAATGGAGATACACAAATCACACAACATAAGACTGCCCATACAAGAAGCAAGCAGTTAGGCAGACCTACCCTCAGCCCTATCCACAATAGGGAAGATACCAGAGCCAGTACCCTCCACAGCAATATGGTAGACCACAACAATCCTATCAACAACCCTACCAAAACCAACTAAGGCCTCAACCTGTGTTAGCTCAACAACCTCCTACCCCAGCTAATGTGATTCTTGTAAAGTATGCAGCTGCGGAGGAAAATTTGAATAGAGCCATGGTCCCAGTGACTCCATTGCTCTCAGAAAGTGATCCGAGTGATCATAGTTTTGATTCTACACATATTGATAGCCCCTAGGCCTACTACATGCAGTCTCCTGAACATGGTGAGTCCTACTATAGTGAAGAGCCAAGTGAACCTAGTTGGGAGTCAGATTACGCAAACGTCATGTATACAAACCCCAACCCCAGACCACAACCTAGGCAAGAAAGACCCCCATTCCCTAGAGGACCATGCTACAGATGTCAGGGAGATCACCTCATTCGTGATTGCCCCTTACCTCCATCTACACAACCCCACTCAGTGACAATCCAAGGCTTTTGCCAAGATTGTGGAAAGGAGCATCTCTTACGAGATTGCCCAAAGAACCCCAATAATATGCCAAAAATCACCCCTATAAATGTTATTGGGTTAGTTGTCGACTTCACAGGGAGTGTAACTTCCACCGCACCAGTGCAAGTGGTCACTAGAGCTCAAGCATTATAGCAAAACCAAGGGGTAAGCCAGGAAAAGAGCTCAGATGTTAGTGAAACAGAGAGCATGACCAAGAAACGGATTAGGGCTTGGAGAGATAGTCGAGAAAGAATGAAGAGGCAATGGGCTAAGAAGATGAGCGAACTCGAGGAAAGCCTAAGAGAAAGAAAAGCCAGGATAGTTGAACTTACATCTCAAAATCCCTCTCACATTACCCCACCTCCACCATTCCCATCTCCATCCGACCCACCACCTTCCAACCTACCTCATGCTACTCCACCACCCCCTAGAGTAGGATCAGTCCTAGCAGATCCCACTCCTGAGGACCTAAATATGAAGCTCAAAGCATATCAGGCCAGAATCCGAGAAGGGCCAAACGTAACCGATCATGAAAAGTGTTACCCTAGAGTAGAAATAGAGCTTGAACGAACCAAAATTTGTGCTAAGATGGTGGAATTGGCTCAAACCATGTTTGAAGCCAGTCACCTCTTTAACATCTCTAGTTCAGCTAAGACGCAGTTGCACTTTGATGGACTGCTAGAAAGGTTGGAGAGGTTGATAGCACAATCAGAAAAGGAGCCTGTCTCTCAAAATGAGGGCAAGGCAAGTGAAAGAGAAAGCCTACCTACCCAGGAAGCCTATGTGCCTAACTCGACGGAGCCAGACACATCTTCTTCGATGAATCGGTTCACCCCAGAATTCCTACGAGAGATTCAAGAAGACAAATGGGCTAAAGAAAGTGAAGTCCCTCCTCCCATTGAACTTGTGGATGAAGCACACGACCAATTCCCACAAGACATCCCATCCATTTATGAAGAGTAGGAGAGCACTCAATCTCAGGAGAGATTAGACTTCGAATCTAATTCCATACAAGAACTACCCCATTTCACAAGCCCATGGGAAGCAAGGTCCACGTGTATGAGAGCACCCACAGTCATGGTAAGAAATGAAGACTTGGTCATACATAGGAACACAGAGGTAGTGAAAAACACTAAAGTGCAGTGTAACCTCACTTTAGAAGAGCTACTCAAAGTAAGGCCGGAACTATGGAAACATGTAGCCAAACAAGTACCAGAGATAACCAAACCGCGTTCCTAGGTAGGTTCTCATAGGACAGTGCCAGAAATTCCTCTAGACAAGATAGGAGACATGAGCGAAGGAGAAGAAGGAAACACCTATCTTCCCATCACCCATCAAGGATACACAACCAAGGCAATTCTGGACTCTGGTGTAGGAGTCGCAATTGCTACCACTTCCCTATGGAAACGATTGGGGCAAGCCAGCACTCAGGCCCACGAGGATGAAATTGCAAATGGCTGATGGTCACATAGAAAGACCCTTAGGCTTGCTAGAAGGAATAACTTTCACTACTTGTGGTGTAGAATTTGAGCACACATTTGCTATATGTGACTTTAGCAAAAATCATGCCTATGAGATGATTTTGGGAAGACCATTCATGCGACAGTTGCAAGTGGTACAGGATTGAGGAACCAATTCCTTGTATTTGCAACACTTAGGTGTCACAACCAAGGTTAATCTCAAAGACTACTCTCATAGAGATGTCCCTTCTATCCAATGGAATCCCATCCATAGAGCTAAAGATGATACCGAGTCGGTGCATTCCATAGGATCAGGATCCTCATGGATGCATGAAGACACCCACTTATGGATGTGCAAAGTAGCAGTAGAAGAAGAGAAGAGAGAAAAAGCAAGAGAAGTAGGTGCGAAAGAGACACATAGATCAATTCAAGACCCAGCCTATGCACCTGTTGTATTCCCTGATGAAGAATTTGAACCTAACGGCTGGGCAAAAATTCTAGAAACAACTGTGACGAGGATGGCTATGACATTTCAATCTTCTCCATAGAGCCAATCAAGGGAGAGGCAGTTCTAGAAGAATGCGAACCTAGTCCTGATGCATTTGAGGATGCAAGTGACTCTGATCTAGAGTCAATCATTATGGATCCACATTTTGCATCAGATGAAGAATACTTCTATGAAGTAGAAGCTCATCCTCAGAGACATGGAGAGCTTACAAATGATGTAAGGTTAGCCACACAAGTGATCCCTAAGGGTGAAGGAAAGAAAAGAAAGAAGAGAGAAGTCACACCAGAAGAGGAAGAATCTTTGTTTGAGGTCCCTGAAAACTTTAAAAAGTATGAGATAGACGATAGGAGAGTCATGGTAAGGATGCCAAAACATGAGGCTCAATCAGGAGAGGCCTATGATAACAAAGAAACCACCAAGAGAATAGTTGTAGCCATGGAAGAAGGAGAAGAGCGATGCACTTACATAGGGCATGACCTGACTGAAGAAGAGGAGTATGAGTTGATAGCCTTGCTAAGAGAATACAGATATGTATTCACTTGGAGTTACAAGGATTTGAAAGGTGTTGACCCAGACATATGCTCACACACTATCCCCCTGACCTCAGATGCCAAACCTTCTAAGCAAAAGCCATACACATACAATGATAATTATGCTGCTAAGATCAAAGAGGAGATAGATAGATTGGTAGAAGCTGGATTCATCTATGAAATTGAGCACACCGAGTGGGTGTCCCCCATTGTAGTGGTGCCCAAGAAGAATGGAAAGCTACGTGTGTGCATTAACTTGAAGAAGGTTAATGCAGCCACTATTCGAGACAACTATCCGCTTCCTATCACTGAGCATCTGCTAGAAAGAGTAGAAGGCAAGGAAGTGTACAACTTCCTTGATGGATTTTCCGGCTACAATCAAGTAGCCATAGCTCCAGAAGATAAGCATAAGACAGCTTTTGCCACAGAGTGGGGCATATTTGCCTTTAGAGTAATGCCATTTGGGCTTACCAATGCTCCTACAACCTTCCAAAGATTGATGTGTCACGTGTTTAAAGAGTTCTTGAGCAAGAATTTAGAGGTCTATGTTGATGATCTCTGTGCTCATTCCAACATTAGACACACACATATACCAGAACTCAGACAAATCTTTGACAAATGTAGGGAGTATCAAGTCTGCCTAAACCCAGAAAAGTGTGTATTCATGGTCAGGCAAGGAAAGATTCTAGGACACATAGTATCAAAGAATGGCATATCCACTGATGAAGAGAAAGTAAAAGCCATAGCAGAGTTACCTAGGCCAAAGAATGTCAAGGAAGTGCAAGCTTTCATGGGGCATTGTGGCTATTACCGATGCTTTATACACATGCAAGCCATCATTACCAAGCCATTGTACGGCCTTTTGACCAACTTTGAGTGGACTAATGAATGTGAGGACTCTTTCAATGAGCTCAAAAGGAGATTGTGTTCAACACCAATCTTGACCACACCAGATTGGAATAAGCCCTTCCATGTTCACGTGGATGCATCCAATTATGCTATTGGATGTGTACTCGCACAACCTATGGGCGAAGGTAATATGGATCTTCCAATTGCCTATGCTAGTAGACAGTTGAATGCAGCTGAACGGAACTATACCACCACCGAACAAGAAGGATTAGGAATGGTATATGCAGTTAAAAAGTTTAGACACTATTTGCTTGCAAATAAGTTTAAATTTTTTACCGATCATCAGGCATTATTGTACTTAGTAAATAAACCATGCAATACAGGCCGATTAGTAAGATGGTTTCTCTTGCTAATGGAGTACGACTTTGAGGTTGTGGTGAGAAAAGGTAAGACTCACTTGAGAGCAGACCATCTCTCTAGGCTCACATCTGGAGAAGCCCCACAAGGAGTGTCACATGACCTTCCGAATGCTTACTTGTTTAATTTAGAAGTTGTACCTCAGTGGGCTAAGCCATTAGTGCCAGTATTGACATACGGGCCTAACCACCCAATCATAAACACTCAAGATAGGGAGATAATAAAAACCCAAAAATACAAGATCATGGCAGGAACTATGTACAAACACACAGATCAAGGAATCCTAGCTTGTTGCGTGGAAGAGGATGAGTATGCTAAATGGTTGCAATTAGCACATGTAGGTGCATTAGAGCAACACTACTCAAGGCAACGAACCCTACAGACACTAAGGAGACTCGGAGTGCATTGGCCTACTATGGAAGCATATGTCCATAAGTTGTGCAAAGAATGCCCAATCTGTTGCACTAAACCACCGGTGGAGCATGCCACTCTTTATCAAGTGTCCATAGTGCCAGATTGGAGTGAACCATTAGTAGCCTTCCTGAGGACGAGAACATTCCCTCAAGATATGACACTGGCCAGACAAAGAAGTCTAGAACAGGAAGCCCTAGATTACTCTCTCATTGGTGATAATCTATACAAGCGTGGTAAAGATGGTTACTTGAGACTATGTGTCCATGAGAGTGAATATATCAAGATCTTGGAAGCTGCTCACCAAGGTGTAGCAGGAGGACACTTTGGACCAGATCAGGTGATCAAGGAAATCCTATTTGCAGGTCTTTGGTGGCCGACCCTTCACATGGATGCACATACCTATGTGAAGAGGTGTGATGTTTGTCAGCAAACTCAATATCCTATACGCAAAGATGAGATGCCCCTGAAACCTATGATGGGTGGACGTGCATTCTCTAAGTGGGGAATAGACTGTTTTGGTCCTATTAATCCCCCAGCTAAGGGTTCACATGCTGAATATATCATTGTGGCCACAGACTATTTAACCAAGTGGGTAGAGGTAAAAGCTATGACAAAGAACGATGCTCAAACGACGGCCAACTTCTTATTTGAGAATGTGTTCACAAGATACGGGTTGCCAATAGAGCTAGTAAGTGATAGAGGCCCTCATTTCTTGAATGAAGTTATTGAAAATCTTCTCCAAGAGTTCTTGGTAGTACACAAGAAGTTTGCCCCCTATCACCCACAAGCTAATGGCCAAGCCGAAAGCACAAATAAGATCCTATGCAATGTGTTGACTAAATTGGTAAATAATAAATGCTCTGATTGGGACAAATAGCTACACCATGCCGTTTGGGCATACAGAGTTGCCTATAAAACGGTACTCCAAGCCACACCCTTTCAGATGGTATTTGGCCAAAATGCGGTGCTACCTTTGGACCTCTTGATTCCCACATTGAGAGTAGCACAGGAGCATGAGTGGATGGGCCATGAGCTCTCCTCTAGGATCTTTGACCTTGAGCAATTAGGAGAAACAAGACTGAGGGTTGCCGCAGGAATATATGCAGCTAAAAAACGACAGAAGGCTTTCTTTGATGCCCATGTTAAGGATAAAGGATTGAAGGCCGGAGATTTAGTTTTAGTCTACACCCTGAAGCAACATGCGAGAAAATTAGAGAAGCGTGGCTATGGACCTATGATCATAAATAGGATCTCAATGAGTGGAGAAGTACAACTAGCCACACTAGAAGGTGATATTCTACCTAGCTACATAAGCGGGTGCAGAGTCAAGTTATATCAGGAACCTCTGACTGAAGAGATGTGAAATCGACTCAACATTGCCAAGAAATGCAAATTTGAGAAGAAGCTCAAGCAGAAGCTTTAGAACGCATCAGAAGGATGAAGTTGAGACGAAAAGGTAGGGATCAGCCCAGGGCAGATGACTATGCGGACCCCGAATATCATATGGCAATGTGTCAAGTCTCCGGAATAAGTGCCCATAGAATAATCGATTGACGCCCATTTGTGACCTTAGAGATAGGACAAGGAATAAGTGCAAAAACTGTGTGAGCCTTGATTGACTCAGGTGCAGCCACTAGTGCTGTTAAATTTTCTTACTGTCAAAAGTTGAAATTAAATGTCAATCCTATAGAAGCCTATCTCATAGGATTGGGAGGTGTGGAAACCCCTTGCATGGGCGAGGTGGAGCCTCCCCTCCACATTCAAGATGTCTTGTTGACAGTGAAAGTACTAGTGTGTCAAGATGAGGACCTCACTGAGCCTTTGGTCTTGGATCAAGACTGGATCTATGACCATGCAGTCAATTTAAACCTAAGAAGTGGACTTCTTCAGGTTTGGGTCAATGAGAAACGCATTACAATTGAGTTAGAAAGTGAAGCACTCAAGGAATTAGGCAAGGCACACACTCCTGGTCCTTCCAAGAGTACACATGAAGATGATCATGCTGTTCTTGTCCAAAACTATGTGATGTAGAGGAATGATGATTTCAATAAAGAGGTCAAGGACACAACGGAACTCCCTTCTTTTCCAAAGGTCAGAGGGATGAAACAAACAACGGTAGATCAAATGCAGAAGACTACCTATGTCGGAGGCCAAACAAACGTAAGAAGCAGGATGTCTCAGCCATTGAAACAAGTGTGGGTGCGGAAAGGTGTCGAACAGCCTGTTGTGATCAAGCCAACCACACGGGCAAAGATTCTTATTAGTAATCAACGACACGACACTAATAAGAAGTCTTTCAGAAATTCTTCTGCAAAAATGAAGTCTATCTGGGTACCCAAGAAGTCGATGAAGGCTAGCCCACAATCAAGACAAATTTGGGTGCCTAAGGCTTGCTTGTGGGCTCAAATAGCTACACAGAAACCACATCTCATACAACATGGTCCACTCACCCTAACATCTGATACCCATTCTTATACACCACGCACAAACACATATTCACCCATGAGCACGAGTAGAATCACTTGTAAATGGGTCCCTAAAAAGCCTCATTTCCAAGCAGATACTCTCACCAAGCCCTCCAGAGTTTCCACAAAATCAAGACCAACAGCCATTCTGTTTGTTTGGCAGCCCAAAACGTGTAATAAACCCCCCGATTCTCATTTGTAAATTCATACCCACTTACTAACTACATCACTCCTACACCACATCATTCCATTTAGCTCTTAGGATTATCCATTCCCTAACTACACACACGATTACCGAGCACTTGTTGACCTACTAACCTCTCACTAAAATCATGTTAATGTTGTAACGGGGACACATGAACGCTTGGTGTCCGTTTGCAATGTTAACACTCCTTTGTATATTCTCACAGAACTGGTGACCAATTTCCTTGATATGGCCGAGGCAGGAACTAGCTCCCAGGCGGGCACTAGCCCTCAAATTGTGGATATTGAAAGTCTTCCGATTGAGGAGGAATTGAAGGAGCGTCCAGTGGCATTGAGAGCATTACATGCCATAATGGTGTAGAATCCTCCACAGGGGCACACAATGTCAGTCAGCAAAAACTCACATTGGTTCAATGATGTGGCAGGACCTCTAGGGGAAGGCACTTACCTGTGGGAGGCAGAGATAGAATTCAACGGGCGCTGGGGCAGGTATCACTTCTTCACCAGGGAATTTGAGAGACTTCAAAATAATGAAGGACTGAAACCGATATGGAAGAAGGCGGGACTATACGATTACTTCAAAGCCAAACTGCCAAAGCCAGACTTTCTGAGGTGCTCGTATTTGATTAGCACCCTCACTCCGAGCAAAGAGAAAAAGGGATACAACACCTTTGTCCTCCCATCTCTCACAAGGGGCAATGAGCTGAAACGGTTCAGACTGACAAACAACTTGGTGAGGGAAGCTCTCGACATGAAAGGTATGCATATTCCCACCGAGAAAGAGACTATGGTCCCAGATAATATGAAGAACAGGAATCTGACGAAACTTATAAAAGACATGGTGCCAATGACACCAACTATTGCCATTCATTTGCGAATGGTCATGCAGCATTTTGCATTCCCTGCTCAAGAGAGGTTCACAATGCCACCCAAGAAGATATGGTTCAGTCTATACTTAGCAGATGCCTTCGATTTGACAATCAACATGCCCCACTGGATTATTGACCAAATCCACTTAGCTCCTCAACGGTGGTATAAGAAGCAAAAATTAGTAATGTATGGATGTTGTGCTCTCACAAGGATTGTTTACAGATGTTTGGCATATGATGTGCCAGTTCAAAGGGCACTTATTTGGACTAGGGTGCAAGAATTCCAACGTAGACTATCTACCGCAGGGCCTCCATCCAAGAAAATGAGAGGCACAGTTCAAATGCCCTGTGCACAGGCCCGCAGTGCGACACTGCCACCAGAGACAACTCCACGGCTTCCAAGGCGTGTGCAACACTTCACTATCAGATTACCAAGACATAGCATAGATGGACCGAATCTAGTGTTTCCTCCTATACCAACGGACTTAGAGTTTCCTCACGGCTTTACATTGGAAGATCTAACTGATGAAGAGGTAGCCCGAATAATCAATGCTACAAATTTAGAAGTGGAGGCAGAGCAGGCAAGCGGGCAGTAGACAGTCACAGACCAACCCCACCCAGTCCAACCAAACGTAGTCGAAGTGCAGGATGATGAAGAAGACGAACAAGAGGGACTGTCTGACGAAGAAGACCACGAATATGAGCAAGAAGCTCTACAGGAACTCGAGGGTGCCCCGGCTTATACGAAGCAATTGAAAAAGTTGTATGATATTATCAACCGAGTTCAAGAACAGCACAAACTATCCTTGACAGCAGGAAAAGCCCTCATGAACCAAATCCTTGAGGAGGAAGGTGTGGATGAGCAATACCGAGCCACCCTTGACATGATCTCTGATGCGTTGGGGGTATTGGAGACGATGCATACTGCTCTTGCATATTCATGACGATCGGAATGACGATACGGCAGACGCCCCCCTCGATCAGGAAAACAAATGAATGTATTAGTATCAAAACCACAGGGCACCACATCCACAACCACGGGCACTGCTCATACCATTCTTGACACTGAGGAAGCCCATACAACCAGTGCATCCCCGTCACCCCCCTTACCCCCTCTCCCTCCAACTCCACCACCTTCACCTCCCACTACCAATGTAACCACTACTGTCACAACCCCAGGGTCCACTTCCCATACTGAAGCACAGACCGTTAGTCAACCCACACAACCTACACAACCGATCTCCACCTCTCTTGTTTACACTACTACTGACTCTATAATTCTAACTGTAGCCACGGCAAACCCTGTTCCCCTATCAAGTATAATCCTTGCTATTGCCCTGTCTTTCGAAGAAGGTCTTGGCTGGAGTACACCAAAACAGTTTTGACGGTTAAAGGATGTGAAAAGTGGTTAAATTATGTGTACCTAGCACCTCCTAATGGCCAACCCACATTCAACTACATGATTTCAACCATCCGACATTGGGCAGTCAGGTTCAAGAATGTCCCAGATGTCATGGCACAGATGTGCCTGAAAATTTTTGAGCTCATGCTGGTTACATTCAGGACATTTAGGAATATCAAAGAACCTCATCTTTCGGCTATTGGATTTAATGAAGGGAATCAGGACCTTGTCTACGATATGAGCACCACACCATCCATTAACGTCGTATATGCGTGGCATGCTCGTATAAAGTATCTACCTGCCTGCTTCAAACAGACGTTTGAAGAAATGTTCATCATTATGATGTTATTATGAAGAATGGTACTTGGTCTTTATGTGATTTGCGTCTTGACAAAAAGGCCATTTGCACTATATGGGTAGACAAGATGAAAAGTAAACATGATGGAACAATTGATAGATATAAGACTAGGATTGTTGCCAAAGTTTATGCTCAAGAGAGAGGCATTCATTTTGATGAGACCACGGCTCCTCCATGGCAAATGACCATCGTTCATAGCAATTGTGCACTTTTAGCTCATCATGCTTGAAATGTACATCAGTTGGACATTGAAACTGCATTTTTGAATGGTGATCTACAAGAAGAAGTGTATGTATTCCAACTCCATGCATTCATCCAAAATGGGAATGAAAACAAGTGTGTAGATTGGAAAAGGCATTATATGGTTTGAAGCAAGCACCATGTGCTTGGTATGAGAAAATACATGCCTACTTATTTGCACATGGTTTTGAGAATAGTACAACTGAGAGCACCTTATATGTTAAGCGTGCAGATGATGTACTTTTGATCATTGTTGTATAGGTTGATGATATGTGTAGCTCAGTGATGAGTAGCACCTCCTTTAATGTCAATCTGGGAAGACGTGAGGATGGTATGATGACCTCGAGCAAGTGAAGGCACAAGTGCGTGAGTGAGAAGCACATAAACATGCACACACATACACACACACACGCACACAAGGTAAGACAAAGAGAGAGAAGCAATGGAGTTCGTTTAGATTACTTGAAGAGTGCTCATACAAGTTCAATTCTATTACAAGCTAACCTCAAAAATGAGCTCTCTAGCTCTATTTATAGTTTTTGACTAGTTTTTGGCCTTGTCCAGACCTAGTGTCCGGCCTAGTTAAAAATTAGGTTCTCTGGCTTATTTGGAGGTTCAAACGGAGTCTAAAAAATGTGAAAACTGATAGGTAGGTACTTCTAAAGCTCCTCAAGCTCAAGGACTCCTTGGCTTGCACAAAATGGAGCTACAAAAATATGAAATGGTATTTACAATGGTTTTTAGTGATGAAAATCACTATTTTTGTGGGGATTTCTTCTAACATTTTGACATACATTTCCTGGAGCTCCCTACTTGCTTCTTCTTCTTATGGGTCAATATCTTGGATATGCTTTAGCTCCATGAAAAAAATAAATGGCCTACTTGCCAGATCTTCATTGACTACTCTGTCTGCTTGTGCCTTCTCAACACTCCGACTCCCTTCGTTGACTTCCTTGTCTTGTGAGTCCTTCAGTTCCTTGGTTGCTAACAATGGTTTTTAGTGATGAAAATCACTATTTTTATGGGGATTTCTTCTAACATTTTGACATACATTTCTTGGAGCTCCCTACTCGCTTCTTCTTCTTGTGGGTCCACCTCTTGGATATGCTTTAGCTCCATGAAAAAAATAAATGTCCTACTTGCCAGATCTTTGTTGACTACTCTGTCTGCTTGTGCCTTCTCTGCGCTCTGACTCCCTTCGTTGACTTCCTTGTCTTGTGAGTCCTTCAGTTCCTTGGCTGCCAACACCCCCCCCCTCTCTCGCATTTGTTGTCTCTGACAGACCCTTGTTGAGTGGGTCGTTGGATGTAGTACTCCACAATGTCGGTGGCTAAGTGATGTTCTACTATTCGCAACCCTTTGGCCAAATCAGTGAGTAGGGCATCCCAGTCTACTGGCCTTGGAACTTCTGGATGTGGTATACGTAGCTTTTCGGAATGTAGGGCTTGTTCCACCGCAAATAACTGTAATAGATGAGATGGTCTGGGAATGAATATCTCGGAATGATATTCCCAGAACCCTGATTGCATAAAAACCATCCAATTTTCTAAATTCTATGCATCATTGAAAGAAACAAGCTCATTCTCATCACAAAGACTAGAGACAACCATTGCATGATAATTCAACGCAAAGCAAGCATTATGAGAACCTGCTGTTAGCAGCCGATGTGGTCAAACTATTTTTGTAATCATCATTCTTATGTAATAATGGAGATATCAGGAGTTTACAGAAAAGAAATTGTAATTTTCACTATCTTCTATTTTGGAGGTTCGGAACGGTGCTGGACCCTTATCCCTTTCTTACGAAGTACAGAGTTAAGTTATGCGGAGCGGATTCCGGAAGTAATGGATATGGAACGAACAGATACACAGAGCGGTGAAGATCGAAGTCTGGGAACGAAAGTCTGATTGTAACTACGATACTATAATGTAATCGTTGGTTCTTCCGAATTCCAAAATTATTAATCATAAAGTGAAGATTCCAAATACATTGTGTTTATGAATTGTTGTGTCTATACTCATTTACATTGAAGTAAAGGAACAGAAATGCATGTTTACGAGTATTCATATTCGTAAATCCTCATTCCCAAACCTGTATATTGTGTGCTGTTAATCTATCGGTTATAAGTGCGCAAACATATGGCGACCACGATGGGATGGGGTAACAGAACACCGCACAAAATAGACTGATGCCAACGTGAAGTGGCAAAGAGTACTTACAAAAGCCTCATCATCCCGATTATCTAGATGAATTTGTGCAACAGGCACTCGCAACAATGAAGTTGGAAGATATTCCTCTTGAGGAAGCAATCACTATTACAAAAGAAGTACAGTTTTGGGTGGAAATTGGAGTTTTACCCCCCAAGTTTTTGAAGGATCTAGTCTTTGAGTGGACGGATGATAAACTAGCTAAAGTATTGTGGCACAGGGAATTCAGTGGGACTGACCCGCAAAACCACCTACAGGAAGAAGAATACCCTGTAGAACAAGGTCAAAGTGACGACAACGTAACCTTGCCAGAATTGCAGTTAGCTTTAATACCCTTACCTCAAAATACTACCTTACACATGCTTGGTAACTTGATGGCGAACAGGCATCCACTACCAGTGCTAAATTATACTCATTTTTATGGGCGAGTGGATGAAGATCCAGATGTGCACGTATGGACATTTGAGAATCAGTACTTATGTAATCATCATAATCTGAATGATAATCAGCATAAATTTCAGGTGTTTCAAGCTACGTTAGTCGACGATGAAGTCAAATGGCTTATTGAATATCCTCTCAATTACTTTTCCGCATATGAGGAGTTGAAGGTGGCGTTCTTGGAATGATTTCGGACTGCAAAGAGTATTTCAAAGTTACATTCTTCACTTCAGTATATGTTGCAGAAAGGGACGATTGAGCAATATGCATCCAATTTCATATCTACATTGCAACAATTTCCAGCAGATAAGTGTTCTACAGAGGAAATGCTAACAAAATTCTTTGTGGATGGATTGCAGCCACCCATTAAAGAGAAGATCTATATGTATATGCTTGAACAATCTCGTACATTAGATCAGATAATCGATTTAGCAATCGGTATGGATCAGAAGATGCAATTTGCCAATTTGGGCTTGGAGAAGACTAATTTGGTATTCAGGAAGGGTGTAAACACAAAAAAATATATTGCCTATGGTGCAGGAATGCGGGCCATATTACGGCTGACTGTGTGCTTAACCACAGAAACAAAGTGTAGAAGGACGAAAGCAAGGGTATAATGATTACGAATCATCAGTAAATATGGAGTATTGTGAAATTCTACACGAATCACACATAAAATTTTCCTTAGGGGCATTGCTGGAATTAGTCCCCGCATTTCAGAGACAGTTATTACAACAACTGCGGAACAAATATATACCTTCTGACAATCTAGAACCTTCAATTTCAATGGTACGGAATGTGCTGGCCTGAATTGTGGATTATGCAGTACCAATGATTACAGTGCAATATAAAAATAAATTTATTCCAAAAATTTTGATTGATGGAGGTTCGAGTATCAATATCGCATCTACCACCACGTGTAAGCAAATGGGTTGGAACAGTATTTGTGAAGAGATGGATAGGTATGTACTTGAAGATGAAGAGGTGTTGCAAAATCTTTGATCTACACCAGCCAAATGAACTCTAGGAGTATATGGTGGGCCCTTCTAGCTTGCCAATGGATGTATTAGACACCCTATGTACCTTGGAAGATCACTCTCAAAAAGATAGATCAAAACAGATAAGTTGGAGTTAGCTCAAAGATGAAGAACTTGTTATTTTGGTTCATACACCTGTCCAGTGTTTTGCATAATTCTCTGAGCACAGCAGCAATTAGCTTAATTCCTATTGGGGAAGTCTAGTTAACTGAAAGAGCTAACTTTCAAGAGTAATCTCATAAAAAATAATTAACCACACACTGGGAATGATGTTTAACAAGTGATGACATCATCCCGATTTTCATAGGCTGCTACAATAATGAGACCAGTAAGCAGAAAAATGAGCATAACTCCAGATTTAAGAATCCAATGATTATGAAAAGTTTTATCTTATACTAGACAGTATGCTAAATCCAATAAGCTTTAAATCATTGAATTTGAGTAAGTACACACTGAGAAAGAGCTCTGACAAGATGAGTAAAAAAACTGAACAGACAGGGTTGACTTCAATTGAACATAACTAAAGATTCAAACACCCAAATGAAATGAAACTTGGTGAGCATATAGTAGAATTATAGAGCTACCTTTACCAAGTTAAATCACTGAAAATGATGCACCAAGCTCAGAGAAACCATCTCTGCAATCTGACTGAGAAAACTGAGATATATGGCAGTGAGTAGTACACTTGACAAGAACATGGAAATATGAACTCAAATGATCATGAAAATGAAAGTATATTGCTTGTAAAATACAATGGACCCACTGATACATATGTGTGCCTTGGAATCACACCTTGATATGGCATAAAGCTCAGTTGTTGGAGGTCTTCACATAGGTCTCTCTAACCATGGCTAAAGCTGCCATCTATTTATAGTTGAGTTTGGGAGGCTAACTTCCCTCAATCACTCTCCAATCAATTAGTGATTGATTTGATTCTCTATCTACCACAAATCACGAATTTTTGGCTCCTCTTTCCCTTTTTGATCAAGTGGACTCAACCACTTAAAATTCTTTCACTTTTACATTAAGTAAACTCTTCAAAAGTTACAAGCGGTAATTCACCAGTGAACTTTACATTGTCTTCATTTTAAGGCTTCTTCTATGACTTTGTGGGACTCAAGCCAATACTTAGGCTTGTCATAGACTTGCTCCAACAGTATTGACCTCGCTCCCCTCTTTGTTCGGATGGCAGTCCAATCAGGGATCCAACCAATAGGGCTGATTAAAGATATCCCTATTCGGATTGCACAAGTTCTCTTTAACATTATCTTTGTTGTACTGGAGCTGAAGGGGAACAATTTAGAATGCAACTTACTATTGGGCCGGCCCTCGTTGCATAATGCTAAAGTTTGTCAAAAATGGGATGAAAAGACAGTTACTTTTTGAAGAGGGAATGCAAAGTTTTCCGTTCCATTGGATGATGAGTGTGATTGTCTTCTGGAGCAGAAACCAGTGCTAGCAGAGCCTCCACACATGTTGGATGGTCTCGACGAAGATGAGGAACAACAGTTCTTGGAAGCCAATAGAGATCTACTCTCGTTTGGGGTCGTGGATGTGAATTTCGTCATAAGCTCCGAATGGAATAGTCCAGCAACAGTGGTGTGTACGGAACCTTCAGAATTGCAGGATGAGGAGTGCATCGAGTTGGTACTCAAACATCCTATGGAGGATGGCCCAATACGCATGGAAGAGGATTCCTTAGAGGTGGTCAATTTGGGAACTCCGGAGGAACCTAAAACAGTCTGAATTTGTTTGGAGCTTGCACCACAATTCCGAATGGCCTTGATTTCACTATTACAACGGTACAGGGATGTTTTTGCATTGACATATTCTGACATGAAAGGTCTCGATCCTAAGCTTTATCATCACCGAATATTGCTTAAATCAGATGCCACCCCAGTGATGCAACAACAGTATAGAATGAACCCAAATTTTGTAGAACAGTTCAAGCATGAGTTGGATAGATTGATAAAAGTTCGTTACATTGTTCCGATTGAGAATCCGGAATGGGTGTCCCCCATAGTGATTGTTTTGAAGAAAAATAAATAGTTACGAATCTGTGTGGACTACAGGAAGCTCAATGTGGTCACTGTGCCGGATCCATTTCCCTTACCGTTCTTAGACAACATGCTCGATGAGGTTGCAAGATAGGAAATGTATTCCTTCCTCGATGGATCTAGCGGCTATAATCAGGTCTAGATGGTGGATGCAGACATCCCAAAAATGGCTTTTATTACAAATTGGGGAGCCTTTGCATGTATTGTCAAGTGGTTCAGATTACAAAATGCACCGAGTACTTTCCAGCGCTGCATGCAACAAATCTTTGCCCCCTATCATACTTCATTTATGCATATTTTTCTGGATGATTTCTTTGTTTTGGACACTATGGCAGCTCATCTGGACCATTTATGAGCTTGTTTTGAGTCTTGTCATCAAGTGCACCTTTTTTTGAATCCAAATAAATCCACTTTTGCAGTGAACTGTGGTAAACTATTGGGTCATGTAATTTTGGCAAAGGGCATCGCAGTGGATCGGAACAAGGTCAAAGTTATCCTTGAAAGTCCTTCTCCCAAAACTCCAAAGGAGGTTTTACATTTTCTGGGTCAGGTGCGATGGCATGGTAGGCACTTAAGGGGTCTTGCCCATATAGCCATCCCATTAAACAAGTTGGCACATGTGAAACCAACAGATTTTGTCTGGGCACCATAAGCACAACGAGCGTTTGAACGCTTATGTAAAATGCTAGCCACAACATCGGTACTGAAAGCTCCGGATTGGACGCATCCATTCCATGTATTCGTGGATGCTTCAGATCCGTGCTATT
The DNA here is from genome assembly GCA_020310875.1 of Ceratopteris richardii. Classification (NCBI taxonomy): domain Eukaryota; kingdom Viridiplantae; phylum Streptophyta; class Polypodiopsida; order Polypodiales; family Pteridaceae; genus Ceratopteris; species Ceratopteris richardii. The sequence goes on from CM035406.1 coordinate 32,349,647, forward strand.
GGCAGTGTTTTGATGCAGAAGAAGGATCGAAATTGGTTCCTCCCGGTGTACTATGCGAGTCGGTAGCTTACCATGGCTGAACAAAATTATTCGACGATGGAACATGAATGCTTGGGACTCATTTACTCCATCAAAAAGTTTCAACATTACTTGTCAGGTCGCACCTTCACTTTCCATGTCGATCACAGTGCATTGTTATATTTGGTTAAGGAGCAGAATTTGGTAGGTCATCTTGCTCGATGGGTCCTGCTCTTACAAGAATTCGAATTTGATATTGTTCATCGCCCTGACGCTAGCCATGTGATTGCCGATTTTCTTCCCCGCATCGATCATGGAGAACCTCTTGATGGAATCGATGATTCTCTACCGGATGCGGAGGTTTTTTCAATCGTTGAAGTAGAGACTGCCCCTCTCACCTACCCTACATGGTATGAAGAAATGCTTAGTTTTATGGAGAATGGGGTTGCCCCATCGTATTTAAGTTTTGCAGCATGGAAAAAAACTTGGCCTTCGTAGTCGTCGGTTTACTGTGATTATGAGCCCATTGTATCATAAGGATTCCACTGGCATTTGGCTGCACTGTGTTCCCCCACATGAGGTGCAAGCCATCATTTCGGAAGCTCATGCTGGCGAAGGTGGCGGACACTTCAGTCATTCGATTACGGTGCAAAAAATTCAGCAATCTGGCTTATGGTGGCCAATGATGTATTCCGATGTAACACAAGTGGTACAGAATTTTGATCCCTGCCAATGCCCGAGGAACCTCGGGCAAGCTAGCACTTTCTATTGCACCTTTTTAGAAATGGGGATTGGATTTTATTGGTCCCATCAAACCCCTTGTTGCGCATATCGGTGCCCTGTACATTTTAACTTGTATGGATTACTGTACCCATTGGGCAAAAGCATGGGCAACGAAGCAAGCTACTGCACGGTTTGTCGCCTGAAAATTGTAGATTGATATTTTTCCTCATTAGGGCTTACTGTTAGAATTGGTTTCTGACTGGGGAACACATTTTTTGAATCAGTTGCTTGCTGAGCTTACCGCCACTTATAAATTAAGCATAAATTTAGCTCTCCTTATTATCCTCGAGCAAACTAATTGGCGGAGAGTACTAACAAAGTATTACTCCAAATGCTTCACAAATTATTGCTGGATTCCACAGATCAGTGGGAATTGATGCTTTCCACTGTCCTTTGGGCTTACAAAACTGCTTATAAAGTTTCCGTTGGTAACACACCTTTCAAATTGCTGTACGGACAAGAGGCTATGCTCCCCTTTGAATTTGTGGTACCCAGTCTCCGAATTACAGTGGTGAAACGATTGGTTTTGGAGGAGTCTTTCGCATATCAAATCGATCAATTGCCGCATCTGGATGAGCATCGTTATCATAGCTTTTACTGCTCCAGGAAGTGCAAACCCATCAGAAGCGGTGGCATGACTATAATCTCCGGACTAAAATTTTTTGCCCGGGAGATTTAGTCCTTTATTTTCATTCTAAGATGAAGCGCAAGATGGGTAAGCTAAAATTTTGGTGGACAGGTCCATTCTGGATTCATGAGCTATGCGAACCTGGCTCATTCTGGCTGGCTATGTTAACTAGAGAAGTTCTGTTGACGATCATTAATGGGTCTAAGCTTAGGCCCTATCAATGTTTCCGTAAAAAAAAAAAATCATGGGATCTAAGGAAAATTGTGGGATCTAAGCCATGATGAGCAGCTTAAATAATTAACATGCAAACGTACAAACCCTTAACGAATGGTGAGGGCTACAATGTTTCAAATCTGAGTGATGAGTTCTTATTTTACGAGCCAGCAATCAGCGTAGATTCACAAGTTATGATCCTTTGATCACTCATCATGATGTAGACTTGCAGTTCATTACACAGGCAAGCTAGGCATAAAAGGCTGCAAGCTCTGCCCGAATCCAGCTTATTTGGTGAACTTGCAAGCAGAGCGACTACAACGAGCAGAGCGACTACAGCGAGCGGTGTACGTACATCACACAGATATTAGCAAGATGGAAGTGTCATTCTTGGACTGTCACCTTCTCTACATTCCAGAGAAGTTATCACAGGAGCAGAAGGATTGGTTCGAATGCAGAGGACTCCTACAATGCACTATGCTAGATTGGCACAACATTAGATCTCACCCCCAAGCAAAGGAGATTGCTATGGAGAGAGTCCGACAGACAGAGGGTAATGACATCAATGCATAGGATATCATTATTCGTATAGGGCAGGAAGTGGTGCACTTGTCTGTGGACCTAATTGCTGACCAATACCATGTGGCTAAGGAGGGTATCACGACAAGCACGGAGCCTGTGTATGCTGCAGAGATTTGCGCACTGCTCGGCAAGCCATGTTCATGTGAATATCGGTTCACACAGTTGCCGGACGATAACCCGTTGAAGTGGGGTATGTCCCATCAGCTCTTTGCTTTGGTGAAGGAAGCGACAAAGACCCAGGTAAACTAGGCAAAAATTATTTTTTGAAAGTTGAAGAAGGAAGTTCGGAGATTTTTTCGATGTTTCAAATGAGCCGTTAATGTAGTGCTGGATTCTAAAGTGGGAGTTGTCTTTACCTTAGTCTTTTTGATTCCGGAGTACTTACCTCGAGAATACACAGTATGCTCGAGTAAAGTATTTTTATAGCTTCTAAAGAAACGAGCGATAGAGCGGAAATCTGAAGGGAACACTTCTCAGGATCAGGTTGAGACTGAGGTTGATGAAGAGGAGGAATCCAAAAGGTGCGAGGTGGAGGAGACTTGGAAGAAAGAAGCCGAAAGGAAGGCCATGGAAGAAGCCAAAAGGAAGTCTAGGGAAGAAGCAGAAAGGAAGGCCAGGGAAGAAGCCGAGAGGAAGGCCAACGAGGAAGAGGCAGCACGAAATGAGGACGAGGCAACATGAAATGAGGAAGAGGCAGCGCGAAAGCAGGAAGAAGAAGAGAGATCCAGAAAGCAACAACAAGATCAAGATGGTCGTTTCGGTGAGTCTTCGAGCCGAATAACACTACTATATACATTTTAGGAGTGTGGTCTGATAGATAAATAGAAAACAACCAAAGGCAAGATGAAGTTACCCCCACTCTAGTCCACAGATGTGATATATCCGTGGATGTATAGTAAGGAATATGTTCGATGAGAACTACTTGGAGATTTGGCTCATGGTTTAGCATGGAGTTCAATGAAACTGGAGGATTCCCAACACAAATATAATGCCATGGTAACGGAAAAAGATAAAGGTTTGTAGAGTGGGAGCAGATGATAGCTCAGATCAATCAACTCCAAGAAGAAATAGAAGCTGTTAGAGCTGAGAATACAGATCGAGTCAGCCGGGTTAATGAAGAACTAGTTGATGAGTTAAATGAGACATTGACAGAGAACAATACTAAGTCACTGTGGAGGAAAAAGCAAAATCGCTCAATTGCAAATAGAGATCGGTCAAATGCAAAAATCCAATCAGAAGCTAAAGAAAGGAAATAAAGAGTTAACTACGAAGCTGCAGAAAGCCGAGCAAGAAGTACAAAAGTTAAAATTCAAAGTTAAAGATCAGAGTGGTGAAATGAAAAGGCAGAGTATTTCGACTGCGGAAGTGGAAGAAAGACTGGCGGTCTAGAATTCAGAGTTTACAGCATTGGAAGAAAAGCTCCGGACTGTTCAGGAAAACTTAGATGCAGTACAGGCACAGGTTGCAAGAATACCCGAGTTGGAAAGACAAGTAGGGCAGTGGAAGCAACATTGTGCAAGTGCCAATTTGGTATTGGAAGATAAAGAAGTGGAAGTAGATAAACTTCAGAAATCTGCTACAATTTCGAAAATCACTTGTGAGACCAAACTAGAAGAAATGTCAAAGACTACTACAGAAACTATAACTAAACTATCAGATGTAACATTAGCCTTTGATAAATTGTTAGAAGGGTTTCAGTAGTGGATCCCCAAACTAGAAGCTTCTACTGTTAGTTATAGAAGTGCTAGTAAAAAATTATCAGATCCTAAGGAGTTTTTTGAAGCTGAAATTTATTAGCTAAAGAAAATCTTAGAGAAATGTTCAATGAGTTGTGGTATGACCTAGAAAGGATCATGTTTCCGAAAATGCACAATAATGATGATGATCAGTAATTTTGCATATTTGTAATTTGTGGGGTCGGATCCACCGTGCATGCCAGTGTTAGCAGTCAATGTGGTCGAACTACTTTATAATCATCATTCTTATGTAATAATGGAGATATCAAGAGTTTTCGAAAAGGAAATTGTAATTTTCACTATCTTCTATTTTGGAGGTTCAGAACTATGTGGAATCCTTACCCCTTTCTTACGAAGTACGGTGTTAAGTTATGCGGAGCAGATTTTGGAAGTAACAGATACGGAACGAACAGATATGCAGAGCAGTGAAGATCGAAGTTTGGGAACGAAAGTCTGATTGTAACTACGATACTGTAATGTAATTGCTGGTTCTTCCGAATTCAGAACTTATTAATCGTGAAGTGAAGATTCTGAATACATTGTGTTTATGAATTGTTCTGTCTCTACTCATTTACATTGAAGTAAAGGAACAAAAATGCATGTTTACAAGTATTCATATTCGTAAATCCCCATTCTTGAACCTGTATATTGTGTGCTGTTAATCTATCGGTTATAAGTGTGCAAACACTGCACAAGTATGATATGATATAGGTGCATCTATTTTGCTATCTCACAAAGTTTGCACTAGCATTTAGGTATGGTTTTTGCCTCTTCTATGTCAACCATCTCATCAACAAGTGCATCATGTAAATCTGCATTAGAAATGGAATGATCTACATCATCATTTGAAACTTTTAAGGGCTGAGAAATTTCCTCATTTGGACAACCACTTGACTGGCCACCTATAAAGACAACAAAGTGGCATACACATCCTTTGAGCTAACAAATGTCTCGTTGGTACATGAAAGTAAGGGATGACTGCATCTTCCACCAAAGCAACATCACAACTAACCAAAATGTGTTTACTTTGTGGATGATATATATGATAGCCTTTTCTTTCAAAATTGTACCCAATAAAAATACATTTAACTACTTTATCGTCCAACTATTTGTATTGTTGTTCGGGGAATAATGCATATGCGAGACAACAAAAAAACATGCACATGAGCAACAAAAGGCTTGGGATGATACCAAGCCTCATATGGAGTGATGAATTGTAGTGCTTTGGTGGGACACCTATGAAGTACATATGCTACATACATAACAAACTCAAGCCATAAGTTATGTGGTAAAGCGTGACTTTTAACCATACACTTTGCCATTTCAATGAGAGACTTGTTCTTTCTTTGAGAAACTGCATTTTTTTGAGATGTATAGGGAAATGTACATTGATTTTTTATCCTATTCTCAAACATTTAAGCCAAAAGTTCATTAAACTCAAAAGACATGTATTCCCCCCCTTTATGAGAACAAAGGAATCCCATTTTTCATGCTGATAGATTTTCAACGATAATCAAGAAATGTTTAAAGCACATAAGCATTTGGTACTTTGCTTTTAATGGATAAACCCATGAATTCCTTGAAAATTCATCAATGGAAGTCATCACGTATAGGTAGTTCCCAAATGAAGATGTATGCATAGGACCATATACATCACTATGAGCAAGATGCAATTTATGTGCAACTCTATCTCAACCATCTTTTGGGAAGGAAAAATGTTGCATTTTGACCAAAATACAACCTTCAAAGACATGTTTAGAAGGTGCCTCAAGTTTGAATAGAGAGGAAACCATATCGAATTTTTGGAGGCAAAGCAAACTAGAAAAATTCATATGAAGAAAGCATGCATGCCAAAGCTTTGCATATTAGATAGCGTGAGAATCATGAGTTGCACATGTTGAATCATTCACAGATTTTCCATAGTCTATGAAATATATAACCCATGACATAAAATGGTAGAATAATAATAACACCATCATTCAAGACAACATGAATCTATCATCAACAAATTTGAGAACCAAGCGAATCTTGGCTAATGCTCAAACATATCACAAATTCCTCTTAATAATTCACACATATAAGCCATCTAACATATACACATACACATACACATACACATACACATACACATACACATACACATACACATACACATACACATACACATACACATACACATACACATACACATACACATACACATACACATACACATACACATACACATACACATACACATACACATACACATACACATACACATACACATACACATACACATACACATACACATACACATACACATACACATACACATACACATACACATACACATACACATACACATACACATACACATACACATACACACACACATACACATACACACACACACATACACATACACATACACATACACATACACATACACATACACATACACATACACATACACATACCCATACACATACACATACCCATACACATACACATACACATACACATACACATACACATACACATACACATACACATACACATACAAATACACATACACATACACATACACATACACATACACATACAGATACACATACAGATACAGATACACATACACATATACATACACATACACATACACATACACATACACATACACATACACATACACATACACATACACATACACATACACATACAAATACACATACACATACACACATACACATACACATGTGCATGCACATGCACATGCCGATCCGCATGCACATGCCCATGCACATGCGCATGCCCATGCATTGTGGAAGATGCTATTCAGCCATTGCTTTCATGTACTAAGGAGACATTTGTTAGCTCCAAAGACATGTATGATACTTTGATGCCTCTTTTTACAGGTGGACAGGCTAGTGCTGGTCCTAATGAGGCAACTTCTCAGCCTTTGCAGGTTTCATATGATGATGCAGATCATTCCATTTCTGATGCAGATTTACATGATGCACTTGTTGATGAGAGAGCTGATATTGAGCAGGCAAAAACTATGCCAAAATGGCTGGTGCAGACTTTGCATGACAGCAAATTAGATGCACCTTTGTCATATCGTACTCGTTCAGGCTCTCATAGTGCCTCCCTTGCATCAGATTGCTATGTTATGGCTGCATCTAATCTCTGTGATGAGAATGAGCCTGTTTCTTTTGATGAAGCACAAAATTCAGAAAATTGGATGGCTGCTATGCAATCTGAATATGATGCTATAATGAAGAATGGTACATGGTCTTTATGTGACTTGCCTCCTGGCAAGAAGGCCATTGGCACTAAGTGGGTATACAAGCTGAAGCGTAAACCTGATGGTACAGTTGACAGGTATAAGGCTAGGCTTATTGCAAAGGGTTATGCACAAGAAAGAGGCATTGATTTTGATGAGACCTTTGCACCTACATGCCGTATGACTATTGTTCGGAGCATTTGTGCACTTGCAGCCCATCATGGTTGGAATGTACATCAGTTGGACATTAAAACAGCATTTCTGAATGGTGACTTGCATGAAGAAGTGTATGTTTTTCAGCCCCGTGGCTTTGTGCAGAAAGGGCATGAAAACCAGATTTGCAAGTTAAAGAATGCATTATATGGTTTAAAACAAGCACCACGTGCTTGGTATGAGAAGATACATGCCTATCTGATTGCACATGGTTTTGAGAACAGTCCAACTGAAAGCACCTTATATGTTAAACGTGCTAATGATGTGCTTCTGATCATTGTTGTCTATGTTGATGACATGCTGCTCACTGGTCCTATTGAGACACATATTGCTGATTTTAAGGCTGATTTGCATGCCTCATTTGAGATGTCTGATTTGGGGCATTTGCATCACTATTTGGGCATTCAGTTTATGCACGTTGATGGTGGAATGGCTTTGTGTCAAACGAAATATATTGACATATTATTGCAGCGTTTTGGCCTTGAAGACTGTAAGCCTATTGCCACTCCTATGGAGACAGGTTTACGATTGAGTCTTCATGATGTTGGAGATGCATTTGATGATGTTCTCTATCAGCAGGCTGTTGGATGCTTGATTTACTTATGCATTACTCGGCTAGATATTCAGTTTGCTGTCTCACAGATGAGCAGGTTTATGCATTGCCCAGGAGTCACGCATTGGAAAGTGGTTAAGCGCATCTTTCGCTACTTGAGTGGTACTCGGCTACTTGGGTTGTTTTATCCCAAGGGGGGATCACTACCGCCAGATTTGCATGCTTTTTCTGACTCAGATTGGGCTGGTTGCTATGACACTCGTGTGTCCACCAGTGGTTTTTGCTTCATGCTTGGTAGCTCATGTATATCTTGGTTGAGCAAGAAGCAGCCTACTGTGGCCACTTCCAGTTGTGAGGCTGAGTATAGGGCAGCTTTCATAGAGACTGTTGAGTGTGTGTGGCTCAGACGCCTTATGGCTGATTTGGGTGTTGGCCAGTCTTCTGCCACCACCATCTTCACTGACAGTCAGAGCGCATTGGCAGTTGCGAGGAACCCTGTGTTCCATGCTCGCACTAAGCACATTGAGGTGCATTATCACTATGTCAGGGAGAGGTTCTCTGCTGGGGAGATCAGCTTGGCATATGTGCCCACGCAGGAGAACATTGCAGACCTTTTCACGAAGGCTTTGCCTACGGAGAAGTTTGAAGCTTTCCGCAAAGCTTTGGGCTTACTTCCTTTTGTGGAGTGATTTCCACATAGCTTGGCACTTCCTTATACATGAGTGCCAGCTCCTTGTTCACCGCATCACTCCCAGGGGGGATTTGTTGATATATTTAGGTAGTGATGTGTGTGAAGACTCTAGGACCGCCAGGGAACTTTTTTCCCTCTTTAGGAGGTTTTTTTCCCCGAGCTTGTATATACGCCTATTGCCCTAATGGGCTACTTATCTTTGTACATTCTCTAGTAATACATTCAGTATTGTGTGTTTGTGCTCCAAGCTTCTTCTTCTTCCTTCTGTTGTTCGCGTGCTTCCACAGACGTCTATCTCCAACAATATCAAGGTGTGATTCCAAGGCACATATATGTATCAGTAATTCCATTGTATTTTACAAGCAATATACTTTCATTTTCATTATCATTTGGGTTCATATTTCCATGTTCTTGTGAAGTGTACTACTCACTGCCATTACTCTCAGTTTTCTCAGTCAGATTGCAGAGATGTTTTCTCTGACCTTGGTGCATCATTTTCAGTGATTTAACTTAGTAAATTTAGCTCTATAAGTCTACTATATGCTCAGGAATTTTCATCTCATTTGGATGTTGCAATCTGTAGTTATGTTCACTTGAAGTGAACCCTGTCTGTCATTTTCACTTCTCTGTCAGGTACCCGACTTTTTCACTCACCTTGTCAAAGCCATTTTGCAGTGGTTAATTATCCAAATTCAATGATTTAAAGCTTGTTGGATTTAGCTTACTCTCTAGTATAACCATACAAATTGTCATAATCATTGGATTCCTACAATTTGAGTTATGTTTATTTTTGTGCTCATCGGTCTCAAACTATAGCAGATCGTGAAAATCAGGATGATGTCATCACTTGTTAAAACTCATTCTCATTGTGTGGTTTATTATTTTTGATGAGATTACTCTTCAAATTTAGCTCTTTAAGTTATCTAGACTTCCCCAAGATTAATTAAGCTAATTGCTGTTGTGCTCAGCGAATTATGCAAAACACTGGACAGGTGTGTGAACCAAAATAGCAAGTTTTTCACCTCTCAGCTAACTCCAACTTATATGTTTTGATCTATCTTTTTGAGAGTGATCTTCCAAGGTACATAGGGTGTCTAATACATCCATTGGCAAGCTAAAAGGGCCCACCATATACTCCTGAAGTTCATTTGGCTGGTGTAGATCAAGGATTTTGCAATACCTCTTCATCTTCAAGCACATACCTATCCATCTCTTCACAGTGGTATCAGAGCAAGGTTGGACAACATGGCAGATGGATTTCCTTCATCAATTGACAAATTCGACAGAGGTAACTACTCAGCTTGGTCATTAAGAATGGAAGCTTATCTCCAAGGTAGAAGTTTATATGGTTATGTGGCTGGAGATGAAGTTATGCCAAGTTTCAAGAACAAAAGTCAACCAACAAAAGAAGAGCAAGAAAGATTGAGCACATGGTGCTCCAAGGATGCACTTGCAAGGTCTTATCTCGTCAACTCTATCTCAGATTTTTTGTTGCCTCACATTAGAAGTTGTAAGACATCTCAGGAAGTGTGGGATGCACTTGAAGCTTTCTTTTCTTCAAGTACCAAGGCTAGGAAGCATCAACTATGGCTGGATTTCACAACTCTCAAGAAGGCTCCCAAACAAAATGTGATTGATTTTGTCACAAAGCTCAAGGACATAGCAGATCAGTTGGGAAGCATTGGAGAGGTAATAGATGAAGAGCAAATTGTAAGGCAGGTCATCAATGGCTTGAAGGCAGATGACAAGTGGGAAGCACTCACCACGGCTATGGATTTGTACATGGACATGCATGTACGTGATTCCAATACACTCATTGGACAACTACTTACTCAAGAGGTAAAGCTTATGAAAAATGGAGAAAGCTCTAAAGGTAATCAATCTTTAGCTTTATACACTGATAAAAGCAAGTCCAAAGATAACAAAGGAAAGTCAAAGAAAGTGGATGATGAAGCAGGTACATATCAAGCTAACTATGCAGGTAGAGGAAGACATGGCAGAGGTAGAGGAAGAGGAGGTAGACAAGGCAGGGGGAGATCCCAAGTCTCCAACTCATGTTCTATTTGTGGATTAACTAATCATACAACTGAAAATTGCTTTAGGAATTGCAGGAATCAAAGAGGTAGAGGATACAATAGAGGAAGTTATGGCTACTCAAGAGGAAGTGTTGAGCGCAGTATGGGCACCCAAGGACCGACTAGACAAGGAAGCCAGCGGAGAGAGTCAGAACAAAGTGAAGGAGTAAGTAGACAAAGCAGTCGACGCAAATCTGGCAGATAAGCCCTTCAAATTTCTTCCAAATCAACATCTTTTAACAATGATTCTTATCACTAACAATCATTGTAAATATTTAGACTCCGTTTAAGCCCTCAAATTGGCCCTAGAACCTAATTTTTAACTAGGCCGGACACTAGGTCTGGATAGGGCCAAAACCTAGTCAAAAACTATAAAAAGAGCTAGAGAGCTCATTTTTGAGGTTAGATTGTAATTGAAACGAACTTGTAAGAGCATTTTGAAAGTAATCTAAGAACTCCATTGATTCTCCCTCTTTGTCTTGCCGTGTGTGCGCGTGTGTGTATATGTGTGTGCATGCTAGTGTGCTTCTCACTCATGCACTTGTGCCGCCACTTGCTGGAGGTCTTCATACCATCCTCACGTCTTCCCGGATTGACATTAAAGGAGGTGCTACTCATCACTGAGCTACACCAAATTTTGGCGCCGTTGCCGGGGATCGAGCTTTGAGGACGAGCGTGTGATGGTAAGACGTAGATTGTAGACGTTGGCGTTGTAGGTAAGTTTTCTACTTTTCCTATTTTTCCTCTTTCTTACTTCACCACCATCATCACCATCATCATCTTCACCATCTTCCACCTCCATTTTCATCATCGCGAAAATTTCAGTTTTTTGACTATATCCCCATCTCCACCTCATTTCCCTCATTTCACTTGTGAGAGAGAGCGAGAGAGCGATATTGCATGTGTGTTTTCTTGCATGTTTCTTGAGCTTTTTGCAGGACCTTGTTGAACCACCATCCCCAGCTTCCTGCGTAGGTACGAAACTCGTCGAAACTGTCTCGCAGTCGCCGCCTTCTGTCCATCGCGATTGACAGAAATTTTCACTTGTTGGTAAATCTGAGTGTACCACAGTGGACTAGAGACCCTGCACACCACCTTTCCACCAAAATTTTTGAAAATCTGGCAAAATTTCAGTCCATCGCGATTGACAGCTCTGTCCATCGCGACTGACTGCCTGTCCATCGCGACTGACTGCCTGTCCATCGCGACTGACTGAACCCCCTGTCCATCGCGACTGACTGAATCCCCTGTCCATCGCGATTGATTGCCTGTCCATCGCGATTGACTGAACCTCTGTCCATCGCGACTGATTGAGTGTCCATCGCGATTGACTGAACCCTCTGACCATCGCGATTGACTGAACCCTCTGTCCATCGCGATTGACTGAACCCTCTGTCCATCGCGATTGACTGAACCTCTATCCATCGCGATTGATTGAGTGTCCATCGCGATTGACTGAATCCTCTGTCCATCGCGATTGACTGAACTCCTGTCCATCGCGATTGACAGCCCTGTCCATCGCGATTGACAGCCCTGTCCATCGCGATTGACAGCCAATTTTAGCCAAATTTTTTAGGGTTTGTTAATTGAAGAGTTGGGCTAATTTTGGGCACAAACATTTTACTCTAGAGCACATTAGGAAGCTTTAGGAAAACAACTTGGGGAAAACCTGTTGCACAGTGATCCTGTTTGAACCCTGTCTTAACCCTAGAACCCTGAACGGTCACAACTTTTTCATACGAAATCCATTTTTTGAGCTCTAGGGCTTGTTGGAAAGCTTGTGGGATATACTACACGCCCTCAACTGTTTTTTATGAAGATAATGCATTGATTTTCAGATAGGGTATTTTGAAGTTGACCATACCCAGGGGGATCAAAGTCAGGGGTCTTTAGAATTGTTCTCTTAAAAATCACTATGCAAGCTAGTGTATGTGCTACAAGAATGAAAATCATTGGTTCTGTCATTGGAATTTAAATCTTAAAGCTAACTGTGGAACTCTTATAGATCTATTGAGAGCATCGAAAGGCGTTCGAAGCAAGTGTAAGTGCAAGCTTGGGAACATACTTCCTGGGCACTCAAGGGAAACCAAGCAGGAAACAAAAGGTTGGAAACCTTTAACCCCTCTGTCAATTCATAGTTTAGGCTAAGAACGACGAGAGGTAGGAGTAAGTCAGGGCAACGATAGGCAGTTATCAAGTTGAAGACTACCTAAAAACTCAAGTTCAAGCTAAAAATCTAACCTCTGTACTGTCGATAACATAAAGGAAAAGAACCTAACGTGGAACGATCAACCTGAAAGCACGAAGAACATTCAAGTATTCCTGACGACGTAATATCAGACAAGACCTTAAACACGAGAAATAACTAAAAAGAATCAAGTGACTAATATAAAGTAACCAGCAACGAGGTTGTACTCTGGGCAAAGAATTGGACTACTTAGATAGGCATATGAACCTTAGATCAGGACGACATCTAGCAAGGGAGAGACAAAGCCTTAGGTCTTCAGAGGCTAGTGTTAACCACACTGCTAGGTCTTGGGCCCAGCAGTTGAGCCACCACTCGTACTACCCTAGCTCTGAGACCAGTGAGTCAGAGATGTCTCAAGGCATGGACAGACCTATGGGAAGTTCAGGAGTGCCTTACTTGTACAGGGTAGAAGGCCCTTACAAAACACAGCTGGAGTACCTTAGGACCAACCGATTAGGTGCCAGCATCTATGAGGACGGCTTAGGAAGATCTGTGATACAGATTAAGAATCTTGATCAATCCATTGGACTAGAGCACCCAGCAGTCAAGTTTGAAAACGGTGCATACCTGGACAAAGAAGGAACCATATACGTAGTCACCAGTCACCCAGACAGGACAGATGAATTTGGGAATGTAATCTCAGAGGCGGACTTAGGTGACTTGGAACAAGGAAACATGGGTGCGGAACCTAGAACCCCCCGAGGCAAATCTGTTCTCACTAGGATTATCACGCCTGAGTGGGTTCCCCAAGACAACAAGAGCATAGAGTTGCTCCTCAATCGAGAAACTGATGAAGCCTTTTGGAGGTATAAATCTAATCAGCCAACTGATATAGGAACTATCATGATCTATGAGTTTAAGGATCCGGATAGCCCAGGTAGAGTGACCTACTTAGATCACACTTCGGAAAGGATCTTTGTGGTGACAGAAAATGATAGGCATGCTTACACTTGGAAGGGTGAATTCATTTTCCCCCAACCAAGATTGAATGTATCCTATGGTCACCCTGGTGCTGGAACATCCCAAGCTCATGGAACTCAAAGAGACAGAAGTAGAGATAGACCAGAAGTAAGCTTTGGCAACCCAGTGGGCAGAGAAAGAACGAGGACGGAGACGAATCGAGTAGAACCTGAGATACTTAGAGCTCACAGGAACCAAAGAAATGTGGATGGATTTCCTCTGCCGAGACCTAGAGAGCACACAAGAACTTTGAGACCAACCCAGCTAGTTAAGTCCATGAAGAATTACTTTGATGGCACAGGAGATCCCTATGATCATGTGGCAGAGTTCAAGCAAGTCTTGAGAGCTGAACAAGTGCAGGATCTATTCACGCAGTACAATGCCTTCGGTCTAACCCTTAGGAACACAGCACTTACATGGTTTCAGCCATTGGATGAGCGACAGTTCAGGAGCATAGACCAACTCCTAGAGGCATTTATTATTGAATTCTCTAAGAGTGGCATAAGACACAATACCTCCTCGCTGATTCATAGCTTCAAGCAAACCCCTCAAGAAACCGTGAGACTTGCAGGAAGAAGATTTAGGCAATATCTTGAAAGGTGCCCTGTTTCGGAGCTACCCACACCTGCCAAACAAGTGGCCTTATTCCTTGATGGATTGCTGAGTACGAAATTGAGATCCTATGTGTATCTGAAGGACCCTAGGACTATAGAGGAGTGTGTACGCATGTGCATTGACATTGAAGATAACCTAGGGGAAGAACTAGAGCTTTCCAAAATCTACAAAGATTCAGATAGTGCATCTAGTCACTCTTCCACGCAATCCACATCAATTGAGGAACTCGCAGAGAAAGTGGCCCAAAAACTAGGCGTCTCTAGCAAACAAATTCCGAGGTTTACCCCAACAAAGAGGTGCTATACATGCGGTGGTGACCATATGGCAAACGTGTGTCCCATTATGGCTCAGCCCCAAGTAAATCCTAGTAGCCAGTACTGCACCATAGAACGGAGGTACACCAATCACACCGCACAAGATTGCCCCTACAATAAGCAAACAGTTAGGCAAACTTACCCTCAACCCTATCCACCGCAGGGAAGATACCAGAACCAGTACCCTCCACAGCCATATGGCAGGCCACAGCAACCCTATCAGCAACCATACCAAAACCAACAAAGACCTCAGCCTGTGTTAGCACAACAACCCCCAGCTCCAGCCAATGTGATTCAGGTAAAGTATGCTGTTGCAGAAGAAAACCTGAATAGAGCTATAGTCCCTGTAACACCACTGCTTTCTGAAAGTGATCCTAGTGACCATAGCTTTGATTCTACACATGTCGATAGTCCCCAGGCTTACTACATGCAGTCTCTAGAACATGGTGAGTCCTATTACAGTGAAGAGCCAAATGAACCTAGTTGGGAGTCAGATTATACAAACGTCATGTATACAAACCCCAACCCTAGACCCCAACCTAGGCAGGTACGACCACCATTTCCTAGAGGACCATGCTACCGATGTCAGGGAGATCACTTCATTCGTGATTGTCCCTTACCTCCACCTACACAAACTCAGTCTGTGATGATCCAAGGCTTTTGCCAAGACTGTGGAAAAGAGTATCTCTTATGAGATTGCCCTAAGAATCCTAATAATATGCCAAAAATCACGCCTATCAACGTTATTGGGTTAGTGGTAGATTCCACAGGAAGTGTCACTTCCACTGCACCAGTGCAGGTAGTCACTAGAGCTCAGGCATTGCAGCAAAACCAAGAGGCAAGCCAGGAAAAGAGCCCAACAGCTAGTGAAACTGAGAGCATAACCAAGAAAAGGACTAGAGCTTGGAGAGATAGCCGTGAACGTATGAAAAGGCAATGGGCAAAGAAGATGAGTGAACTTAAGGAAAGTCTACGCGAAACCAAGGCTAAAATCATAGAGATCACATCCCAACCGCACTCTCACACAATCCCACCGCTACCATCCCCATCACCCTCCATCCCTCCACCCTCTAATACACCCCACGTAACCCACCCACCACCCCAAGCAGGATCAGTATTAGCTGATCCCACTCCCGAGGACCTAAACATGATGCTTAAAGCATATCAGGCCAGAATCCAAGAAGGGCCAACCATAACCGATCATGAAAAATGCTACCCTAGAGCCGAGCTAGAGCTTGAACGAACTAAAATTTGTGCCAAAATGGTGGAATTGGCTCAGACCATGTTTGAGGCCAGCCGCCTATTTAACATTTCTAGTTCAGCTAAGACGCAGTTACACTTTGATGGACTGCTAGAAAGAATAGAGAGGCTAATTGCACAATCAGAAAAGGAACCTATCCCTCAAAGAAAGGACAGGGCAAGAGAACGGATAAGCCAGCCTCTTCAGGAAGCCCATGTGCCTCCTCAAGAAGCTTATCTTCCCCCCCAAAAGGCAGATGAGCCTCCCTTGAAAGCTTACGTACCTCCACAGGTTGCCTACATTCCTTCTCAGGGCGTGTATGAGCCTGCTCGGAAGAGTAATGGAATAAGTAATCCTCCCCAGGAAGCTTGTGCTCCAGCCATCTATGAGAACAAGGAGAGAGTCAACGATAGAATAAGCCCTCCTTCCCAGATTGCTTATGTGCCTAATTCTACGGAGCCGGACACTTCTTCTTCTATGAATCGGTTTGCACCAGACTTCCTACTAGAGATTCAAGAAGACAAATGGGATAACGAAAGTGAAGTCGCCCCTCCTTTTGAACTTGTGGATGATGCACACGATCAATTCCCACAAGACATCCCATCTATTTACGGGGAACATGAGAGTACTCAGTCTCACGAGAGATTGGACTTTGAGTCTAATTCCATACAAGAGCTACCCCACTTCACAGGCCCATGGGAAGCAAAGTCCACGTGTATGAGAGCACCCACAGTCATGGTAAGGAACGACGACTCAGTCATATCAAGGAACACGGAGGTAGTAAAGAACACCAAGGCGCAGCGCGATCTCACTTTGGAAGAACTGCCTAAGAATAGACCAAAAGCGCGGAAATGTGTAGCCAGTCAAGTGACTGAAGTTGCAGAACCACGTTCCCGAGTAGGATCCCATAGGACAGTGCCAGAAATTCCCTTGGACAAGATAGGAGATATGTGTGAAGGTGAAGAAGGGAACACCTATCTTCCCATCACCTACCAAGAGTACACCACCAAGGCAATTTTGGACTCAGGTGCAGCAGTTGCTATCGCTACCACCTCCCTATGGAAGCGTTGGGGCAAGCCAGCACTCAGACCAACGAGAATGAAATTGCAGATGGCCGATGGTTACATAGAGAGGCCCCTAAGATTGCTAGAAGGCATAACTCTCACCACTTGTGGTGTTGAGTTTGAGCATAGCTTTGCTATATGTGACTTCAGCAAAAATCATGCCTATGAGATGATTTTGGGAAGACCCTTCATGCGACAGTTGCAAGTGGTACAGGATTGGGGAACTAATTCCTTGTACCTGCAACACTTAGGTGTTACGACCAAAGTAAATCTCAAAGATTACTCTCATAGAGATGTACCTCCTATCCAGTGGAATCCCATCCATAGAGCCAAAGACGATACGGAATCTGTGCATTCCATAGGGTCAGGATCCTCATGAATGCATGAAGACACTCACTTATGGATGTGCAAAGTAGCAGTGGAGGAAGAGAAGAGAGAAAAGGCCAGAGAAACAGGTGCAAACGAAACTCATAGACCCATTCAAGACCCAGCCTATGCACCTGTAGTCTTCCCTGACGAGGAATTTGAACCCCATGGCTGGGCAGAAATTTTGCCAACCATGGACGTAGCCATCAATGAAGAACAATGGACCCCTCACTGTGATGAGGATGGCTACGATATTTCAGTCTTCTCCATAGAGCCAATCATGGGAGAGGCAGTTCTAGAAGAATGCAAACCTAGCCCTGATGCATTTGAGGATGCAAGTGACTCCGATCTCGAGTCAATCATTATGGACCCACCATTTGCATCAGATGAAGAATACTTCCATGAAGTAGAATTTCAACCCCAGAGGCATGGAGAGCTTACAAACGATGTAAGATTAGCGACGCATGTAACCCCGAAGGAAGAAGGGAAGAAACGAAAGAAGAGAGAAGTCTCACCAGAAGAGGAAGAATCTTTGTTTGAGGTCCCAGAAAATTTTAAGAAATATGAGATAGACGACAGGAGAGTCATGATAAGAATGCCTAAACGAGAGGCACAAGTAGGAGAGGACTATGATAACAAAGAAACCACCAAGAAAATAGTAGTGGCCCTAGAAGAAGGAGAGGAGAGATGCACGTACATAGGCCATGACCTAACAGAGGAAGAAGAGCATGCGTTAATTGCCTTGCTAACAGAATACAGAGATGTATTCGCTTGGAGTTACAAGGACTTGAAAGGTGTTGACCCTGACATATGCTCACACACTATCCCCATGACTTCAGACGCTAAACCCTCTAAGCAAAAGCCTTATACATATAACGATAATTACGCTGCTAAGATCAAAGAAGAGATAGATAGACTGGTCGAAGCTGGATTTATCTATGAAATTGAGCACACTGAGTGGGTATCACCCATCGTAGTGGTGCCCAAGAAGAATGGCAAACTGCGCGTGTGCATTAACTTGAAGAAGGTTAATGCAGCCACTATTCGAGATAACTATCCGCTTCCCATCACAGAACATCTCTTAGAAAGAGTGGCAGGCAAGGAAGTGTACAGCTTCCTTGATGGATTTTCGGGTTACAATCAAGTAGCCATAGCTCCAGAGGATCAGCATAAGACAGCCTTTGCCACAGAATGGGGCATTTTTGCCTTTAGAGTAATGCCATTTGGGCTTACCAATGCACCAGCTACCTTCCAGAGGCTGATGTGCCATGGGTTTAAGGAGTTCCTGAGGAAGAGTTTAGAAGTCTATGTTGATGATCTTTGTGCTCATTCCAATATTAGACAAACCCATATTCCTGAACTCAGACAAATCTTTGACAAATGTAGAGAATATCAAGTCTGCCTGAACCCAGAAAAGTGCGTTTTTATGGTCAGGCAAGGCAAGATTCTAGGACACATAGTGTCAAAGAATGGCATATCTACCGACGAAGAAAAAGTGAGAGCCATAGCAGAGCTACCTAGGCCAAAGAATGTCAAGGAAGTACAAGCTTTCATGGGGCACTGTGGTTATTACCGACGATTTATACACATGTATGCTGTCATTGCAAAGCCCATGTACGGACTTCTGACAAACTTTGAGTGGACGGATGAATGTGAGAATTCCTTCCAGGAGCTTAAACGAAGATTGTGTTCAGCACCATTCTTGACCACACCAGATTGGAATAAGCCATTCCATGTTCATGTTGATGCATCCAATTATGCTATTGGATGTGTGCTTGCACAACCTACTGGTGAAGGTAATATGGATCTTCCAATTGCCTATGCCAGTAGACAATTGAATGCGGCTGAACGGAATTACACCACTACAGAGCGAGAAGGATTAGGCATGGTATATGCAGTTAAGAAATTTAGACATTATTTTCTTGCAAATAAGTTTAAATTTTTTACTGATCATCAGGCATTGTTATATCTTGTAAACAAGCCATGCAATACAGGAAGATTAGTAAGATGGTTTCTCTTGCTAATGGAATATGATTTTGAGGTTGTGGTAAGAAAAGGGAGGACCCATTTGAGAGCTGATCATCTTTCTAGGCTCACATCGGGAGAAGCCCCACAAGGAGTATCAGATGACCTTCCTGATGCTTACTTGTTTAATTTGGAAGTGGTGCCGCAGTGGGCTAAGCCATTAGTACCAGTATTGACATACGGGCCTAACCATCCAGTGGTAAACACACGAAATAGAGAGGTTGTAAAAGCCCAAAAGTACCACATCATGGCAGGAAGTATGTACAAGCACACAGATCAAGGGATCTTGGCTTGTTGCGTAGAAGAGGATGAGTACTCTAAATGGTTGCAATTAGCACATGTAGGTGCACTAGAGCAACACCATTCAAAGCAACAAACTTTACAGACCCTAAAGAGACTCAGAGTACATTGGCCAACTATGGACGCTGATGTCCAAAAGTTGTGCAAGGAATGCCCAATCTGTTGCACAAAACCACCTGTGGAACACGCTACTCTTTATCAAGTATCCATTGTGCCAGATTGGAGCGAACCTCTAGTATCCTTCCTGAGGACAAACACACTCCCTCCAGACATGACCCTGGCTAGGAAAAGGAGTTTAGAACAAGAAGCCCTGGATTACTCACTCATTGGTGATAATCTATACAAACGTGGTAAAGATGGTTACCTGAGACTGTGTGTCCATGAGAGTGAATATCATAAGATCTTGGAAACTGCTCACCAAGGTGTAGCAGGAGGACACTTTGGACCAGATCGGGTGATCAAGGCAATACTATTTGCGGGCTTCTGGTGGCCTACCCTTCACATGGATGCACACACCTATGTGAAACGGTGTGATGTCTATCAGAGGACTCAGTATCCTATACGCAAAGATGAGATGCCACTGAAACCTATGATGGGTGGACATGCATTCTCTAAGTGGGGAATAGACTTCGTAGGTCCTATTAATCCCCCAGCTAAGGGTTCTCATGCGGAATACATCATTGTGGCAACAGATTATCTCACCAAGTGGGTAGAGGTAAAGGCTACGACAAAGAACGATGCTCAGACAACTGCTAAATTCTTGTTTGAGAATGTGTTCACAAGATATGGGCTACCTATAGAACTAGTAAGTGATAGAGGCACTCACTTCTTGAACGAAGTGATTGAAAACCTACTCCAAGAATTCCTGTTAATACACAAGAAGTCTGCCCCCTATCACCCTCAAGCTAATGGACAAGCTGAGAGCACTAATAAGATTTTATGCAATGTACTGACAAAATTAGTGAACACTAAACGCTCTAATTGGGACAAACAGCTACACCATGCTGTTTGGGCATACCGAGTTGCCTACAAAACGGTACTCCAAGCCACCCCCTTTCAGATGGTATTCGGCCAAAACGCTGTGTTACCCTTGGACTTCTTGATCCCTACATTGAGAGTAGCACAAGAGCACGAATGGACAGGTCATGAGCTCTCCTTTAGGATCTTTGACCTTGAACGATTAGGAGAAACAAGACTGAGAGCAGCTGCAGGAATCTATGCAGCTAAGAAGAGGCAGAAGGCATACTTTGATGCCCATGTGAAGGATAAAGGCTTGAAAGCAGGAGATCTAGTCTTAGTCTATACACTGAAACAACACGCGAGGAAGCTAGAAAAGAGAGGCTACGGACCTATGATCATTAATAGGATCTCCACAAGTGGAGCTGTGCAATTAGCCACATTAGAAGGTGATGTTCTCCCTAACTATATTAGCGGATGCAGAGTCAAGTTGTATCAGGAACCCCTCACGGAGGAAATGCTCAGCCGACTCAACACTGCTAAGAAACGCAAAGAGGAAGAAAAGCGAGTTCGAGAAGAAGCTCAAGCAGAAGCTTTAGAACGCATCAGGAGGATGAAGTTACGAAGGCAAGGTAGAGATCAGCCTAGAGCGAATGACTATGCAGATCAAGGATATCCTATGGCCATGTGTGAAGTTGCAGGAACAAGCTCGCATAGGATAATTGATAGACGTCCTTTCATAACCCTAGATACAGGACAAGGAAAGAGTGCAAGGAACGTAAGAGCCTTGATTGACTCAGGCGCAGCCACTAGTGCTGTTAGAGTGTCTTACTGTCAAGAATTACAGTTAACTGTCAATCCTGTGGAAGCATACCTCATAGGATTGGGAGGAGTGGAAACCCCTTGCATGGGCGAGGTGGAACTTCCCCTCTACATTCATGATGAGACAATGACAGTTAAAGTACTAGTGTGTCAAGATGAGGACCTCACGGAACCCCTTGTCTTGGGTCAAGACTAGATCTATGACCAAGCAGTCAACTTGAACCTAAGAAATGGACTTCTTCAGGTATGGGTCAATCATAGTCGAATTACAGTAGAGTTAGATAATGGAGCACTCAAGGAACTAGGAAAGGCACAGACTCCTGGTCCTTCCAGGAGTACACATGAAGATGACCATGCTGTTCTTGTCCAAAACTATGTGTTGCAGAGGAATGATGGTTGCAAAAAAGGAGTCAGGGATGCAACGGAACTCCTTTCTTTTCCAAAGGTCAGAAGGAGGCAGCAACCAAAGGTGGATCAAAGGCAGAAGAAGCAGAGTACTACCTATGCCAGAAATCAAAAGTACCTGCGCAGCAAAATATCTCAGCAAGTAAACCAAGTGTGGGTGCGGAAAGGCGAACACCCGGTTGCACTCAAGCCAATCACACGGGAAAAGCCTCTTATTAGTAACCAACAACACGACACTAATAAGAAGTCTTTCAGAAATTCTTCTGCTAACGTGAAATCTATTTGGGTGCCCAAGAAGTCGATGAAGGCTAGCCCACAATCAAGAAAACTTTGGGTGCCTAAGGCTTGCTTGCGGGCGCAAATAGCTACACCGAAGCCACAACCTATACAGCGTAACCCATTCACTCGCACAACCGGCATCCACTCGTTTTCAACACTCACGAACACACCAAGGCCCATGAGCACGAACAGAATCATTTGTAAATGGGTCCCTAAAAGGCCCCATGTTCAAGCTGACACACCTATAAAGCTCTCGAGAGTCTCTACGGAACCACGAGCAAAACCAATCCACTGCATTTGGCAGCCCAAGACTTGTAACAAACCCCCGGACCCTGATTGTAAATCCATGACCACCTACTAACCGCTTCACTCTCACATCACATCATTTCGCTTAGCTCTTAGGTCTACCTAACTCCTAACTACACACACTAGCACCGAGCACTTATTAACCCCTAACCACTCCCGAACTTTAAGTTAATGTTGTAACAAGGGACACCATGTCATTTTTGTGTCCATTGCAATGTTAACGTTTATTCATATATTCTCACAGAATCAGCTACGACATTTTTAACATGGCGGAGGCAGCAGGAACTAGCTCGCACACAGAAACAAGCCCGCAAGTGGTGGACTTGGACAGTTTACCCGTTTTGCCTGAGACAATTGAAAGACCAGAAGAATTGCAGGCCGTCAAAATCATACCTATTGCGGACCCTCCGCGTGGCCACACCATGCCCGTGGGAAAGACTTCACATTGGTTTACCGAGGTGGTAGGACCCTTGGGTGAAGGAACGTACCTATGGGAATCAGAGTTGGACTTCAATGGGAAGCAAGGCAGATACCATTTCTTTACAAGAGAATTTGAGAAATTACAAAATGCAGAAGGTCTACGTCCGATATGGGAAAAGGCAGGATTGAGTGCCTATTTCAGTGCCCGACTCCCAAAACCTGACTTCATGCGATGCTACTATCTCATCAACACCTTGACTCCAAACCAGAACCCAAAAGGTGCAAGCTCATTTGTGATTCCATCTCTGACAAAGGGGAATGAGCTCAAGAGGTTCAGGCTATCAAACAATTTGGTGAGAGAGGCTCTAGATATGCGCGGAATGCATATTCCTACAGAAAAGGAAACCCTAGTACCGGATTACATGAAGAATCGAAGTCTCACCAAACTCAAGGACATGGTATCCATGACGCCTAATATTGCAATACACCTTCGCATGTGCATGCAACACTTTGCTTTCCCGGCGCAAGATAGATTCACCATGCCGCCCAAAAAGATTTGGTTTAGCTTGTATCTGGCAGAGACACAGAGCCTCACCATCAACCTACCCCACTGGATAATTGATCAGATACACCTAGCTCACAAACGCTGGCCGCGGAAACAGGTTTTATATGGTTGCTGTGCTCTGACAAGAATCATTTATAGGTGTTTGGCTTATGACATTCCGATCCAACGGGCCCTAATGTGAAATCGGGTTGAGCAGTTTAGAGGCAGGACATCCACTGGACCCCCTTCTAAGAAGATGAGAGGCACTGTCCAAGTCCCATGTGCTCAACCACGTGGAGCCACCCTAACACCAGACGTCACCCCTCCACCCCGAAGAGTCCGACCATTCACACTCCGACTTCCAAGACGCAGCACCGATGGTTCCACCTTGATATTCCCTCCCATTCCAACCGATCTTGAATTTCCTAGTGGTGCACCTTTGGAAGAACTCACTAATGAAGATTTCGAGCAATTATTACAAGATGTAGAGTTGGAGGCAGAAGAGGCACAACAAGCGGAAAACGTGCAAACGCAGGCCACAACCTCCCAAGCACCTGTCACACCTGTTGAAGTGGATGCCGAGGATGACGGAGATGAAGAACAGGAGGATGATGAGGAGGATTATGATCAAGAGCACCAAGAGGAGCAACAAGAAGTGCCAGAACTTGTAGGTGCACCAGCATATACAACTCAACTACGAAGGCTATACGGCACTATCAAAGCAGTACAAGAAAGGCATCAACTCTCTCTGGTATCAGGTCAAGCTTTGATGCAAGAAATGCTATCAGATGAAGGGGTGGACCAACACT
The DNA here is from genome assembly GCA_020310875.1 of Ceratopteris richardii. Lineage (NCBI taxonomy): Eukaryota > Viridiplantae > Streptophyta > Polypodiopsida > Polypodiales > Pteridaceae > Ceratopteris > Ceratopteris richardii. Next base: position 32,374,075 of record CM035406.1, read on the forward strand.
TCATTGACACCCTCAAATTAGTGTCAGACTCTTTAGGAGTTCCGGAGGCTGTCCACACCGCAGTCCGCCAGTCCGTAAGGTACGACAAACGCAGAGTGGACACGTTACCACGAGCAGGTAAGACTATCAGGATACCCGTCACAGAACCAGAAGTACCCATTGAGACCACAGCCACCCCCACAACCACCACTGACCTCTCCGCCGAAACCTTCGTTCAGACATCACCCATCTCACCCCAGCATCCTCCATCACCACCTTCTCCACCCCCACCACCACCTCCCACCTTGGAAGAAACGACAGTCATCACCTCTACCTTCACTTATAACCCATCCTCATTCAAATCATTCTCATTTCGAGAACCCACCTCACAAGACACCCTCTTCTCCTTCGTCACCAATCCCTTGTACACTTCGTCCCATCTATCCTCTGAACCCATGACTGGCCATCCCATAATTCCAAGTGTAGTTGGAAACCCAGCACCCACAGAAGGCACCCTGTGTTTCCCGACCTATCCCTGATGGAGAGTGTTAATCTCCAAAAGAACAAGTTAACCTTGAAGTTAGATCACTTCTATATCAAGGTTAACCTTAGACTCCACCAAACTTAGAGAATCTTCACCAAATTATCAGAAAATTGATTATTCTGAAAATTTCAGTTTCTTCAGGAAAGTCTGCTGCAGATTAGTCACTCATTGACTAATCAATCCTGTAAAGTTTTTGATAAAACTTTGCACAACACTTCGCCTTAAGGTTGCGCAACTTTACCAAGTTAAATCTCTCAAAAAGATTAAGTATACACTGAGAAATGTGTGAAACACTTTACCTATGTCTGAAAGTGCTTCTCTGCAATGGCGACTTTGACACCTGCAACTTCTTAGCACTGGTTCTCCCAACTCTGAACCCGTTTGATCAAGATCTTCTAGCCATAGATGGCTTACCTTCCAACTTAGATTTTGAGCCCTCACTTGTGTAAAACTTTACACTGTAGACTGAGCAATGATCATTTCATTGAAGATGAAATGTGCGCCAGATTTCTCGACTGTTAGAACATTCTCACATATGAATGTTCCTAATCAAAATTCTCACATCCTAATTACAATTAACCTCTCAAATTCTAGCCATAGATAGATTAGCTATGGACTTAGATACGTGCAAAAAGATTTCTCAAAAGATTAAGCACAGAAGGAGCAGACAGCAAAATATCGGGCGCAAAAATTCTCGATTTCTCAGAAAATTTACATCTAAGTGAGGATGGACAATTCACTCACTTTTCATGTGTCAAATGACACTAATTTCTCTCTCCCTATTCTCAAATCTCTTCTGCTCTACTTGCCCGACATTTTCCAACATATTTATAGATGAATATATACAAGTGTATGACTAAACAAAGGTATAAGTCAGCTAATGTACATATGTGTACATATCTTTGAGTTTTCTGAAAATGTCCTTCCTTCAACCATCTGACTTTGTTTCCTTCTTGACTCCTTGACTTCATTTCTCCATAATCCTTCAATTGATGATTGTCATGCACCAACAGCTCCCCCTCAATCATTAATTGAGGTTCTTTTCTATCTTCTTTACTCCAGCCATATCCTTGAATCTTTGTAGTTTTGGTCCATCTAGACTTTTAGTCATCATATCTGCAACTTGATCTTTTGTGGGAGTGTGTATGACTTCAATCTCTTTCTCAATGACCTTCTCTCTCAGAAAATGATACTATATTTCAATATGCTTAGTTCTAGCATGAAATACAGGATTAGCTCTTTTGCAGCTTCCACCATACCTTTATATTCTGCCTCTGTAGATGACAAAGCAACTGTATGTTGCTTCTTGGAACACCATGAAATCAATTTGTCTCCTACATAGCACAAGTATCCATGTGTTGATCTTCTATCATCCACATTACCTGCCCAATCTGCATCACTATATATCTTGATTCTTGTATCTGAAGTAAACCCATAGTACAACCCTTCTCTGAGTGTACCCTTGATGTACCTAAGTACTCTTTGTCCTGCAATCCAATGTTCCTTTCTAGGACAATGCATGAATTGTGAAAGCACACCAACTGCATATGATAAGTCAGGCCTTGTCAATGTAGCATAAATCAAGCTACCAACCAAACTTTGATAGAGTTTCATGTCTCTGAACTCTTCTCCTCCAAACCTAGACAATTTATGGTTCACTTCCAAAGGTGTAGGTGCAACCCTGCAATCTTCCATTTTAAATTTGGTTAGCAAATTTTTAAGATACCTTTCTTGGGTCACATATACTCCATGTTGAGTATAAGAGATCTCCATTCCCAAGAAGAATGATAGGTTCCCCAAATCACTGATTTTGAACTCTTTCTCCATCTGCTTCTTGATCATTTGTATCCCCTTATCATCTGTTCCTGTAAGTATTATGTCATCAACATAAATACACACATAAATGAACCCATCTTCACTTGCTTTGACTAGCAAGCTACTATCTGCCTTTGATGCTTGAAATCCAAGATCATTCAAGAATTTCACAAGCCTATAATTCCAAGCCCTTGGGGCTTGCTTCAACCCATACAAAGCTCTCTTGAGCTTACACACATAATTTGGACTCACTTGATCTTTGAACCCATCTGGTTGCTCCATGTAGACTTCATCTGAAATGTAACCATTCAAGAAAGCATTTTTAACATCTAATTGAGACAACTTCCAACCTTTACAAGCAGCAATTGCAATGAGTGTCCTGATGGTTGTCATCTTTGCCACAGGACTATAAGTCTCATCATAGTCCACTCCATATGTCTGTGCATACCCTTTCACAACAAGTCTAGCTTTGTACCTAGACACACTTCCATCTGCAAATCTCTTTGTTTTGTAAACCCACTTACATCCAATAATCTTTTGACTATTAGGTTTAGGAACCAAATCCCATGTTTGATTCTCTATCAATGCATCATACTCCTCTTGCATAGCATCTTCCCAATTCTTCTTCCCTTTGGCTTCTTCATATGTAGAAGGGTCTTCATCTGCTTTTACCAAATAAGCATAATCTTTAGTAGTCAAGAATGAAGTGTCATAGCTATACCTTGTAGGTTGCCATTTGTGCCTAGATGATCTCCTAACTTCTGCACTTCTTGAGGTCTCTGGTTCATCACATTCTGGATCAAACCTTGGCCTCTCTTCAACTTCAATCTGCACTTCATTACTCTCACTTTCATCAAGTAATTGAATCTTTGCTTTACCTTTCCTTTGTTCCACTACTTCTTCATCATCTGCATGTACATTATATTTACCTGCATACCAAGTACCTTGCTCATCAAATGTAACATCCTTGGATACAATAAATTGCTTTGTGGATGGACTCCACAACCTGTATCCCATTTGCTTATCATCATAACCAATGAATACATACTTCTCTGCCTTAGGCTCCAACTTATGCCTCAATTGAGATGGCACATATGCATATGCCAAGCATCCAAATATTCTGCAATGATCCAAGGTAGGTTTCTTACCCCACCAAGCTTCATATGGTGTCATACCCTGCAAAGCTTTACAAGGCAATCTATTAACCAAATATGTAGCTGTATTAACAGCCTCAGCCCACAAATAATTTGGGCAATTCTTTTCTTTCATCATGGACCTTGCAAATTCAACAAGAGTCCTATTTCTTCTTTCTGCTACCCCATTTTGTTGAGGAGAGTACCTGCAAGTAACTTCTCTCTTTATACCTGCATTCCACAAATAATCATTGAACTCATTTGAAAAATACTCTCCCCCTCCATCTGACCTTAGTCTCTTCAATTTTTGACCTGTAATCCTTTCTGCATATGCATGATAGTGTTTAAATGTATTAAACACTTCTGACTTTTCCTTAATCACATAAATTGTGATCCACCTGGTAGCATCATCAACATATATGACATAGTATCTTGAACCATTTATACTAAAGTCCTTTGAAGGACCCCACACATCTGTATGCACCAATTCAAGTCTTTCTGAGTACATAAATCCATGCTTGGAATAGGATTGCTTATGAGCCTTACCTAATTGACATGCCTCACATCTGTATGTCATGTGTTGACCTGCAATGTTGGGCATTCCAAGCACTGAATCATTGTTAATCATTTCTTTGATACCTCTTTCATTAAAGTGTCCAAGTCTTTTGTGCCAAAGATCCAACTCTGTCACCTTTTGCTCTCCATATGTGAACATAGCATGTCCAACATTTCCTTGTACCTTCAATGTGAAAAGCCTTCCTTCTTTCTTTCCTGCAATAACTTGTTTATACCCTTGACTAGGGTCTTCCACATAAACTCCATCATTGGTAAACCTTACTTCATAACCTTTTTCCACAATTTGACCTACACTGATCAAATTCTTTGGAATTGTGGGAACATAAAGTACCTTACTCAGAAGAGTGCTCCCATCCTTAGCCTTGACTGAACCAATTGACTTTACCTTATGCTTTGTATTATCACCTGTCTGTACTGTATGATTGATTGCATTATGATCTAGGTCAGTCATCAAAGCAATATTTCCACTCAAATGATTACTACATCCTGAATCAATATAAAACACTCTCATGTCCTCATGTGAAGTTTCACATGTATTCATAATGAGAGTCGAATCCTCCTTTTGATCTGATGCATAGTTGTAGTAGGTGTTATTATAGGATTGACTTTGGAAGTTTCTTCCACCACCTCTTCCAAAAGAATTCCTACCACCTCTACCTCTGAAATTTCCTCTCTGAAATCTACCACCTCTTGCTCTTTGATTAAAGTTCTGATAGTTACCATTGTTTTGATTATTATGCCAACAATCATGAGATAGATGATTGGTCTTACCACATATCCAACAAGCTCTTGCATTCTCTTTGTTGTTTCTGCCTCTTCCTCTACTTCTGCCATTTCCTCTTCCTCTTATGAAGTTTGCTTGGTTTGATGTACCTTCTTCTTCACCTGATTGTTGCTTCCCTTTGTTGACTTTCTTCTTGTCTTTAGAATACATTGCATGACCTGCACTCTTATCAACATCTCCTTTGATATCATTCTCAAAAGTTAGCATATGACCTAACAATTGATTCAAATCAGGAGTAAAGTGATCTAATGAAAGTTCTGTAGATAAAATGAAAGGCTTCCATTTCTCATCTCCTCTTAGTCCTGTGAGTATTTGTCTTACCAATTTGTCTTCTTCAATATCTTCATCCACTGCACCTAGAGAATCTGCAATGTCCTTCATCTTTGTCACATAATCAGAAATTGATTGTGAGGCCTTCTTCTTGAAGGTAGTAAACTCTGCCCATAGTGAAGCCTTCCTTGATTTGGTTGTATTTTGGAAATGCTCTTCCAAAGCATTCCAAATGTCACAAGCACTTTCAAGTCCTCTAATGTGAGGAAGCAAATAGTCATTGACTGCCATGTAGATGATGCTTCTTGCTTGAGCATCCTTCTTCATCCAATTCTTCAAATCTGCAAGCTCCTCCCTAGTTGGAACACTAGGATCTCTGAATTCTGGCTTTTCTTCATCTCCTGTGATATATCCTATCAAATCTTTGCTCATAAGGTGAGCTTCCATCCTCATAGACCATGCAGGATAGTTCTCTCTATCCAACTTTTCAATTTGGAGACTATCTCCCATCTTTACTTCACCTGTAGCTTCAAATCTTTAACCTTTACAGATAATAAGTGTACCTTTACTTCGAATGTTGCTCCTTCTGATCCTTTTGATGCTCTTTGTATGTCTTCCTTTGATCTTTCTTCAACCTTTACCCTTCTACACCTTCATGATGTAAAGTTTTGTACTTCTGCAATAGTCGGAGTCTTCTTCACTTCAATTTTGACACAACCTGCTCTGATACCACTGATGGAGAGTGTTAATCTCCAAAAGAACAAGTTAACCTTGAAGTTAGATCACTTCTATATCAAGGTTAACCTTAGACTCCACCAAACTTAGAGAATCTTCACCAAATTATCAGAAAATTGATTATTCTGAAAATTTCAGTTTCTTCAGGAAAGTCTGCTGCAGATTAGTCACTCATTGACTAATCAATCCTGTAAAGTTTTTGATAAAACTTTGCACAACACTTCGCCTTAAGGTTGCGCAACTTTACCAAGTTAAATCTCTCAAAAAGATTAAGTATACACTGAGAAATGTGTGAAACACTTTACCTATGTCTGAAAGTGCTTCTCTGCAATGGCGACTTTGACACCTGCAACTTCTTAGCACTGGTTCTCCCAACTCTGAACCCGTTTGATCAAGATCTTCTAGCCATAGATGGCTTACCTTCCAACTTAGATTTTGAGCCCTCACTTGTGTAAAACTTTACACTGTAGACTGAGCAATGATCATTTCATTGAAGATGAAATGTGCGCCAGATTTCTCGACTGTTAGAACATTCTCACATATGAATGTTCCTAATCAAAATTCTCACATCCTAATTACAATTAACCTCTCAAATTCTAGCCATAGATAGATTAGCTATGGACTTAGATACGTGCAAAAAGATTTCTCAAAAGATTAAGCACAGAAGGAGCAGACAGCAAAATATCGGGCGCAAAAATTCTCGATTTCTCAGAAAATTTACATCTAAGTGAGGATGGACAATTCACTCACTTTTCATGTGTCAAATGACACTAATTTCTCTCTCCCTATTCTCAAATCTCTTCTGCTCTACTTGCCCGACATTTTCCAACATATTTATAGATGAATATATACAAGTGTATGACTAAACAAAGGTATAAGTCAGCTAATGTACATATGTGTACATATCTTTGAGTTTTCTGAAAATGTCCTTCCTTCAACCATCTGACTTTGTTTCCTTCTTGACTCCTTGACTTCATTTCTCCATAATCCTTCAATTGATGATTGTCATGCACCAACAATCCCCCAATACGGGTACCTCCATTCCATGACCCTCACTTCCCATCTGGCCCCTACACCTCTTTCAACCTGACCGCGCCACCCCAATACCCGTCCGTTGTGGAGCAGTTCACCCGCTCTCCAATGTTTCCGAGGCACATTTCTCCGATGTTCGCAACGACATCAATTTACACGAACACCACACTCACTTCACCTACCATACCCACCTACATGGTAGCCCCTGTACACACCACCTTGTCTGACCCAATGGACATTTCACCAACCATAGCACCTCTCCCCACAATTCCACCATCTTCCCCTCCCTTGCCCCCCACCTCACCACTCACATCATTGGCACACGCAACATTCACTACCCCCCTACCCAATCCCACCTCCCCTGCATTTCAAACTTTTCCCCTTGCATCTCATAATGTAAATAGCACGTTCAACACCTTACTTCAGTGTGCACATCAATTGCAACAAGAGTACCATCAATTGGAAGAACGCACTACGGCACTCCAAGCAGAATCTCAACGTCTACAAGCTAGAGTCACCACTCTTGAAGCTGACTACCAGACGCTCCTAGCCGAGCATACCACCCTACAGCAGGCTCACTCCGAACTGGAATCAAAGACATCAACAGTAGATGACCAAGCAGTCAAAGAACTAGAAACAGTGCTTCAAGCGCAAATGATCTCTAACGCTACACTCAGACGCAACATTGGGCTATTAAGGAAGCATATGGCCGCAGCACTAGAAGAGAACAAACGACTTCAACAACAAAACCAAGACAACTTTGAAGCGGCTATGGAAGGAACCGTAGGAGCAACCGTTAGCCCTACCAGATATAGAGCAGTCCCATCGGAAGACATTCGCATCTTACTTGAGGAGCATGCAAATTTCTTGGAGTCATATGAAAAGCTAGAGACTGAATGTGCAGATCTCAAGAAACAGATAGCCAGTGTCCCCACAGCTCAACAGGAGCCGGTAATCTTGCAACACTCTACAGAAGAAATGGAGACCCTCCGGAAACAGGTGGCAGAACTCCAAGCACGCCTCCTCCCATATGAACGGCCACCCTCGCCCATTGAAGAACCAGAACCTGAAACAGTAGTGGAAATCCCCGTCGATGACAGCTATGAAGAGCCATACGAGCCTATGCCGACACCTGGTGGTCGAACTACGGAAGAAGGACAAGACACGTTAGAAATTCAAGTTCCAGATTGGGTCAAAAGGGTCGAGAAAGTGGGTAAGACACATGATGATCGTGTGGCCGTGCAAATGCAATCTCTCACAAATCTGGAAGAAACTGTCCTTCGGTCTTCCTACTTTCAAAATTTATCCCATCAACGGTTAATCACAACATCAGAGTCGCAATACATGCCTTATTTTGTCTTACTACATGATTATAATGCAGAAGTCAAAAGACATACAGGGAAGGAGCCCACATTCGCCACTCAATTTGAGATAGGAAATTTACCGACCGATGCACGTGCTGGATCGATCTTCCAACCTAATTGGTGTGCACGTTTACTCACCGATTACCCAGAGATGATGAGTACTTGGGCAACCATGCCACTATATATCAAGTATAATCCATGCTATTGTCCAGTGGTACGTCGCAGATCCTGGCAAGCATTTGCAATCAAGGTACGCAACAATAAAGAATGCTCGGCTTGGGTTAACTACCCATATTTTGCTCCACCTCGAGGGACCCCAACCGTAGCCTACATGATATCAACAATTCGGCACTGGTCTACACGTCTAAATAATGTACCCGACATAGCAGCGAAAATGTGTATGAAACGCAATCAGAGGGGAAGTCCTGTGGAAAATTTGGCGGGAGCGGTGTGCTCTCAACTTCGGCGACTCCCCCAGGGAGTGGTCGATTGAAAAATCTCTACTCCTCCTCGGCAAAAGGATTGTCAACAGTAAGAAATCCCCCCCCTTCAGGCACCATCAAGTCCTCCTTTTGATCAACAACAAGCTCAAACCCAAGTGGGTCCCGCATGAGGGCGACGAGAGGGTGATCAACCTTCTTTGTAATGCAACCTAGGAATCAACCAAGCTTCCCCTGCTTTGTGGGATTTGGGGGGTCCCGTGGGCACTAGTCCCCTTCTATTGTACCTTTGTTTATTAATTTAATTCAAGTCCGGGAGAGTAGGCTATTGCCGAACTTCCTTTATATTAAAAAAAAAAAAAAAAAAATGTGTATGAAGATATTCGAGCTCATGACCATTGTCTTCAAAACCTTTCGGAATGTCCAAGCTCCATACATCTCTGCCCCTGGATTCTCTCAAGGCAACAAGGATTTAGTCTACGACATGAGCCAAACCCCCTCGGTCACTATCATCTTTGCTTGGCATGCACGAATAAAGTACTTGCCCGCATGCTTCAAGCACACATTTGAGGAAATGTTCTCTACGGGAGTCTGGGAATACAATTCCGAAATTTTCATTCCCAGACCCACACATTTGCTACATCTATTCGCAGTAGAACAAGCGATCCATGCAAATCAGTTACGTCTGCCACATCCGGACATTCTAGGACCAATTGATTGGGATCGTATGATGACAGATTTGGCCAGAGGACTACACATACAAGAACATCAGCTTGCCACTCAGGTTGTGGAATATTACATCCAACACTCCCAGCAACAAGGGTCTGTCAGGGATGACAGACGCGAGAGAGGGGGGGGTGTTGAGCGCAGTATGGGCACCCAAGGACCGACTAGACAAGGAAGCCAGCGGAGAGAGTCAGAACAAAGTGAAGGAGTAAGTAGACAAAGCAGTCGACGCAAATCTGGCAGATAGGCCCTTCAAATTTCTTCCAAATCAACATCTTTTAACAGTGATTCTTATCACTAACAATCATTGTAAATACCATTTCATATTTTTGTAGCTCCATTTTGTGCAAGCCAAGGAGTCCTTGAGCTTGAGGAGCCTTAGAAGTACCTACATATCAATTTTCGTATTTTTTAGACTCTGTTTAAGCCCTCAAATTGGCCCTAGAACCTAATTTTTAACTAGGCCGGACACTAGGTCTGGACAGGGCCAAAACCTAGTCAAAAACTATAAAAAGAGCTAGAGAGCTCATTTTTGAGGTTAGATTGTAATTGAAACGAACTTGTAAGAGCATTTTGAAAGTAATCTAAGAACTCCATTGATTCTCCCTCTTTGTCTTGCGGTGTGTGCGCGTGTGTGTATATGTGTGTGCATGCTAGTGTGCTTCTCACTCATGCACTTGTGCTGCCACTTGCTCGAGGTCTTCATACCATCCTCACGTCTTCCCGGATTGACATTAAATGAGGTGCTACTCATCACTGAGCTACAGGAAGGTTCAACAATTACCACGGCAATTACAACAACTACAATCATTCAAACTATCAAGGAGGCTACAAAGGAAGGAGAGACTACAATAACTACACAGAAGACTCAAACAAAGAGGATCCATTATTGATCATGAACATGGCTATGCCACAAGGTAAATCTGATGAGCATGTTTTCTACATAGATTCAGGTTGTTCAAATCATGTGTCAGAAATGTGGCACTCCTATCAGATTTAGAAGATCCAAGGAATAAGCATGAGGTACAAACAAGAGATGACACAAGACATCGTGTGGAGAAAATAGGCAATGTCAAAGCACCTGATGGAAACATCAACCTACTCAGTAAGGTACTCTATGTCCCTACCATTACAAAGAATTTGATAAGTGTTGGGCAGATAGTAGAGAAAGGGTTGCAAGTGAGGTTCACAAAGGCAGGAGCATTTGTTGAAGATCCAAGTCAAGGATTCAGAAAAATTGCAAAAGGTGAGAAGACAGGTAGATTGTTCACATTTGAATTACAAGACACTAGAAACATTGCTCTCTTTAATTATGGTAGTCAGACACTCACAAAATTGGAAGTCTGGCATAAAAGGTTAGCACATATTGGTGAAAGCTCATTAAAGCAAATTTGCAGGGACCAAAGTGTACTTGGACTCCCTAATTTGTCAAAACAACATATGATTTATAAGTCTAGTGCATGTCAATTTGGAAAGTCTCACAGGTTACCATTCATGAAGAAAGGTTATATGCATGAAGATCTCTTGGAGTTGGTTCATACAGATGTATGGGGACCTAGCATGGAAGCTTCAATATCTAGATCAAGGTATTATGTCTCCTTTATTGATGATTGCAGCAGATGGACTATCCTATTCTTTATGAAACACAAAGATGAAGTTTTTTCATGTTTCAAAAGATATTTGGCTCTTGTGGAGAATCAAACAAGTAAATCACTAAAAAGGCTAAGGTCAGATGGAGGGGGAGAATACTTCTCCCATGAGTTTGATTCTTTTCTTCAAAAAAGAGGGATCAAAAGAGAGGTAACTACAAGGCACACTCTTAAGCAAAATGGAGTGGCAGAAAGGAGGAATAGGACAATTGTTGAAGCTGCAAGGTCTATGTTAAATGAAAAGCATTTACCTAATTACTTATGGGTTGAGGTTGTATCTACAGCCACTTACTTGATTAACAGGTTGCCTTCAAAATCCCTTGATGGGATGACTCCATATGAGGCTTGGAATGGAAGAAGACCAAGCTTATATCATTGTAAAATTTTTTGATGTATTGCTTTTGCTCATGTTCCTTCACAGGTTAGAGGCAAGATGGATCCAAAGGCAGAAAGGTGTGTATTTATTGGATATGACAACAATCAAAAGGGCTACAGGTTATACAACCCTACCAACAAAGGATTCTTGGTAAGCAGAGATGTAGTTTTTGATGAGAACAATTCATGGTATGAAGATTCATGTAGGAAGGTCAATTTACCATATGATCTTGAAGAAGATTTTCCAAAGCTTGGTAGAAAACAACCAAAGATTGAAGAACAAGACACCTCAGAGGATGATGAAGAATCTCATATGGAAAAGATCAAAGCATGGAAGTCTAAAGGTAAAGCAAAATTGCAAGAACTTGGACATGAGGCACAATCATCACATCATGGCCTAAGAAGATCTATGAGGGAAAAGAAGAAACCAGAAAGGTATGGGCTTGAATCCTCATTAGTAACTAAACATTCTATCCACATAGCACAGGACATAAACCAAGAGGAGCCATCATCATTTGAAGAGGCCAAAGCAAAAACAAAATGGAAGCATGCAATGAAGGAAGAGATTGAAGCACTTGAGGAAAACAACACTTGGGATTTGGTGCCCATGACTTCATCCATGAAGGTAATAGGCTCAAGATGGGTCTATAAACTCAAGAAGATTTTTGATGGTTCCATTAACAGGTATAAGGCAAGGCTCGTATCAAAAGGCTTTGCACAAACTCAGGGAATTCATTATGAGGAGACCTTCTCTCCTGTGGCAAAGATGCCTACCCTAAGAGGTATATGGCACAACCACCTGGTTTTCAGAATCAGGTTTATCCTGATCATGTGTGTAAACTTAACAAAGCATTGTATGGTCTCAAGCAAGAACTTGGAATTTGAGGCTTGTTTCATTCTTGCAGGACAAAGGCTTTCAACAAAGCAAGGCAGATCCTTCACTCTTTATCAAAAAGAGTAACTCCAAGGTCATCTACTTATGTGTATATGTAGATGATATTATATTGATAGGAAATGATGCAGATGGTATGAAGAAGATCAAAGATCATATAAGAGAAGAGTTCAAGATAAGTGATTTGGGTTCACTTACCTACTTCCTAGGTTTGGAAGTTGTCTACAAAGATCATGGTTTGTTTCTCGCTCAAAGAAAGTACATTAAGGACATGTTGGCAAAATTCAAGATGCAAGATTGTAAGATTGCAGGTACTCCAATGGAGGTCAATCACAAATTGAGCTCACATGAAGGTGAACTCATAGAGGACATCACATCATATCAAAGTCTAGTGGGTAGTCTCAAGTATGCCACATTGACAAGAGTAGATATATGTTACAGTGTGAGTGTGCTAAGCCAATTTATGCACACACCATGGAAACCACATATGGATGTTGCCAAAAGGATTCTCAAGTATCTCAAAGGAACCATAAATGAAGGACTTTATTATCCTTATGTATCTGATTTAGGTTTGAAGCTATTTTCTGATGTAGATTGGGCTGGCTCCAAGGAAGATAGAAGGAGCACTTTAGGTTATCTTACCTTTGCAGGTTCAAAGCTTATTTCATGGTCATCCAAGAAGCAACTTACAGCTGCTCTCTCTTCTACTGAAGCTGAATAGAGAGGTCTTGCCATAGCTACTCAGGAAGCTATGTGGATGAAGACATTATTCAAAGATCTTGGATTGGAGTTTGGAACTCCAACTATTTATGGTGACAATATGAGTTCTATTCACTTAGCTGCTAATCCTATGTTTCATGCAAGGACTAAACATATTGAAGTTCATTATCACTATGTATGAGAGAAGGTTCTAAGCAAAGAGATTCAAATATCATATGTGTCCACTCATCAACAATGTGCAGACATTCTAACCAAAGCATTGCATGGTACAAAGCTTTGCAAATTCAAGGCTATGATAGGTTTGCAGGTAATCTTGGAAGATTGAAGACCTCAAACATACTTCGCTTGAGGGTGAGCTGTTGGAGCAAGACTATGACAAGCCTAAGTATTGGCTTGAGTCCCACAAAGTCATAAAAGAAGCTTTAAAATGAAGACTATGTAAAGTTCACTTGTGAACTACCTCTTGTAACTTTTGAAGAGTTTACTTAATGTAAAAGTGAGAGAATCTTAAGTGGTTGAGTCCACTTGATCAAAAAGGGAAAGGGGATCCACGAATTTGTGATTTGTGGTAGGTAGAGAATCAAATCAATCATTGATTGATTGGAGAGTGATTGAGGGAAGTTAGCTTCTCAAACTCAACTATAAATAGATGGCAGTTTTAGTCCTGGTTAGAGAGACCTATGTGAAGACCTCCAAGAGCTGTGCTTTATGCGATATCAAGGTATGATTCCAAGGCACACATATGTATCCATAAGTCCATTGTATTGTACAAGCAATATACTTTCATTTTCATTATCATTTGGGTTCATATTTCCATGTTCTTGTGAAGTGTACTACTCACTGCCATTACTCTCAGTTTTCTCAGTCAGATTGCAGAGATGTTTTCTCTGACCTTGGTGCATCATTTTTAGTGATTTAACTTGGTAAATTTAGGTCTAAAAGTCTACTATATGCTCAGGATTTTTCATCTCATTTGGATGTTGCAATCTGCAGTTATGTTCATTTGAAGTGAACCCTGTCTGTCATTTTCACTTCTCTGTCAGGTACCTCACTTTTTCACTCACCTTGTCAGAGCCATTTCGCAGTGGTTACTTATCAAAATTCAATGATTTAAAGCTTGTTGGATTTAGCTTACTGTCTAGTATAATCGTACAAATTTGCATAATCCTTGGATTCCTACAATGGGAGTTATGTGTATTTCTTTGCTCATTGGTCTCAAACTGTAGCAGATCGTGAAAATCAGGATGATGTCATCACTTGGTAAAACTCATGCTCAGTGTGTGGTTTATTATTTTTGATGAGATTACTCTTCAAATTTAGCTCTTTAAGTTATCTAGACTTCCCCAATAGTAATTAAGCTAATTGTTGTTGTGCTCAACAAATTATGCAAAACACTGGACAGGTGTGTGAACCAAAATAGCAAGTTTTTCACCTCTCAGCTAACTCCAACTTATCTGTTTTGATCTATCTTTTTGAGAGTGATCTTCCAAGGTACATAGGGTGTCTAATACATCCATTGGCAAGCTAAAAGGGCCCACCATATACTCCTGGAGTTCATTTGGCTGGTGTAGATCAAGGATTTTGCAACACCTCTTCATCTTCAAGCACATACCTATCCATCTCTTCACAGTGGTATCAGAGCAAGGTTGGACAACATGGTAGATGGATTTCCTTCATCAATTGACAAATTGGACAGAGGTAACTACTCAGCTTGGTCATTAACAAACAAAATGTGACTGATTTTGTCACAAAGCTCAAGGACATAGCAGATCAGTTGGGAAGCATTGAAGAGGTAATAAATGAAGAGCAAATTGTAAGGCAGGTCATCAATGGCTTGAAGGTAGATGACAAGTGGGAAGCATTCACCACAGCTATGGATTTGTACATGGACATGCATGTACGTGATTTCAATACACTCATTGGACAACTACTTACTCAAGAGGTAAAGCTTATCAAAAATGGAGAAAGCTCTAAAGGTAATCAATCTTCAGCTTTATACACTAATAAAATCAAGTCCAAAGATAACAAAGGAAAGTCAAAGAAAGTGGATGATGAAGCAGGTACATATCAAGCTAACTATGCAGGTAGAGGAAGACATGGTAGAGGTAGAGGAAGAGGAGGTAGACAAGGTAGGGGCAGATCCCAAGACTCCAACTCATGTTCTATTTGTCAATTAACTAATCATACAACTAAAAATTGCTTTAGGAATTCTAGGAATCAAAGAGGTTGAGGATACAATAGAGGAAGTTATGGCTACTCAAGAGGAAGGTTCAACAATTACCATGGCAATTACAACAACTACAATCATTCAAACTATCAAGGAGGCTACAAAGGAAGGAGAGACTACAATAACTACACAGAAGACTCAAACAAAGAGGATCCATTATTGATCATGAACATGGCTATGCCACAAGGTAAATCTGATGAGCATGTTTTCTACATAGATTCAGGTTGTTCAAATCATGTGGCAGGAAATGTGGCACTCCTATCAGATTTAGAAGATCCAAGGAATAAGCATGAGGTACAAACAGGAGATGACACAAGACATCGTGTGGAGAAAACAGGCAATGTCAAAGCACCTGATGGAAACATCAACCTACTCAGTAAGGTACTCTATGTCCCTACCTCTACAAAGAATAGTGTTGGGCAGATAGTAGAGAAAGGGTTGCAAGTGAGGTTCACAAAGGCAGGAGCATTTGTTGAAGATCCAAGTCAAGGATTCAAAAAAATTGCAAAGGGTGAAAAGACAGGTAGATTGTTCACATTTAAATTACAGGACACTAGAAACATTGCTCTCTTTAATTATGGTAGTCAGACACTCACAGAATTGGAAGTATGGCACAAAACGTTAGCACATATTGGTGAAAGGTCATTAAAGCAAATTTGTAGGGACCAAAGTGTACTTGGACTCCCTAATTTGTCAAAACAACATATGATTTATAAGTGTAGTGCATGTCAATTTGGAAAGTCTCACAGGTTACCATTCATGAAGAAAGGTTATATGCATGAAGATCTCTTGGAGTTGGTTCATACAGATGTATGGGGACCTAGCAAGAAAGCTTCAATATTTGGATCGAGGTATTATGTCTCCTTTATTGATGATTGCAGCAGATGGACTATCCTATTCTTTATGAAACACAAAGATGAAGTTTTTTCATGTTTCAAAAGATATTTGGCTCTTGTGGAGAATCAAACAAGTAAATCACTAAAAAGGCTAAGGTCAGATGGAGAGGAAGAATACTTCTCCCATGAGTTTGATTCTTTTCTTCAAGAAAGAGGAATCAAAAGAGAGGTAACTACAAAGTACACTCCTGAGAAAAATGGAGTGGCAGAAACGAGGAATAGGACAATTGTTGAAGCTGCAAGGTCTATGTTAAATGAAAAGCATTTACCTAATTACTTATGGGCTGAGGCTGTATCTACAGCCACTTACTTGATTAACAGGTTGCCTTCAAAATCCATTGATGGGATGACTCCATATGAGGCTTGGAATGGAAGAAGACCAAGCTTAGATCATTGTAAAATTTTTGGATGTATTGCTTTTGCTCATGTTCCTTCACAGGTTAGAGGCAAGATGGATCCAAAGGCAGAAAGGTGTGTATTTATTGGATATGACAACAATCAAAAGGGCTACAGGTTATACAACCCTACCAACAAAGGATTCTTGGTAAGCAGAGATGTAGTTTTTGATGAGAACAATTCATGGTATGAAGATTCATGTAGGAAGGTCAATTTACCATATGATCTTGAAGAAGATTTTCCAAAGCTTGGTAGAAAACAACCAAAGATTGAAGAACAAGACACCTCAGAGGATGATGAAGAATCTCATATGGAAAAGATCAAAGCATGGAAGTCTAAAGGTAAAGCAAAATTGCAAGAACTTGGACATGAGGCACAATCATCACATCATGGCCTAAGAAGATCTATGAGGGAAAAGAAGAAACCAGAAAGGTATGGGCTTGACACCTCATTAGTAACTAAACATTCTTTCTACATAGCACAGGACATAGACCAAGAGGAGCCATCATCATTTGAAGAGGCCAAAGCAAAAACAAAATGGAAGCATGCAATGAAGGAAGAGATTGAAGCACTTGAGCAAAACAACACTTGGGATTTGGTGCCCAAGACTTCATCCATGAAGGTAATAGGCTCAAGATGGGTCTATAAACTCAAGAAGAATTCTGATGGTTCCATTAACAGGTATAAGGCAAGGCTTGTAGCAAAAGGCTTTGCACAAACTCAGGGAATTGATTATGAGGAGACCTTCTCTCCTGTGGCAAAGATGCCTACTATTAGGGTTTTGCTTAGTATTGCCTCTTCCAAAAATTGGAAGATACTTCAACTAGATATAAAGAATGCATTCTTGAATGGTTGGATAACACAAGAGGTATATATGGCACAACCACCTGGTTTTTAGAATCAAGTTTATCCATATTATGTGTGTAAACTAAACAAAGCATTTTATGGTCTCAAGCAAGAGCTTGGAATTTCAGGGTTGTTTCATTCTTGCAGGACAAAGGCTTTCAACAAAGCAAGGCAGATCCTTCACTCTTTATCAAAAAGAGTCACTCCAAGGTCATCTACTTATGTATATGTAGATGATATTATATTGACTGGAAATGATGCAGATGGTATGAAGAAGATCAAAGATCAGATGAGAGAAGAGTTCAAGATAAGTGATTTGGGTTTACTTAACTACTTCCTAGGTTTGGAAGTTGTCTACAAAGATCATGGTTTGGTTCTCCCTCAAAGAAAGTACATTAAGAACATGTTGGCAAAATTCAAGATGCAAGATTGTAAGATTGCATGTACTCCAACGGAGGTCAATCACAAATTGAGCTCACATGAAGGTGAACTCATAGAGGACATCACATCATATGAAAGTCTAGTGGGTAGTCTCAAGTATGCCACATTGACAAGAGTAGATATATGTTACAGTGTGAGTGTGCTAAGCCAATTTATGCACACACCAAGGAAACCACATATGGATGCTGCCAAAAGGATTCTCAAGTATCTCAAAGGAACCATAAATGAAGGACTTTATTATCCTTATGTATCTGATTTAGGTTTGAAGCTATTTTCTGATGCAGATTGGGCTGGCTCCAAGGAAGATAGAAGGAGCACTTCAGGTTATCTTACCTTTGAAGGTTCAAAGCTTATTTCATGGTCATCCAAGAAGCAACCCACAGTTGCTCTCTCTTCTAGTCAAGCTGAATACAGAGGTCTTTCCATAGCTACTCAGGAAGCTATGTGGATGAAGACATTATTCAAAGATCTTGGATTGGAGTTTGGAACCCCAACTATTTATGGTGACAATATGTGTTTTATTCACTTAGCTGCTAATCCTATTTTTCATGCAAGGACTAAACATATTGAAGTTCATTATCATTATGTATGAGAGAAGGTTCTAAGCAAAGAGATTCAAATATCATATGTGTCCACTCATCAACAATGTGCAGATATTCTAACCAAAGCATTGGATGGTACAAAGCTTTGCAAATTCAAGTCCATGATAGGTTTGCAGGTAATCTTGGAAGATTGATGACCTCAAGCATACTTGGCTTGAGGGGGAGCTGTTGGAGCAAGACTATGACAAGCCTAAGTATTGGCTTGAGTCCCACAAAGTCATAAAAGAAGCTTTAAAATGAAGACTATGTAAAGTTCACTTGTGAACTACCTCTTGTAACTTTTGAAGAGTTTACTTAATGTAAACGTGAGAGAATCTTAAGTGGTTGAATCCACTTGATCAAAAAGGGAAAGAGGAGCCACAAATTTGTAATTTGTGGTAGGTAGAGAATCAAATCAATCATTGATTGATTGGAGAGTGATTGAGGGAAGTTAGCCTCCCAAATAAATAGATGGCAGTTTTAGTCGTGGTTAGAGAGACCTATGTGAAGACCTCCAAGAGCTGAGCTTTATGCCATATCAAGGTGTGATTCCAAAGCACACATATGTATCAGTAAGTCCATTGTATTGTACAAGCAATATACTTTCATTTTCATTATCATTTGGGTTCATATTTCCATGTTCTTGTGAAGTGTACTACTCACTACCATTACTCTCAGTTTTCTCAGTCAGATTGAAGAGATGTTTTCTCTGTGCTTGGTGCATCCTTTTCAGCGATTTAACTTAGTAAAGTTATCTCTATAAGTCTACTGTATGCTCATAAATTTTCATGTCATTTGGATGTTGCAATCTGCAGTTATGTTCATTTGAAGTCAACCCTATCTTTCAGTTTCACTTCTCTGTCAGGTACCCGACTTTTTCACTCCCCTTGTCAGAGCCATTTCTCAGTCGTTACTTATCCACATTCAATGATTTAAAGCTTGTTGGATTCATCTTATTGACTAGTACAACCATACAAATTTTCATAATCATTTTATTCCTACAAGTTGAGTTATGTGCATTTTTTTGCTCATTGGTCTCAAACTCTAGCAACCCGTGAAAATCGAGATGATGTCATCACTTCTTAAAACTCATTCTCAGTGTGTGGTTTATAATTTTTTATGAGATTACTCTTTAAAGTTAGCTCTTTAAGTTATCTAGACTTCCCCAAGAGGAATTAAGCTAATTGCTGCTGTGCTCAAAGAATTATGCAAAACACTGGACAGGTGTGTGAACCAAAATAACAAGTTTTTCACCTCTCAGCTAACTCCAACTTACCTGTTTTGATCTATCTTTTTGAGAGTGGTCTTCCAAGGTACATGGGGTGTCTAATACATCCATTGGAAAGCTAAGAGGGCCCACCATATACTCCTGGACTTCATTTGGCTGGTGTAGATCGAGGATTTTGCAACACCTCTTCATCTTCAAGCACATACCTATCCATCTCTTCACAGTGGTATCAGAGCAAGGTTGGACGACATGGCAGATGGATTTCCGTCATCAATTGACAAATTGGACAGAGGTAACTACTGAGCTTGGTCATTAAGAATGGAAGCTTATCTGTAAGGTAGAAGTTTATATGGTTATGTGGCTGGAGATGAAGTTATGCCAAGTTTCAGGAACAAAAGTCAACCAACACAAGAAGAGCAAGAAAGATTGAGCACATGGTGCTCCAAGGATGCACTTGCAAGGTCTTATCTCCTCAACTCTATCTCATATTTTTTGTTGCCTCACATTAGAAGTTGTAAGACATCTCAGGAAGTGTGGGATGCACTTGAAGCTTTCTTTTCTTCAAGTACCAAGGCTAGGAAGCATCAACTATGGCTGGATTTCACAACTCTCAAGAAGGCTCCCAAACAAAATGTGACTGATTTTGTCACAAAGCTCAAGGACATAGCAGATCAGTTGGGAAGCATTGGAGAGGTAATAGATAAAGAGTAAATTGTAAGGAAGGTCATCAATGGCTTGAAGGCAGATGACAAGTGGGAAGCATTCACCACGGCTGTGGATTTGTACATGGACATCCATGTACGTGATTTCAATACACTCATTGGACAACTACTTACTCAAGAGGCAAAGCTTATAAAAAATGGAGAAAGCTCTAAAGGTAATCAATCTTCAGCTTTATACACTGATAAAAGCAAGTCCAAAGATAACAAAGGAAAGTCAAAGAAAGTGGATGATGAAGCAGGTACATATCAAGCTAACTATGCAGGTAGAGGAAGACATGGCAGAGGTAGAGGAAGAGGAGGTAGACAAGGCAGGGGGAGATCCCAAGACTCCAACTCATGTTCTATTTGTGGATTAACTAATCATACAACTGAAAGTTGCTTTAGGAATTCCAGGAATCAAAGAGGCTGAGGATACAATAGAGGAAGTTATGGCTACTCAAGAGGAAGGTTCAACAATTACCATGGCAATTACAACAACTACAATCATTCAAACTATCAAGGAGGCTACAAAGGAAGGAGAGACTACAATAACTACACAGAAGACTCAAACAAAGAGGATCCATTATTGATCATGAACATGGCTATGCCACAAGGTAAATCTGATGAGCATGTTTTCTACATAGATTCAGGTTGTTCAAATCATGTGGCAGGAAATGTGGCACTCCTATCAGATTTAGAAGATCCAAGGAATAAGCATGAGGTACAAACAGGAGATGACACAAGACATCGTGTGGAGAAAACAGGCAATGTCAAAGCACCTGATGGAAACATCAACCTACTCAGTAAGGTACTCTATGTCCCTACCATTACAAAGAATTTGATAAGTGTTGGGCAGATAGTAGAGAAAGGGTTGCAAGTGAGGTTCACAAAGGCAGGAGCATTTGTTGAAGATCCAAGTCAAGGATTCAGAAAAATTGCAAAACGTGAAAAGACAGGTAGATTGTTCACATTTGAATTACAGGACACTAGAAACATTGCTCTCTTTAATTATGGTAGTCAGACACACACAAAATTGGAAGTATGGCACAAAAGGTTAGCACATATTGGTGAAAGGTCATTAAAGCAAATTTGCAGGGACCAAAGTGTACTTGGACTCCCTAATTTGTCAAAACAACATATGATTTATAAGTGTAGTGCATGTTAATTTGGAAAGTCTCACAGGTTACCATTCATGAAGAAAGGTTATATGCATGAAGATCTCTTGGAGTTGGTTCATACAGATGTATGGCGACCTAGCAAGGAAGCTTCAATATCTCGATCAAGGTATTATGTCTCCTTTATTGATGATTGCAGCAGATGGACTATCCTATTCTTTATGAAACACAAAGATGAAGTTTTTTCATGTTTCAACAGATATTTGGCTCTTGTCGAGAATCAAACAAGTAAATCACTAAAAAGGCTAAGGTCAGATGGAGGGGGAGAATACTTCTCCCATGAGTTTGATTCTTTTCTTCAAGAAAGAGGAATCAAAAGAGAGGTAACTACAAGGTACACTCCTAAGCAAAATGGAGTGGCAGAAAGGAGGAATAGGACAATTGTTGAAACTACAAGGTCTATGTTAAATGAAAAGCATTTACCTAATTACTTATGGGTTGAGGCAGTATCTATAGCCACTTACTTGATTAATAGGTTGCCTTCAAAATCCCTTGATGGGATGACTCCATATGAGGCTTGGAATGGAAGAAGACCAAGCTTAGATCATTGTAAAATTTTTGGATGTATTGCTTTTGCTCATGTTCCTTCACTGGTTAGAGGCAAGATGGATCCAAAGGCAAAAAGGTGTGTATTTATTGGATATGACAACAATCAAAAGGGCTACAGGTTATACAACCCTACCAACAAAGGATTCTTGGTAAGCAGAGATGTAGTTTTTGATGAGAACAATTCATGGTATGAAGATTCATGTAGGAAGGTCAATTTACCATATGATCTTGAAGAAGATTTTCCAAAGCTTGGTAGAAAACAACCAAAGATTGAAGAACAAGACACCTCAGAGGATGATGAAGAATCTCATATGGAAAAGATCAAAGCATGGAAGTGTAAAGGTAAAGCAAAAGTGCAAGAACTTGGACATGAGGCAGAATCATCACATCATGGCCTAAGAAGATCTATGAGGGAAAAGAAAAAACCAGAACGGTATGGGTTTGACACCTCATTAGTAACTAAACATTCTATCTACATAGCACAGGACATAAACCAAGAGGATCCATCATCATTTGAAAAGGCCAAAGCAAAAACAGAATGGAAGCATGCAATGAATGAAGACATTGAAGCACTTGAGGAAAACAACACTTGGGATTTGGTGCCCAAGACTTCATCCTTGAAGGTAATAGGCTCAAGATGGGTCTATAAACTCAAGAAGAATTCTGATGGTTCCATTAACAGGTATAAGGCAAGGCTTGTAGCAAAAGGCTTTGCACAAACTCAGGGAATTGATTATGAGGAGACCTTCTCTCCTGTGGCAAAGATGCCTACTATTAGGGTTTTGCTTAGTATTGCCTCTTCCAAGAATTGGAAGATACTTCAACTAGATGTAAAGAATGCATTCTTGAATGGTTGGATAACACAAGAGGTATATATGGCACAACCACCTGGTTTTCAGAATCAAGTTTATCCTGATTATGTGTGTAAACTTAACAAAGCATTGTATGGTCTCAAGCAAGAGCTTGGAATTTCAGGCTTGTGTCATTCTTGCAGGACAAAGGCTTTCAAAAAGCAAGGCAGATCCTTCACTCTTTATCAAAAAGAGTAACTCCAAGGTCATCTACTTACGTGTATATGTAGATGATATTATATTGACAGGAAATGATGCAGATGGTATGAAGAAGATCAAAGATCAGATGAGAGAAGAGTTCAAGATAAGTGATTTGGGTTCACTTACCTACTTCCTAGGTTTGGAAGTTGTCTACAAAGATCATGGTTTGTTTCTCACTCCAAGAAAGTACATTAAGGACATGTTGGCAAAATTCAAGATGCAAGATTGTAAGATTGTAGGTACTCCAATGGAGGTCAATCACAAATTGAGCTCACATGAAGGTGAACTCATAGAGGACATCACATCAATTCAAAGTCTAGTGGGTAGTCTCAACTATGCAACATTGACAAGAGTAGATATATGTTACAGTGTGAGTGTGCTAAGCCAATTTATGCACACACCAAGGAAACCACATATGGATGTTGCCAAAAGGATTCTAAAGTATCTCAAAGGAACCATAAATGAAGGACTTTATTATCCTTATGTATCTGATTTAGGTTTGAAGCTATTTTCTGATGCATATTGGGCTGGCTCCAAGGAAGATAGAAGAAGCACTTCAGGTTATCTTACCTTTGCAGGTTCAAAGCTTATTTCATGGTCATCCAAGAAGCAACCCATAGTTGCTCTCTCTTCTACTGAAGCTGAATACAGAGGTCTTGCCATAGCTACTCAGGAAGCTATGTGGATGAAGACATTATTCAAAGATCTTGGATTGGAGTTTGGAACTCCAAGTATTTATGGTGACAATATGAGTATGGAACTCCAAGTTTGGAACTCCAAGTTCATTATCAGTATGTATGAGAGAAGGTTCTAAGCAAAGAGATTCATATATCATATGTGTGCACTCATCAACAATGTGCAGATATTCTAACCAAAGCATTGGATGGTACAAAGCTTTGCAAATTCAAGGCTATGATAGGTTTGCAGGTAATCTTGGAAGATTGAAGACCTCAAGCATACTTGGCTTGAGGGGGAGCTGTTGGAGCAAGACTATGACAAGCTTAAGTATTGGCTTGAGTCCGACAAATTCATAAAAGAAGCTTTAAAATGAAGACTATGTAAAGTTCACTTGTGAACTAGCTCTTCTAACTTTAGAGGAGTTTACTTAATGTAAAAGTGAAAGAATCTTAAGTGGTTGAGTCCACTTGATCAAAAAGGGAAAGGGGAGCCATGAATTCGTGAATTGTGGTAGGTAGAGAATCAAATCAATCATTGATTGATTGGAGAGTGATTGAGGGAAGTTAGCCTCCCAAACTCAACTATAAATAGATGGCAGTTTTAGTTGTGGTTAGAGATACCTATGTGAAGACCTGCAAGAGCTTAGCTTTATGCCATATCAAGGTGTGATTCCAAGCCACACATATGTATCAGTAAGTCCATTGTATTGTACAAGCAATATACTTTCATTTTCATTATCATCTGGGTTCATATTTCCATGTTCTTGTGAAGTGTACTACTCACTGCCATTACTCTCAGTTTTCTCAGTCAGATTGCAGAGATGTTTTCTCTGAGCTTGGTGCATCATTTTCAGTCATTTAACTTGTTAAAGTTAGCTCTATAGGTCTACTATATTCTCACGAATTTTCATGTCATTTGGATTTTCCAATCTGCAGTTAAGTTCATTTGAAGTCAACCCTGTCTGTCATTTTCACTTCTCTCTCAGGTACCCGACTTTTTCACTCACCTTGTCAGAGCCATTTCTCAGTGGTTACTTCTCAAAATTCAATGATTTAAAGCTCGTTGGATTTAGCTTACTGTCTAGTATAACATACAAGTTTTCATAATCATTGGATTCCTACATTTTGAGTTATGTTTATTTTTTTGCTCATTGGTCTCAAACTGTAGCAGCCCGTGAAAATCGGGATGATGTCATCACTTGTTAAAACTCATTCTCAGTGTGTGGTTTATTATTTTTTATGAGATTACTCTTAAAAGTTAGCTCTTTAAGCTATCTAGACTTCCCCAAGAGCAATTAAGCTAATTGCTGTTGTGCTCAGCGAATTATGCAAAACACTGGACAAGTGTGTGAACCAAAATAGCAAGTTTTTCACCTCTGAGCTAACTCCAGCTTATCTGTTTTGATCTATCGTTTTGAGAGTGATCTTCGAAGGTACATAGGGTGTCTAATACATCCATTGGCAAGCTAAAAGGGCCCACCATATACTCTTGGAGTTCATTTGGTTGGTGTAGATCAAGGATTTTGCAACAGCTCTTCATCTTCAAGAACATACCTATCCATCTCTTCAGAGTGGTATCAGAGCAAGGTTGGACAACATGGCAGATGGATTTCCTTCATCAATTGACAAATTGGACAGAGGTAACTACTCAACTTGGTCATTAAGAATGGAAGCTTATCTCCAAGGTAGAAGTTTATATGGTTATGTGGCTGGAGATGAAGTTATGCCAAGTTTCAGTTACAAAAGTCAACCAACACAAGAAGAGGAAGAGAGATTGAGCACATGGTGCTCCAAGGATGCACTTGCAAGGTCTTATCTCCTCAACTCTATCTCAGATTTTTTGTTGCCTCACATTAGAAGTTGTAAGACATCTCAGGAAGTGTGGGATGCACTTGAAGCTTTATTTTCTTCAAGTACCAAGGCTAGGAAGCATCAACTATGGCTGGATTTCAAAACTCTCAAATAGGCTCCCAAACAAAATGTGACTGATTTTGTCACAAAGCTCAAGGACATAGCAGATCAGTTGGGAAGCATTGGAGAGGTAATAGATGAAGAGCAAATTGAAAGGCAGGTCATCAATGGCTTGAAGGCAGATGACAAGTGGGAAGCATACACCACAGCTGTGGATTTGTACATGGACATGCATGTATGTGATTTCAATACACTCATTGGACAACTACTTACTCAAGAGGCAAAGCCTATCAAAAATGGAAAAAGCTCTAAAGGTAATCAATCTTCAGCTTCATACACTGATAAAAGCAAGTCCAAAGATAACAAAGGAAAGTCAAAGAAAGTGGATGATGAAGCAGGTACATATCAAGCTAACTATGCAGGTAGAGGAAGACATGGCAGAGGTAGAGGAAGAGGAGGTAGACAAGGCACGGGGAGATCCCAAGACTCCAACTCATGTTCTATTTGTGGATTAACTAATCATACAACTGAAAATTGCTTTAGGAATTCCAGGAATCAAAGAGGAAGTTATGGCTACTCAAGAGGAAGGTTCAACAATTACCATGGCAATTACAACAACTACAATCATTCAAACTATCAAGGAGGCTACAAAGGAAGGAGAGACTACAATAACTACACAGAAGACTCAAACAAAGAGGATCCATTATTGATCATGAACATGGCTATGCCACAAGGTAAATCTGATGAGCATGTTTTCTACATAGATTCAGGTTGTTCAAATCATGTGTCAGAAATGTGGCACTCCTATCAGATTTAGAAGATCCAAGGAATAAGCATGAGGTACAAACAGGAGATGACACAAGACATTGTGTGGAGAAAATAGGAAATGTCAAAGCACCTGATGGAAACATCAACCTACTCAGTAAGGTACTCTATGTCCCTACCATTACAATGAATTTGATAAGTGTTGGGCAGATAGTAGAGAAAGGGTTGCAAGTGAGGTTCACAAAGGCAGGAGCATTTGTTAAAGATCCAAGTCAAGGATTCAGAAAAATTGCAAAAGGTGAAAAGACAGGTAGATTGTTCACATTTGAATTACAGGACACTAGAAACATTTCTCTCTTTAATTATGGTAGTCAGACACTCACAAAATTGGAAGTATGGCACAAAAGGTTAGCACATATTGGTGAAAGGTCATTAAAGCAAATTTGCAGGGACAAAAGTGTACTTGGAATCCCTGTCAAAACAACATATGATTTATAAGTGTAGTGCATGTCAATTTGGAAAGTCTCACAGGTTACCATTCATGAAGAAAGGTTATATGCATGAAGATCTCTTGGAGTTGGTTCATACAGATGTATGGGGACCTAGCAAGGAAGCTTCAATATCTCGATCAAGGTATTATGTCTCCTTTATTGATGATTGCAGCAGATGGACTATCCTATTCTTTATGAAACACAAAGATGAAGTTTTTTCATGTTTCAAAAGATATTTGGCTCTTGTGGAGAATCAAACCAGTAAATCGCTAAAAAGGCTAAGGTCAGATGGAGGGGGAGAATACTTGTCCCATGAGTTTGATTCTTTTCTTCAAGAAAGAGGAATCAAAAGAGAGGTAACTACAAGGTACACTCGTGAGCAAAATGGAGTGGCAGAAAGGAGGAATAGGACAATTGTTGAAGCTGCAAGGTCTATGTTAAATGAAAAGCATTTACCTAATTACTTATGGGTTGAGGTTGTATCTACAGCCACTTACTTGATTAACAGGTTGCCTTCAAAATCCCTTGATGGGATGACTCCATATGAGGCTTGGAATGGAAGAAGACCAAGCTTAGATCATTGTAAAATTTTTGGATGTATTGCTTTTGCTAATGTCTCTTCACAGGTTAGAGGCAAGATGGATCGAAAGGCAAAAAGGTGTGTATTTATTGGATATGACAACAATCAAAAGGGCTACAGGTTATACAACCCTACCAACAAAGGATTCTTGGTAAGCAGAGATGTAGTTTTTGATGAGAACAATTCATGGTATGAAGATTCATGTAGGAAGGTCAATTTACCATATGATCTTGAAGAAGATTTTCCAAAGCTTGGTAGAGAACAACCAAAGATTGAAGAACAAGACACCTCAGAGGATGATGAAGAATCTCATATGGAAAAGATCAAAGCATGGAAGTCTAAAGGTAAAGCAAAATTGCAGGAACTTGGACATGAGGCAGAATCATCACATCATGGCCTAAGAAGATCTATGAGGGAAAAGAAAAAACCAGAAAGGTATGGGTTTGACACCTCATTAGTAACTAAACATTCTATCTACATCGCACAGGACATAAACCAAGAGGAGCCATCATCATTTGAAGAGGCCAAAGCAAAAACAGAATGGAAGCATGCAATGAAGGAAGAGATTGAAGCACTTGAGGAAAACAACACTTGGGATTTGGTACCCAAGACTTCATCCATGAAGGTAATAGGCTCAAGATGGGTCTATAAACTCAAGAAGAATTCTGATGGTTCCATTAACAGGTATAAGGCAAGGCTTGTAGCAAAAGGCTTTGCACAAACTCAAGGAATTGATTATGAGGAGACCTTCTCTCCTGTGGCAAAGATGCCTACTATTAGGGTTTCGCTTAGTATTGCCTCTTCCAAGAATTGGAAGATACTTCAACTAGATGTAAAGAATGCATTCTTGAATGGTTGGATAACACAAGAGGTATATATGGCACAACCACCTGGTTTTCAGAATCAAGTTTATGATGATTATGTGTGTAAACTTAACAAAGCATTGTATAGTTTTAAGTAAGAGCTTGGAATTTCAGGCTTGTTTCATTCTTGCAGGACAAAGGCTTTCAACAAAGCAAGGCAGATCCTTCACTCTTTATCAAAAAGAGTAACTCCAAGGTCATCTACTTATGTGTATATGTAGATGATATTATATTGACAAGAAATGATGCAGATGGTATGAAGAAGATCAAAGATCAGATGAGAGAAGAGTTCAAGATAAGTGATTTGGGTTCACTTACCTACTTCCTAGGTTTGGAAGTTGTCTACAAAGATCATGGTTTGTTTCTCACTCAAAGAAAGTACATTAAGGACATGTTGGCAAAATTCAAGATGCAAGATTGTAAGATTGCAGCTACTCCAATGGAGGTCAATCACAAATTGAGCTCACATAAAGGTGAACTCATAGAGGACATCACATCATATCAAAGTCTAGTGGGTAGTCTCAACTATGCCACATTGACAAGAGTAGATATATGTTACAGTGTGAGTGTGCTAAGCCAATTTATGCACACACCAACGAAACCACATATGGATGCTGCCAAAAGGATTCTCAAGTATCTCAAAGGAACCATAAATGAAGGACTTTATTATCCTTATGTATCTGATTTAGGTTTGAAGCTATTTTCTGATGCAGATTGGGCTGGCTCCAAGGAAGATAGAAGGAGCACTTCAGGTTATCTTACCTTTGCAGGTTCAAAGCTTATTTCATGGTCATCCAAGAAGCAACCCACAGTTGCTCTCTCTGCTACTGAAGCTAAATATAGAGGTCTTGCCATAGATGCTCAGTAAGCTATGTGGATGAAGACATTATTCAAAGATCTTGGAGTGGAGTTTGGAACTCCAAGTATTTATGGTGACAATATGAGTTCTATTCACTTAGGTGCTAATCCTTTTTTTCATGCAAGGACTAAACATATTGAAGTTCATTATCACTATGTATGACAGAAGGTTCTAAGCAAAGAGATTCAAATATCATATGTGTCCACTCATCAACAATGTGCAGATATTCTAATCAAAGCATTGGATGGTACAAAGCTTTGCAAATTCAAGGCTATGATAGTTTTGCAGGTAATCTTGGAAGATTGAAGACGTCAAGCATACTTGGCTTGAGCGGGAGCTGTTGGAGCAAGACTATGACAAGCCTAAGTATTGGCTTGAGTTCCACAAATTCATAAAAGAAGCTTTAAAATGAAGACTATGTAAAGTTTACTTGTGAACTACATCTTGTAACTTTTGAAGAGTTACTTAATGTAAAAGGGAGAGAATCTTAAGTGGTTGAGTCCACTTGATCAAAAAGGGAAAGAGGAGCCACGAATTCGTGATTTGTGGTAGGTAGAGAATCAAATCAATCATTGATTGATTGGAGAGTGATTGAGGGAAGTTAGCCTCCCAAACTCTGCTATAAATAGATGGTAGTTTTAGTCGTGGTTAGAGAGACCTATGTGAAGACCTCCAAGAGCTGAGCTTTATGCCATATCAAGGTGTGATTCCAAAGCACACATATGTATCAGTAAGTACATTGTATTGTACAAGCAATATACTTTCATTTTCATTATCATTTGGGTTCATATTTCCATGTTCTTGTGAAGTGTACTACTCACTGCCATTACTCTCAGTTTTCCCAGTCATATTGCAGAGATGTTTTCTCAAAGCTTGGTGCATCATTTTCAGTGATTTAACTTGGTAAAGTTAACTCTATAAGTCTACTATATGCTCACAAATTTTCATGTCATTTGGATGTTGCAATCTGCAGTTATGTTCATTTGAAGTCAACCCTGTCTGTCATTTTCACTTCTCTGTCAGGTACCCGACTTTTTCACTCACATTGTCAGAGCCATTTAGTAGTGGTTACTTATCCCAATTCAATGATTTAAAGCTTGTTGGATTCAGCTTACTGTTTAGTATAACCATACAAACTTTCATAATCATTGGATTCCTACATTTTGACTTATGTTCATTTTTCTGCTCACTGGTCTCAATTTATAGTAGCCCGTGAAAATCGGGATGATGTCATCACTTGTTAAAACTCATTCTCAGTATGTGGTTTATTATTTTTTATGAGATTACTCTTAAAAGTTAGATCTTTAAGTTATCTAGACTTCCCTAAGAGGAATTAACCTAACTGCTGCTGTGCTCAAAGAATTATTCAAAACACTAGACACGTGTGTGAACCAAAATAGCAAGTTTTTCACCTCTGAGCTAACTCCAACTTATCTACTTTGATCTATCTTTTTGAGAGTGATCTTCCAAGGTACATGGGGTGTCTAATACATCCATTGGCAAGCTAAAAGGGCCCACCATATACTCCTGGAGTTCATTTGGCTGGTGTAGATCAAGGATTTTGCAACACCTCTTCATCTTCAAGCACATACCTATCCATCTCTTCATAGTGGTATCAGAGCAAGGTTGGACAACATGGCAGATGGATTTCCTTCATCAATTGACAAATTGGACAGAGGTAACTACTCAGCTTGGTCATTAAGAATGGAAGCTTATCTCCAAGGTAGAAGTTTATATGGTTATGTGGTTGGAGATGAAAATATGCCAATTTTCAGGAACAAAAGTCAACCAACACAAGAAGAGCAAGAAAGATTGAGCACATGGTGCTCCAAGGATGCACTTGCAAGGTCTTATCTCCTCAACTCTATCTCAGATTTTTTGTTGCCTCACATTAGAAGTTGTAAGACATCTCAGGAAGTGTGGGATGCACTTGAAGCTTTCTTTTCTTCAAGTACCAATGCTAAGAAGCATCAACTATGGCTGGATTTCACAACTCTCAAGAAGGCTCCCAAACAAAATGTGACTGATTTCGTCACAAAGCTAAAGGACATAGCAGATCAGTTGGGAAGCATTGCAGAGGTAATAGATGAAGAGCAAATTGTAATGGAGTTCATCAATGGCTTGAAGGCAGATGACAAGTGGGAAGCATTCACCACGGCTATGGATTTGTACATGGACATGCATGTACGTGATTTCAATACACTCATTGGACAACTACTTACTCAAGAGGCAAAGCTTATCAAAAATGGAGAAAGCTCTAAAGGTAATCAATCTTCAGCTTTATACACTGATAAAAGCAAGTCCAAAGATAACAAAGGAAAGTCAAAGAAAGTGGATGATGAAGCAGGTACATATCAAGCTAACTATGCAGGTAGAGGAAGACATGGCAGAGGTAGAGGAAGAGGAGGTAGACAAGGCAGGGGGAGATCCCAAGACTCCAACTCATGTTCTATTTGTGGATTAACTAATCATACAACTAAAAATTGCTTTAGGAATTCCAAGAATCAAAGAGGCTGAGGATACAATAGAGGAAGTTATGGCTACTCAAGAGGAAGGTTCAACAATTACCATGGCAATTACAACAACTACAATAATTCAAACTATCAAGGAGGCTACAAAGAAAGGAGAGACTACAATAACTACACAGAAGACTCAAACAAAGAGGATTCATTATTGATCATGAACATGGCTATGCCACAAGGTAAATTTGATGAGCATGTTTTCTACATACATTCAGGTTGTTCAAATCATATGGCAGGAAATGTGGCACTCCTATCAAATTTAGAAGATCCAAGGAATAAGCATGAGGTACAAATAGGAGATGACACAAGACATCGTGTGGAGAAAATAGGCAATGTCAAAGCACCTGATGGAAACATCAACCTACTCAGTAAGGTACTCTATGTCCCTACCATTACAAAGAATTTGATAAGTGTTGGGCAGATAGTAGAGAAAGGGTTGCAAGTGAGGTTCACAAAGGCAGAAGCATTTGTTGAAGATCCAAGTCAGCCAAAGGTGAAAAGACAGGTAGATTGTTCACATTTGAATTACAGGACAGTAGAAACATTGCTCTCTTTAATTATGGTAGTCAGACACTCACAGAATTGGAAGTATGGCACAAAAGGTTAGCACATATTGGTGAAAGGTCATTAAAGCAAATTTGCAGGGACCAAAGTGTACTTGGACTCCCTAATTTGTCAAAACAGCATATGATTTATAAGTGTAGTGCATGTCAATTTGGAAAGTCTCACAGGTTACCATTCATGAAGAGAGGTTATATGCATGAAGATCTCTTGGAGTTGGTTCATATAGATGTATGGGGACCTAGCAAGGAAGCTTCAATATCTGGATCAAGGTATTATGTCTCCTTTATTGATGATTGCAGCAGATGGACTATCCTATTCTTTATGAGACACAAAGATGAAGTTTTTTCATGTTTCAAAAGATATTTGGCTCTTGTGGAGAATCAAACAAGTAAATCACTAAAAAGGCTAAGGTCAGATGGAGGGGAAGAATACTTGTCCCATGAGTTTGATTGTTTTCTTCAAGAAAGAGGAATCAAAAGAGAAGTAACTACAAGGTACACTCCTGAGCAAAATGGAGTAGTAGAAAGGAGGAATAGGACAATTGTTGAAGCTGCAAGGTCTATGTTAAATGAAAAGCATTTACCTAATTACTTATGGGCTGAGGCTGTATCTACTGCCACTTACTTGATTAACAGGTTGCCTTCAAAATGCCTTGATGGGATGATTCCATATGAGGCTTGGAATGGAAGAAGACCAAGCTTAGATCATTGAAAAGTTTTTGGATGTATTGCTTTTGCTCATGTTCCTTCACAGATTAGAGGCAAGATGGATCCAAAGGCAAAAAGGTGTGTATTTATTGGATATGACAACAATCAATAGGGCTACAGGTTATACAACCTTAGTTCATAATCGAACTCTTGTAACTGTTCGGCCCATCTTGCTTTTCTACCTCTCAGATCTGGTTGGTTTGCAAACCACTTGATGCTCTCTTGATCAAAGACTATGGTTAACTTTGATCCATACACATAATGGTGCCATTTATTTAGAGCATTTATAATAGCAAACATCTCTCGTTCATAGATAGAGTAGTTTTGCTGAGCAAGACTTAGCTTTCTACTCTCGAAAGCTATTGGTTGACCATTTTGGCTTAGTACTGCTCCTACTGTAGATGAACTTGCATCTGTTTCTAATTGGAAAGGTTTATTCAGATCTATGATTTGTAGAACCGGGCCCGAAGCTAAAGCAAGTTTAAGTTCTTGAAAACTCTTTGCTTGATTCTCTTTCCAATTTATCTTCTGATGCTTCCCTTTGAGTTGATCCGTCCAAGGTACTGCAATCTTGGCATATCCAGCCATAAACTTCTGATAATATCCTACCAATCCGAGAAAGCTTTGTAGTTCTCGAATCGTCTTAGGCTCAGGCCATTCAAGAATTGCTTGGATCTTTTCAAGGTCAACTTTGATTCCTTCGGTGGAAATAATATGGCCTAAATACTTTACTTCTGGGGTAAAGAATTCACATTTTGACTCTTTACCATAAAGTTTATTATTGCGAAGAAGTTGAAAAACTTTTTCCAAGTGCTCTAAGTGACTTTCATGATCTTTACTATAGATCAGAATATCATCGAGAAAATCTACAATAAATTCTTCCAAGTATGACTTAAGCACTTGATTCTTTAAAGTCATAAATGTTGCGGGCGCGTTTGTCAACCCGAACGATATCACCAAAAACTCGTAGTGACCATACTTTGTTCGAAAGGCTGTCTTGCGAATATCATCATCTTTGATTCTAACCTAATGATAACCTTGGCGTAAATCAATCTTAGAAAAGACTTTAGCCCCCTTTAAGCTATCAAAACCATCTTCAACTAGTGGAATGGGATACTTTTTCTTTATTGTAGGATTATTTAACGTTCTATAATCTACGCATAGCCTCATAGTTCCATCTTTCTTTTTTACTAAAAGAATGGGTGCTTCCCAAGGAGACT